>CM076581.1:598384189-598679589 GCA_034641835.2 Pinus albicaulis | reverse complement strand
GACCACTACCCGCGAAAAGATGGCAAGGGCATTCTTGAGCCCAAATGGCATGATGGTGTACTGGAAGGATCCCCATTCAGTGGAAAACATAGTTTTGTTGCGATATTTAGGTGCGATCCTGATCTGATGGTAGCCTAAAAACCCGTCAGTGAACGAGTACGCTTCCTTCCCTCCCACACTATCAAGAATTTCGTCAGAGAATAGCACAGGGAAGGGATCATGTACGCAGGCATCGTTCAGTTTGCACAGGTCAACACAGATTCTTATTTCTCCTTTAGTATTTTTCTCCTGGACCACCATAGGGCTTACTTAATTAGACTATTATACTGGTTCGATGATACCTGCAGCTATCATATTGTCAATTTCTTCCCTGACTTTATGCTTATACTTGGGGTTCAATCGTTAATATCACTACTTAACAGAGCGTGCATCTAGTTTTAAAGTGATGCGCATGACCCCCAGGTCCCCTGTAATACCCTTGAGTTCTGAGAATTTCGTAGGAAATAGGTCCTGGTACTCCGTGAGAAGATCCGTGACGCTCCCAATAGTATCATCATCCCAGTAGTCCCTAATATTAGCTAGCTTAGGTTTTTCTTTTGTTCCAATGTTGACTTCCCTTATCCTAAGAGGCTTGGTCACATCGACAGTCTGCAGTGGGAGTCCAGCAACTGCGCGTTCACCCTCCAATTCCAGGATAGTGATATTTCGCGGGTATTCATCACATTCCTCCATTGATAGATTGCGATAGTTAACAATATTCTACATCCGCGTATCCCAAGTTGGTGCCCCGTACTCCACATGAGAGCGTGATTCATCAAATAATAGGGCATCTATATCTTATAGGGCTTCGTCTAATGCCTCAGTTCTTCCTATCAACCCGAACATCCCCAAAAAATCGTCCTTCATGGTCTCCCAGTGATGGGTACGCTGATGTATCTCTCGATCCAGATACAATGCAGTGGATACTGGCCCCAAGGCATGAATGAACAGGTGGACCCATTCGCTCTTGGTCCTTTCGCACCATACCTCTAGCCATGCGGCCATGTGCTTGCGCGGGTCTCCTTGTCTGAGGAAAGTATTCACGCATGGTGAATCGGAGGTTCAAATCATATGATCATCATCTCACGACATTCCTCCAAATCCTGGAACATCCCCTTATGAGTTTCCCACCACT
The DNA here is from genome assembly GCA_034641835.2 of Pinus albicaulis. Taxonomy (NCBI): domain Eukaryota; kingdom Viridiplantae; phylum Streptophyta; class Pinopsida; order Pinales; family Pinaceae; genus Pinus; species Pinus albicaulis. The sequence continues at coordinate 598,678,415 of CM076581.1, read as the reverse complement.
GCACAGGGGTTGTGCGCATGGCTAGGTTAAGCGCCCACATTCTTCACTCCCTTGGGACTTCTACTTCAAATGTTCTCAGAAAATTCCTAATACTACCAAAATCATCAAATTAAGGCATCTCTCTTACCTCTAAGGAGATACACTAGAAGCTCTTCGTGGTCCTAAGACATCGTAGCGCAGATACATCATGTAACCGATTCTGCCAATTTTCAATCTCCTCGTCGGAGTCATAGAGGCATTCACTATCTTTCTCCTAGAAAAGCACCCCATCAGCTATAGGATTAATCCAATCCTCATCCCGGGCGGTTAGTCTATAGATATGGTCCACAGTTTCTTCTTCATGCACAGGTTCTGCATACCACTCTCCTTCTGCTAGGTCTAGAGGGACTATCACTCTCGTACCCTCATTCTCAAAAACCATGCTCCTTTTCTTCAAGTTTATAATGCCTCCCATGTCTATAGCCCAATCCAGTCCCAGGAGTTTAGGATAAGGATTTGCATCTTCCACAATCTGAATTACCTCAAAATCCGCGCGTACCTTAACCCCTGCGATATCTACCATAATCTTTGATAGTCTCCCCAACGGTGTGATCTTATATTGGTTAGCCATGCGCAACTGTATAATAGACCATTCCAGCTTAGGTTCTCTCATCCTCTGCCATGTTTGCTTGGGTAGGTCATTCGCATCAGATCCTAGATCCAGGATGACCTGATCCATTTCATAATCGCCAATCTGCGCAGTCAGCTGCATTTCCCAACCAGTGCATTTCTTATGCTTGTAAATCTTGTGGACATCTTTAAATTTTGTTGGAGGGTTATTTTTTTCTACACAGATGTCTATTAGTGCTTGAAGATTCTCTACTACCTTCTGGTTGTGTAGCAACTTCATACATGCCTCTAGGAATGGTTTAACTTCGTCGTCCGCTTTTAGGTTTGTTGGAGCCTTGGAAGTAGATGCCTCATCCCTGGTAAAGTCTTTGTGAGCTTCGATGAAGGTTTCTTTCTCCCTCTGTAGGTCCAATATTTCCTATTTCATAACAGCTTTTTGGATAAGGGGTTCGGCCGTAGCTCTCTCCTCAGCTCCTCCAGTAGCCATGCCACTGTGCATTATGACATTAATACTGGGTCCCTCATCACGCGATTCTGCCTTAACCCTTTTCACATTCGGCGTTGGTGTCTGCTGTTTCTCCTGAATTTTTGCAATCAGTACTGGACAATCTTTGATCAAATGATCCAATTGTCTACAATATCAACAAGATTGTCGTGCAGGATTCGAACAGTCCCTTGCAAAGTACCCTATTTCTCCACAGTTATAACAGATCAATTTCCGTCTTCCCCGGCCTACGCTTCCACCTCTTCCCCCTCCCCTTCCACTGGCTGGGGAGCCTCCTCTGCTCAAGGGAGATAGTGGTGAAGAAGGGTCATATTGTACCCTGTACAGGTTTCCTTGGTCTATCATTAAGTCATATGTCTGATAGTTATGTTCGTCATGTCCCACCGATGAGCAGAATCGGCACCATTGTTGCTTAAACTCTGTAACATAAGCATTGAGATGGGGGCAGTGGTTGGTATCATGTAGTCCAGCTACGTGACAGTCAGTGCACCATAATGTCGGAATGCTTGGTCCCGCAACCTCTTTAGGACGCAATGGGTTGGGTCCCCATTTCCTGCATGTAGTCCGCCAGTAGAGGGAATTGATCCTTGGTGTGGTCGGACACCATGCATCTTATGCACCATACGTCTAGGCTAGCTTCTTTTCCTCACTCTATTCGCAAATTATGGATTTCGAGGTGCATTGCCTCCAGTTTCCCTTGGATCTGCTATACCCCAAACTAGGCATAGTCTCTTGGCACAACTTCTAGCTTCATAGCAATCTCCAAGGCTTTCTCTTGCGTCTCAATTTCCTGTTGACCCATAGTTCCATGCAAGTGAGGTAATAGCATGGCAATGAACCATTCCTTTTGTTTTATATCATCATACTGAAATTCCCCATCCCTGATAACCTTCTTCAGCTACTGATCGACCTCCCATACTGACTTAGTGGGTCCTTGTCTAAAGTATTTCAAGTCAACCACCAGTTGAGCATAGGACTTAGGCTTCTGGAATTGTTGTTTTAAAGCATTCTTAATCTCTTGAATAGATGGATCCACATGCTAGCCTACATACCCCATGTACCAATCTAGGGCCCTTCCTTTAAAGGCGAGGGATAGCTGCGCCCTCTTTACAACATCGCTAGTCACATTCTGTGCAATCCATACTAATTCCACTACGAACAAAAATCGATCCATATATTCATCTCCTACACCCTTGAAGGTGGGAAGCTTCATGTGTGCGACCATATCTTCCTTCGATTATGGTGGAGGTGTGGGGGAGTTCTTGCCCTTATGCTGACTTGAAGGTGGTGTAGTCGGAGGACTAGTTCCTACATGTGCAGCCGACTCTCTTAATGGGTTGTAGATGGATCTATCTCCTTATCGGTTGGATCAATAGTACTTACCACTTCGCGTTGTACTCTCACTCTGATAAGAGGTCATTCATTCGTTGTGGATGCACAAAATTCCCTTTTCACACAGTAATATTTTTATTAGCAATGGAAATGTCTGCAAGAACTTACCTCGGAATCCTTTGAAGAACCTCCGCTCTGCCTCAGAGTAGGATACAAACTGATCAACTGCAAATTTTGTTATAAATCCTCCTAGCACACTATCTACCCAATGATCTACCATGCGGGTGATTGTGTTGTCATCCTTCTCCAACTGTTGAATCAATTCTAGAGTCCACTGGGTAACCTGATCGTCTTTCCAACATGTTTTGAATTCTACTAGCCTTGCTATCCACCCCTAGAGCTCGTGCACAAAAGTTATAAATAAAATTTCATATACTTCAGTGAAAATATATTTGTTCTTCCACTTCTCAGCTATTAGCTTCGTGCTACGATTCTCCTTTACAGAAAATTCCTGAATCTGTTTTTCGAACCAATCTTCGAGCTCCAATTTCTCAGGTCTCCAATGGCCTCGTGGCATTACCCGATCTCTCTCTCAAAATGCTCTCGGTCCTAGAAATGGAACCATTTGTTGGCTTTAGGGGTCCTGACCCAAGTTCGGAGTTAAGGTTTTCCAACAAACCCCTATACTACTAGCCCTTTCGGCAATGAACTACTTTCGAAGGCCAAGGTCTCACCCGATGTAGTATGGGTGGGTGTTGGAACCAGGGTTCCACACCCTGGGAGAGAGTAGGTAATTAAGGAAGATCTCGTTGAGTTCTATCAGGTCCGTACATAAACAAGCCTATTATCAAGCCCTTAACAGTAAAATCAACATGTAACCATAAACAAAGCTACTATTATTAATAGATCTGATCAAAAGATTCACATACACGTGCACATCGGCAATTATCACCACATAACATTACAATCGCATATAATTCATATATCGCGAACACAATCGCAGCTTATTCAGACAACAGGTTCAGACAACAGGAAAGAACTTTAGTAATAAACATAACTAGCATAAAGATACTTCAATAGATTCTGCATTCATTAATATCCAAAAACCCAATTACAAACCCAAGTCACAGCCTGTGCACATAGCCATTGGAGTCCACACACATCAGGACTAAGGATCTCTGCACACACAGCCAACAAGAGTCCTTACCCAAAACAACCCAATACAGATCTCAACGGTTCATACATAGCATCAATCCTACTTTCTTCTTACTTTCTAGACCCAACTATCTATCTATTTATATCATCGTAGCTTTTTCTATCCTATGGTCCACAAACCGTAGTTTGTGGACTCTAGGTATACCCTTTGACCCATTACAAAAAATTGGGGGCTTTGACCTGCCCCAAATCCCCTGCGCAAGACCCATTACTACAAAATTATATCAAAAACGCAGCTTAGGGAACCCCATTCCAACACTCCAATTGCTGGTAAGAGTGATGGTTGCTCTTCTATAAATTTACCAGCACTGGAATCTACCTCCTCTTCCTCATGCATCTCCTAAATCATGCATGGGACTCTATATGTCAAGAGCTTAAGACTATCTTTCAAATATTCAAGTGTCTCTCCTCTGCATACAAGTACTTTTGCAGTTGGTGGTGAATGTATTGACTCTTTGTCCAGAGTGACAAGAATGACATCCTCCTTTGATTCCTTAGGAAATGTCACATTGTGACATATCTATGGTTTTCTCATATCAAACTTATTTCTCAACTTGTGAAATAAATCCGAATATTTATTCACCTTTGCATGTTCCATGTGACCAAACCACCAATCATTAGCTTCACCATGAAGATGAAGTGCTGCAATATGAACAACCTCTTTTTCAGCTACAGGATGTAGCCTGAAAAATGCATCTAACTCTTTCCTCCAAGCCTTTACAGTGCTTGAGGAAGATCCATCAAATGTAGGAAAATAGAATCTATTGTGCCTCTTCCTTCTATTGCTGCTATAGGATCTTATTTCTTCTTTGAGTTTGAAGAATTGTTGGAGATTTAGATTCTCCTTGAATGCTCTAGACTATGATTTGTACTCTTTAAGATATAAACTGAGAGTCTCATGAGTCTCAGGTTCTGTATTTCTCCTTTCTTCATTTCTATACCATTCACCTTCTTCAAAGAAAGTGGGCATAGTATATCTATGAGGAGATCTATGATTCTCTGGTTTTCTTTGTTGCTAATAGGAAGTGCTTGGACCTTCCTCATCCAATCTTCTTCTTGGATCCTTCCTTTTCCTTTCTCTCTTCATTTGATTCACCTCCTTGAAGATATCTTGCAGGGATCTAAAGAGAAGAGTGGCAAGACTATAATACTCCTTCATGATATATCTCTTCTATCTTCTTCTTCTTTTGATGCAAAAGATGAAGTGTCCACAAGCTGAGCCAAAGATCATGCTCTGATACCACTGTAATATCCCAAATGGAATAATGCATTGATACACAAACACAATATTTGTAACTGCAACAAGTATAGATAAAATATTCAACAATCATAGAATGTACAAAATGGGTAAGTCATTTTATTCATGGGAGATGGATTACAATTAAAACAATGCTCAAAATATGATGCACTCAAGCCAAATACATAGGCTAGAATAACCCTGAAATGATCCCACAAGAGGAACTGCATAACTGTTGGACTGCTGGAAGAAAAAATGTATTATCCCTGTAGAAAATGTTGGGACTGCAACTGCTGGAAAGATATAAAGTTAGATCTAGGCAGTTTGGGAGCTCCGATGATGTTGAAAATAGAGATCCGGGCTCTATGATACCCAAGATAACCTATAAAGGATTCTCCAAATCTATGAATATAGAAAAATCACCCTCTAAGGGCTTCACATATAAACTGCTGGGTATGCGGATCTACTACATAATCTGATCAAGGATGGTTACAATATGTTGTACAATCAGATCTATGCAATAAGAGTTGATCCCTTCACTAGATCCTTGGGCTAAAAGCTCAAGATCTAGTTCCTCCAATCTCCTCCACTGAAAAATAGCCGTTGAATACTCAACAACTTCATAAAATTGCGCTGTAAGAGAGGGAGGCTCAATAGCCTGCTGCTAGATATGTCGAATCAGCTCTTGAATGATGTAAACACTGAAACCAAAGTGAGGAGATGGTCCCTTACAGGATTTCCAGCTGAAATGTTGAAAATTTCCTTCCTCCAATAGATCTACAAGACTGCACTGTGCAATCCTTGAGGGTACTGTTGTTGCATGGAGGTAAAACTCAATGGCCTAAATGCTAGATATAGATCTACTGCTCCTGAAATGCTGAATGTGAAGAACAAAGTGAAGGATTAATCCTCCACCGGTTTCCTAGCTGGAATGCTAGAAACAACCTCCTAAAGATGGCACCAATGCTTAATGAGGAATAAGTTCCGTAGAAAACCTTCCCAGAGTAGGCACTTGAAGTCCCCCATGGGTAAGGGTGGGATTTCCACTCAGAAACACCCTGTGCTAAACAGCACTGCAGACTTAGCTAAACAACATAAGAGTGCATAGAAATGTCCTAAGACAAATCCAGATCTAAACAAATAAAAGAAAATGAATAATCCAAGTCATGCCTTATATTGTGCCTTTAACTTCATTATATAGATTGTGAGCCTTCCATAGCCTAGGCCCACTCCATAACTGTGCTGTACATATGGACATAAGTCTCCATGATTGACTGTGTTGTCTCTCCATGTCCTCCATCATGTCTACATGTGATGATCAACCTTTCCATCACGTGTGCATTAAATGCACCACTTCTCCACTGACTTATCATAATTCCTTTATGATCTTACTTTGAATGCTTTGTGATCTTAGTCGACATCTTCAAAGATCCTCATGATTTTACATTTAAGATCCATGATCTTATTTGACTGTTTCATCCTCCATGATCTATCTCATAAATAAGAAATTATCTCCACTCCTTTATCATTAATGGAGTTGCTCCACTACTCCATGACTTATATCTAGATCCAAAATATCCACATACACACATCAAAAGTGTATTTTATTCATCAATGGGGTTTATGGGTCCCTCCACCCTCTTATTTACTTACTTAATTAAGTTATTAAGAACTCTAATAATCCAAATAATCATGTGAAAATTTTGGAATATTACACGATATGACCCTAGGTGCACTGCTTCTCAATGGACCAATCTATCGTCGCTCTATTATGGAGAACGACGAAATCAAGAGGAAGGAAGATTCAGGATATAATGTAGAAAGGTCACATCTGACCGATTTCATCGTCCTATGGGAGCTAGATCGTGTTGGTGCAGAAGAAGGATGGAACTTGGAGATTCTATATTGACTATCGGGCGCTGAAAAAGATCACTGTCTAAATATGTACCTGATCCCATGGATTGATGACCTTTTGGACCAACTCAAGGGGGTGAAATATTTTAGTATGACTGACTGGAAGTCTGGGTGTCACTAAGTACCAATCAAACCCTCTGATATGTGGAAGACTGCCTTCAAATCCAAGGAGGGCCTTTTCGAATGGTTGGTCATGCCTTTCAGGTTAACGAATGCACCCACAACCTTCATGAGGCTGATGGACGATATCTTGCACCCATTCACCAACTCATTTGTAGAGGTTTTTTTGGATGACATCCAGATCTTCATCCAAATTTGGGAAGAGCACCTCCATCACATTTGATAGGTCCTCCAATCACTACGATAACAGAAGTTGTGTGCCAATTTGGAGAAGTGCACTTTTGGCGTGACCCAGGTTCAGTATCTGGGATACATTATTGATGAGCAGGTGTTGCATGTTGATCCATCCAATATCTAAGTCATTCAGGATTGGCCAGCCCCAACCACTCTAACAGAGCTTTGTAGTTTTTCGGGTCTTGCCAATTTCTACAGCAAGTTCGTGTTGGGATTCTCTCTTATCACTTGGCCCTTGAGTCAAGTCACAAAGGGAGGAGTGAAAGCACAATTATTTTTATATGAATATCAATATAATACATTATTAGAGTTGAAGAATCGCCTCTACACTGCACCAATGCTCACATTACTAGAATTTCAACAACCATTTTAGATTGAGACAGATGTCTGTCACTATTCTATTGGGTAAGTTCTTACTAAATAGGGGCATCCAGTGGCATATCACAGTGAGACAGTTTCTGACATAGTCCTGATGTATCCCACTTATGACAATGTGATTTATTCCATTGTGTATGCTTGTCGACAATGGAAGCATTACATTTTTGGAAAGGAAACGGTCATCCACACAGAATACCGACCCCTGCATTTCATACGGTAACAGAGTTTTGCGAATGATCACCATCGAATATCGAAAATACATTGAGTCCCAAATTTGCATCTTTTCCATACATTTTTCCATACCTTTTCACTCACCTAAACCTCCCAAATTGTCAATATCATGTGCAAAGGAGCAACTAACATCGTTTTTAATTATATTTTTGTGTTTGCTATTTGATCTAGATTTTGTTCATTCAGCTGCGGAATCTTGCCACTTTCCGCAGCTGCTGCAACTTTCCGCAACTATTTTGTGAAACTCTATGCTACAGGTGTCTACAAGGGAAACGAGCCACATGGGCAGGTCAAGAATGACGTGGACATGGTTCGTGTCCTATTGGTTCAAGCAAACTCGTCCAAAGAAGCCGCGGTCAAAGGCGTCCACATGGAAGTCAACTATGGAGTTTCATGTCGGCCGGACTCTATTTCGTGGCACATAAAGATCCATACGGCCGTTTCTAAGCCTGCGGAGGTTAAATCGACATCTGTACAGGGTTCTAGAGTCGAATTCAAGCATCCACCTTTCGTAGATCTACTTTCCAACACGGCCATACTCCTATATCCGTGGACGTAGTGGTCTACGTGCTCTCCGCTAGCATGAACTTTAGGAAACAGTTATAGTTTGTTGTTATATATAGTGCGTTTGCATACGCACAAAAAGTTAGTTGATGTTCGTGAATGTAGTCTCTGTTATCTTTTAGTCTGCTCTGTAGTGATTACGTTGCACTTGTGCCGTAACATTACCATTCTGTAATGAACTGCTTTTTAATATGAGAAGACTCTGTTTTTCAACTTAATTCGTGTTTGAGGACCGTTACCAAGGCTGTGTAGAGGGCCCCTGCTCAGCTAAGGTTTTGTGTATTAGTGTATATTTCTCATTTCATTTCTTAAAAAATCATTGTATCATAATCCATTCATATGTTCATACTTTGCAGTTGTTTCATTTCTGTTTATACATTTCCATAATTTCCATTTCATTTATGTCTTTCATGTTTTATGATTGTTAATCACTGATCAGTGTTCTTGTTGCAGGTTTTAGATAGACAGCCCGGGCATTTTCATAGCTTTTTGACTAATGACATGAAACTAACATTGTTCTGCTGCTAGTTTGCTTTTCATAGCTTTTGTTTAATTTCAGTCTTGCTTTGTTCATTTCAGTTTTGTTTATCTGCTTCAGTAGTTAAATTTAGATATATATTAAGCTGCTCATAGCATCTTCAGTTGCCTCCGAAAGCCACAGCTGGACTGATGGTGAGGGATTGCATTATGAAATGTGTAGTTTAGTATTAGTTTCTTTTCTGCAAATTTAGATATATTAAGCTACTCATAGCATCTTCAGTTGCCTCCGAAAGCCACAGCTGGACTGATGGTGAGGGACTGCATTATGAAATGTGTAGTTTAGTATTAGTTTCTTTTCTGCAAATTTAGATATATTAAATCATGCATGACATCTTCAGTTGCCTCCGAAAGCCACAGCTGGACTGATGGTGAGGGATTGAATCATGAGTGTATGGTTTAGTATTAGTTTACTTTATGCAAATTAAATATCAGTTACTCAAGTTGTTTATGATTACTTCCGAAAATCATAGCTGGACTAATGATGAAGGGTCAGAAGATAAATTGATGTAATCTGATTTAGATTTATTTTGTTGCAATTTGAATTTCCTTAAGCATAGTTCTTTTGTGTTTAGTTGGCAGCAAGAATAGTTTGGTTTTCATGCTCACTAGTTTACTGTTTTGATTTATTAGATTAGCAGCACCTTTTCATTTCAGCAGTACATTTTCATTTTCTTTCAAGTCTTGCCATTGTAAATTTCAATTTGCTTTTTAAAGTTTCAAGTTGGTAAATCATTATAGGGGATATCACTTCCTTGAACAAATATAACCAAACTTGTTTTCATTTTAGAATTTCCATTTTACCTTAGAAAAACCAAAAACGACAAAAGTTAAGAAATAGGTTATCTTGCACATATAGTGCGCCGCACTTCATCAGCTTACGATTCCCGGATTGACAAATTAAATGCGGCAATTTAGGACACACTAAATTGACCAAACAATACCTACAAAAATTTCATTTGAACATCAAGTACAAGAAGGGCAGCATAATAATGTAGCAGATTGCCTTAGCCGATCATCGATCATAGTGCTAACCACTGTGCTCAACTCTTGTCGGCATGAGACTTCCAATTGGCCGCTTCTCTACCAAAGAAATCTAGAATTTTTCCACACATACAATACGCTCTTGGAGGGTAAGAAAGTTCCATATTTTGACCTCCAAGATGCCCTACTATGTAACTTGGGACACCTTTTTGTTCCTTCAAGAAAGCGTGCTAAGATGATTTTGGAAGCATACTATAGTCGGGTCGCTGGGCATTTTGGGGTCGAGAAAACAATGGCAGTACTACAAAAGTATTTCTATTGGCCAAACCTTCGACAGGATGTCGAGACGTACATCAAGTTCTGCACTGCCTGCGATATTTCCAAACTCACCATCAATAAGCAAGGCCTATATACTCCGCTGCCTACCCCTATTCGACCTTGGGAATCCATATCCATGGATTACATGTCGGGCCTTCCTTCTACTAAGCATGTCAATGACCGTGTTTTTGTGCTTGTCGACAGATTCTCGAAGATTCCCATTATGACGGCCTGCAAGAAGAATATCATAGCAGAAGCCACTGCTAAATTCTTCTTTAAATGAGTTTGGGTACACTTTTGGATTGCATAGTCTATCATCTCAGATTGAGACAACAGGTTCCGCAGTACATTTTGTTCTAACCTTTGTTCAATGTTGGACACCAAGCTCACTGTTGGTTCCCCGTGATTTGCAAGATTGGCAAGAAAAACTCTGCAGGGAACCATATCAAACCACTTTGGAGTCCAAAGACCTATCCTTCTAGGACTCAGAGAGGGCTCTCTCTATGTTTTTTTTTGTAAATGATATATCTTTATTCTTTTGTTTTTTTATTTTAGTCTAATTATGAAGTTCTAGGACTGTTTGTTTTGTTTGGTTGATTAATTGATTGTGTGATTACGTGATTGAGTGTTTTAGTTGAATAGATAGACTGTGGGAAACAATAATTCATTGGGCTATGGAGTCATAAAAGGATTTAATTGTTCATCAACTCTACAAGGGACTTCATAGGGAAAGCTAACTATATCAAGTGGATCTCTTAGATTAGATGGAATATGAAATGATAGTAAGTTGTGAAAACAACAAAACTAAAGGTCAGTTAAGAATCCTTTAACACCACTTCAACAAGAAAATCCTTTTAGGTAATTATTTAAGAAAAACCAAACAATAGGGAAAACCATATACTTCTTTGGCCAGACTCTAGTAAGAAAACCTTAAGACAAAAATCCAACAATCCTTGAATTACTTTCAGACAAAGAAAACATTCAAGATAACAGTCAGTATAATCAAAGAGCAATTAAGAATTCTTTAATCAAAATAAAAAGACCTTTGCAGCAACAATTTGAGACAAACCAAAGGACATGGCATACCATAGACTTCTTTGGCTGGACTCTACTAAGTAAACTTCAAAGAAAGGCCTTAAAAATAATATTTCAAGCAAGACCAAAGGACAGGGCATACCATAGACTTCTTTGGCTAGGATCTACTGAATCATTTCCAAGACAACAAGCTAGGTGGAACCAGAGAGAAATTAAGAATTATCTAATCAGACCTTGCAGAATAAAACATCAAGATGAAAGGAAGAAGACAGAATTAAGGTGCTAAGACAACATATCTTAATCTAAATTTTATGTTCTTTTATCAGAGAAATAATGGACAAAATGGAAAACAGAAGGAAAACATTGACAAAGAAGGATAACTTCACCATTAACATAACTAAAGATTCATGTGAACGTGCTTGTATTACTGATGTTAAAAACAGTTACAATACTCCAGTCCAACAAATCTCTGCAACTCAGAGTTTTATCAAATCCATCCTAGCAGCTCATCAACTAGCTCAACAAACACCAATCAACCAGCCAACAATGAATAATTCATGTAGTATTTATCTGCAAAATGAGGAGGTGATCCTAAGCTAGGGTTTCATATTTGTATTTATTATAGAGTTAATGCATTTTGACCTTTGAGACCATGCAAGGCCCAAGGCAAAATATTTGTGACTATAATACTGTAATAAAAACTTCTATCTTAACTGTTTGAGCTAACTTTTGGGATATATTTGACTTTTAAGGCTTTTTCATTAACTTTACAATAACTGCTTGAGTTGTTTAAAATATCTCTGACTACTACAATAACTGTGATTTCCTTTATTTGAGTGAAACAGGATGTAGGTGTCCAAATTGTTTATGAGAAGTGATTTCTATTTTACTTTTAGCATTCGGATCTGCCTTCTATATTGATTTTCCTTTGAACTATCTTTAAACTCTGTTTTAGTCTTAAAAACTTGGATTTGTCTTCACTGTATTCTCTTTTATTCTGCCTTTTATGTTTGATCTGTGATTAACCCTTTAATCTCTCTTTATCTCTGACCTATGTCTTTTAATCATGTTTCTTCATCATTGACCTATGATTTAATCTTTAATCCTTTGATTAACCCTTTAATCCTTCCACTGACTGCGTTTCTTCATTTTCCTGTAGCTCTATCTGTGCATTGAAAACAACCTTGGCTGCTCTGGTGCGTTTGAATGACCACCAATGGTCACGATCCATTGGTGTTTATGTTTTAATCCATCATTCTTGGCCCTTTTGATGGACAAACTACTGGATCGTCACCCAGGGAGTCTATTCGGATGCTTTAAGGACTTTTAGAAATGCCAATCATGCACTGCCACCATGGTTACCTGCACAACACAACAAACTGATTAATTTAAAACTTGCGCGGGAGGGGTTTCTGTGTTTATTTTGGCTTTTCTGGCCTTAGGAGTGCTTGTAGAGGCTGTGGTGGTGGATCGGGGCTTATCATAGAGGCAGAGGCCTTTGGAGTGTTTGAACGAAGCAGTGCTTTTGGTTTAGGGTGGGAGAGAGAAAAGTGGTTTATCACATGGAGTGAGGGCGGTGAGGCGGTATTATCTACGGGGATGCGATTCCATAAGATGGGTGACCCATGGTGGGAGGTACAATGGCAAATACCACCCATTTCATGTGTTTTGCATTCATTAACCCCCGTGTCATTAAACGTGCGACAAAGGTTTGGGGCCGTTGGATGGGGATGAGCGAGATCGACGGTGGTCAGGGTTTAGACGTAGCGGCAGGTAAGTCAGACGGTGGGGCCCGGAAGGATATGTGGCGGGGTTTTATTACATGGGGGAAGGTCTTTTATAAAGTGGGGTCGAGATTAATAAATAAGTCGAGAGCGCTTATTACAAAGAGGAGGGTAGGGTTATATGGAGGGTTTTTAACGAAGTGCGAGGGTTAAAAACTTTAAAGCAGGGGGCTCTAAAGTATATAAAGGGGTGGGGGTTATTAAAACATAGGTTTTAATAAAAAAGGAGGTGGGGCATAATAAAGAAAGGGGTCAAGCTTTTTAATTTAACAAAAGGTTTAATTAACAGATGGGTCCCAAATAAAATAAAACTTTGGTTTAAAACATTGTAAAAAGGAATTTTTACATTTTTTTAGTGGAAATAAGGGAAAATGATGAAGGTGAAGGGGTTTAGATGAGGAAAATGGGGTGTTAATGAGAGTCTTTATGAAAACACAAGTTCTCAGGGCAGGAGGATAATTTAGAGAAAGGAAAAATGAGATATAGTAGATATGATAAATAAGGATAATGAAGGCAGTGAGATTTCTGGAAATCGCTAATAGTCAAGGAATGTTATTTTCAGTAGATTGTAGAAAGTCCATAGTGACCTAGTGATACTGTAGAATACATGAGGATAACATTGGCTCTAGCTGGGGAGGGCAGCTCCTTTAGGCCCATGTCAATAACCTCAGAGTCAAATCTCTGGAATTTGTAGATCAATCCCTTGTTTGTACTTGGCAGATTTTTCATTCTGCAATTGCTTACCTGCTATTGTTCTTTGTATATTTGACCTTTAAATCTTGAAAATCATTCTTGTTGCAACTCAATTCTACCTACCCATCATTAAATTCTAGATTTTTTCTTCATTGGGGTGCATTTAGTCTGGAAAACCCTTGACATCATTTTATTTTGAAAGTAAAAAACTATCTATTTCTACCCTTATATCATCCAAAGACTTAGATTAGGCTGATGAGATTTTTTATTCTCTACCTAATCTACTTATTTGTCAAGATTAAAAAGTTTGACATATTTTTATTCTTTAATCTATTAACATGAAATTTAAAGTATGACCAAATCAAGATTAAGCAGTTTGTTTGTCATGAACTGTGGAATTTTGGACAAGCTGCACACAGATTTTATTTTTCAAAAAGTAATATTTGAAACTGAGAGATTTGGTTTGGAATTTGTCATTTATCATTTATCCCTTCTCTTTTGGTTCAGATTTTGCTTTGGAACCAATGTCTTCTCTAAAATACCTATTGATAAGCCAAGTTTAAACAGTCTGGCAAATCTTCATTTTCTAACTTATTAGAAAAAATTCAAAATTTGTTCAATCATGATTAGTATGTATGATTGAACAAGAATTCCTTTTCAAAAGTAGTGGCATTTGGACTTACACACTTTCATAAATATTCTTTTTTGGTATGGGGATTTACCTTTTCTTTTTAACTGCCCTCTTTTCTTCTTTTCTTTCTTTTTGTGTTTATTTTTCTGATATTTTTATTCAAGAAACTTTATGTACAATGAATAAAGCTTTAAAATGAGATTTTCAACTGAAATAATACTTGATCATCCTGCCATTTACAGGACCTCCGGATAATTCTGTTCCATCCATTTCTTGTAGGAAGAATGCATTTTTACCTCTTGCAGAATGGATGATGTATGGACCTTTCTATAGGTTGTCAAATTTTCCATGCTTGCCTTTGTCCTCTCTCCTTGAATCCCACTTCAACACTTTGTCTTCAATGCTGAAATCATTTGCCTTGGTATTTTTATGAAAGAGATTCTTTATGTTTTCCTGTACTTGTTGTGTTCTGTTGTATACTTCTTCTCTAGTTTGTTGCAATTGGACAGTCTGGTTTATTCTTCTCTGCATATCATTTTCTTCAGACTGTACCTCTTGAATGAGTCTCATTACTGGCATTCCCAAGCTAGTTGGGAAAACTGCATCTGCTCCATACACTAGCTGATAGGGTGACATACCAACTGACTTTTTATTTGTTAATATGTGTGCCCATAGTGCATGTACTATTTTGTTGTGCCATGATTTCTTGTTCTCTTCCAACAAATTTTTGATGATGTTTACCAAGCTTTTGTTTGAGAATTCAGCCAGCCCATTACCTTGAGGGTAATAAGATGTAGAATGTCCCAATGTAATCTCATATTTGTGGAAAAATTCCACCATTTTCTTGGATCTAAAGGCAACAACATTATCAATAATGATTTTTCTAGGACAACCAAATCTAGACAGAATGTGGTTTTCAAGGAATTTGATAATTGCTGAGTCTGTGGTAGTCCTAGAAGGAATGGCCTTTATCCACTTTGTAAAATAATCAGTTGCAGTGAGGATCCATTTGTGTTGGGCAGAGGAGGCAAGATGAATTTATCCAATAAAATCTAGGCCCCATTGTTGGAAATGAGCTTCAATAGAAATTGGATGCAAAGGCAATGTCAATAGTTTTCTTTTTCCCTCAAATATTTGGCATTTATGACAAAAAACTACCATTTTATGGATGTCTTGAAAGAGGGTGGGCCAATAGTAACCAGCTCTAAGGATCTTATAGATAGTGGTTTCTTAATAGAGGTGGCCTCCTCATTCTCCTTCATGAAATTCATGCATAATCCTATCTGCATCTTCCTTAGGAAAACATTTAAGCAATAAACCACTAGATTTTTTCCAATATAAAACTTTATCTAAAATGAAAAAATTCACAGCATTTAATTTCAATAATCTAGCCTTTATTTTGGACAAACCAGGAGGAACATTCAGATTAAAAAGAACATATAATATATCAGCATACCAAGATGAGTTCAGAAATGTTTCCTCAATAGGTGGAGTTGTCAGCTCCTCTTATTCATCTAATGGATTAATCATATTGATGTCCAGTGCTTGAAAGTTTGTTTCAACCATGAGTTTAGACAGTCCTTTCCCTTTGATTAGCTTGGTGGGCTTGATTTTCAGATCATATTCTAAAATGAAAACTGTCCACTTACCTCTTTTTCCAATAGGATCTTGTGACAAGATGTCTTTAACCACTATGTGAGGCATAAATGCAATGATGTGTGAGTGAATAATGTATACTCCGAAATATTTCAATGCCTTGATTAAGGAAAAAACTTGTTTTTCCATTATGTTATATTTCAGAGGTGCATCTCTGAGTTCCTTGCTGAAAAATGCTATGGGTTGCTCCTATCCTTTTATATTTTTCTGTAATAAGACAGTAGCAACTATGTGTTCTGATGCAAAGGAGAAAATGAAGAAATATTTGGTAAAATCAGGGCTAAAAGGAACTAGTGTTTGTGTAAGTTCTTGCTTCACCAGATCAAAAGATTTATTTGCTTCTATGGTCCATTTAAATCTTGTTTCCCTTTTGAGCATGTTAGTAATGTTTCTTAGGAGTTCTACAAGGTTTGGTACAAACCTTCTTAACAAATTTATATTTCCAATGAAAGATTCCATATCTTTGATGTTTCTTGGATGGTTGATTTGTAATATTCCCTCAATCCTCTTTGGGTCAATCTTGATCCCTTCTTCAGATATGATGTGGCCTAAAATTTTCCCTTCTTGAAGACCAAACAAATTTTTCTTGGGATTCAAAGACAAACTACACTTTCTGCACTTCTCAAAGACTTTTCTTAAGTGAGATAGGTGTTCTTCATCAGTTTTTGAATAAACATTGATGTCATCAAGATATATCACAATGAAGTGACCTATTTCTTCTGAGAAATAAATATCCATGGCTCTTTGAAAGGTAGCCCCAACATTCATTAACCCAAAAGGAATTTTGACATACATGAAGGTGACCCAGGGTGTAGAGAAATATGTCTTGTGTTGATCATCTGGGTGTACTAGCACCTTATTGTATCTTGAAAATCCATCTAGAAGAGAAATTCTTTTGGAGCCTACTACCCTTTGTAAAATGTGATCCATTTTTGGTAAAGGGTAGTTGTCTTTTAAGGAGGCTTTGTTTAAATTTCTAAAGTCTATGCATAGCCTAATTTCTCCTATTTTCTTCCTCACTAATACCAGATTTGAAACCAATTTTGAATATCTCAGAGGGAATATTATCCCAGCATCATACATTTTCTTAATTTCTTTCTCAACTAGTGGTAATTGGACAGGGTTTATTCTACACAATTTATGTTTGAAGGGCTTCTGGTTTTCCTTGAGAGGGATCTTATGCTGGATGATCTCAGTGTCATAGGACTTCAAATATTCATAGCTCCAAGCAAACACATCAGTAAATTCTTTGAAAAGCTAAATGTATTTCTATTTTATATGAGCTGGCAGTGTTTTGGAGAGTTTTATCATTTTGGGTTGTTGTTCACTGCCTATATTGCATTCTTCTACTTCAGTTTCAGTGGATTCCATCTTTGGCTTCTTAGCAACATCATTAAAGTCAAAAATTTCTTCTAGAGGAACCACTCCCTTTGGCAAAGTATCATCTCTGGACTATAGCACTTCAACATCTTCTTTTTCTAAATTTGTGCACAGCTCTGTTTTATGTAGGTTTTATTTTTATAATAGATTTATATTAGTATTATCAGGAGGTTCTTATTTGTAAGTTTGTTCCTCAGTGGAGCAGACTTCTTCATGATCTGAGTTTGAATTTGGCATTTCAAACTCATTTATGGACTGCAAGAAGTTCTCAATCTGTTTATCTCCTTCAAAAACTTACCAATATTTAATATTATCAGGGACTGCTGGTCTATAATTGACTTGCACTGTGTATTTTTTGTTATGATGAGGTTTTTGACAAGTACTGGCTAAAAATGCCAGACCATTGGCAAGGATGTTTTGATTTCTGGGTACAAAGGCAAGATCATATTCTTGGAAGGTTTTCAGGAGGTCAAGGAAATCATTCCTATATGCCCTTAGTCTAGGATGTCTGACTTTGTATTCTCCCTTAATCTGCCTAATTACTAACTTACAATCTCCATGGACAACTATCCTTTTGGCTCCTAATTTCTTAAGTATTTGTAGCCCTAGGAGAAGTTCCTCATATTCTAATATGTTATTTGTACATTGAAAGTTAAGCTTATATGAGTGACCTTCTGCATGATTTTTTTCAGCGTTATATACCCAAACACCTACTCATGAACCATTTTTTCCACAAGAACCATCAAAGCTCATACTCCAAAGAGGTTCAATTTCAGATTTATCATTGTGCTGGTCATTGTGACTGCCACTATGTTTTCTATTTTCTGTTTGGCCTAACTGTTCTGACTTTCCTTCCTCTTTTTCTTCCTCTACTCTAGTTTTTTTCTCATTTTCTACTACTTTTTCATTAATGTTCTCATCATTGTAAAGGATAAATGAATCAAGGTCAGTGTAAATAGAATAAAGAGGGGAGTTATCTGGCTTTTCTTGACTGCTAACCATGTATTTCATATGATTTTACCTATATAATCTTCTTATTTGGCTAAAGATAGGTATGGTAGCATAGGTCACATCCATTTGGAGGGTACCTTGAAGTTTAGCTCCCCATGAGCGTGAAAGGAGCATGCCATATTTAGGAGGAATGTCAGGCACTACAATATCCATTACTAGGCTCTTGGCTAGTATTTGTGCTAAATTAACACAAAGATATTTTATTAGGCCCAGACATTTGACTCTACTAGAATCAAAAGAGTATAAATCTTTGTATGGTCTAGTTATCTCAAGGCCTAGTCTTTCCATTACAATCTTTGGAATGAGGTTATGTGAAGCTCCTGAGTCTAAAATGGCATTATGAAGGATTTTTTCATGGATTTTCAAGCTGACATAAAATGGAGGTACACCTCCCTCTTGAAATTTACTTTCTACTTCTGGTCCAAAAAAAAGTTCAGGTTTGTCATCATTTAAATTCACAGAATCATCAATTTCTCCTATGTTTAAAGATTTCAAAACTTAAGATCTATATACATCTTGGGTAACTAATTCAGTAAGTGGTATGGAGATTTTGATCTTGGTAATTTCACTCTCAAGATTGAAGGGTGTCCATGTTTTTGAAAGGTTCAAATCAATCTTATCAAACATTGTCTTTACAACAATTTCAGCTTGCTGGTTTTTATTGGGGAACTCAGTTAAAACAATTTTGTTAGGGGCACTAGCTATATTGCTAGTGCTGATTTGGTCACCACTATGTTGGATGTTTTTTTTTTTACTTTTATCAGAACTTTCAGCCACTATGTTTGGATTTTCTGTTGTCTTTTAGGAATATTTTTAGGGATTTTCCTAGCAGAAATTTTAGAGTTCTTTCTCTTGGGAGTATCTTGGGCTTTCTTGCTTCTGAGGTCATACTGTCTATGTACTTCCATGATGGAATTTTCAAAGCCTTGTTTATAGTCTTCAGATTCTAGGCTTTCTTCCTCATTTGGTGAAAATATGCCTTGTTCTTCCTCAGTGAGGAAAACAGTATCCTCGTTATTTACTCCCATTAGATTGATATGAATTTCCTCTGTTTCTTCAATCACCCCCTCATCCTCATCAACATAATTTTCTTGGAAAGGAGGTCTAATTTTTTGGTCAGGGCCCCTTTGCTCTCTTTGTCTTATTTGCGGGGGATTTCTCCTAAAGTTTTGGTTTTGGTTCTGATTTTGATTTCTGTTTTGAGGAGTTTCTTGGTTTTCTCTAGGATAAGCTCTCTCATTTATGTTTATTCTCTCCATCATACTTTCCATGGTTATAGCAAGGTTATCAATCTTATTATCATATTATGAAGGTGCAGATTCTTCCCTATATGTGACTCTCTTCTCATTTTTAATTCTAGCTTTTTTGGCAATCATATCTGCCTCTACACTTACTGCATCCCTCTCCATACCTTCTAATGTAAGAGGGTCTCTTTCTCTTAGTTGGTAAGCCATTTCTGGGTCAAACCCATTTGGAAATTTCATTAGAGCTAAACCTTGTGGAGGTTTCATGTGGGTAGGGAGAGAATTATATACACTATTGAACCTAGTGCAATACTCTTGGACACCTTCTCCAACATTTCTCTTAATGTTTTCATACTCTGATAAGATTTGGAGAAGGTTCTTCTTGATTTCCCATTTTCTTAAGAATAATTGATGAAAAACAAGGAGGTCATGTATACTATTAGGGGTTAGGCATTTAAACCATTTTCTTGCTTCTCCCCCTAAGATTTGAGCAAACATTCTTAGTTTAACAGTTTCATCAGCTATTTCTTTTCTGTCAAAATATTCGTTCATTCTATCCACATGTTGTTGAGAAGTAGTAGAACTACTTGCATCATATAAAGGAATCTTGGACTGATATTCCTTTGGTAGAACAACTAAAGGCAATGGTAGAACTAATGGAGCGTACCATGTTGCCATGATCTATGGTTGTGGAAATAAAGGAGGGTTAACAAGAGGAGGGTTTACAACATGAGGTGGAGGGTTAGATGGAGGAAGGTGAACAGTGGGGGATGAGGTTAGTACAACCAGATTCTGCTGTAAGGTGGATGGGTCTAAAACTATCTGGGTTATCTAACTCTGGGATCTAGTCCTAGAAAAGCTTTGTTCTAGGGGTGAGTCAAAGAGGATATTTTGCAAGTCTTTAAGGTTTTCAGGTAGGGAACTTGCTATGTGGATAGGTCTGCTAACAATTAGACTTTTAGATCTAGGAGAATTCCTAAGGATGCTTTCAGGATTTTCAACTATTGTAGGAGGGCTTGGGTCATGATGGGATCTGGTACAGATTCTTCTAGAAGCCAGAATTTGGACCCAAAGTTTCAGAGAGGTTGGAAGTTTATAACAATTTTTGAAACAAACCAATCTGTGAAAGAAATACTTAATCCAAAAAGTATTATTTACTGGGTTATTTTGAGGTTTAATGATATCATGATTTATCAATAATTTTCCAACAGAGTCTATATAAAACTAGTGGAGCTAGCAGGCCTACTGAAAACCAGTGGATTCACCAGGTGGAGGACTTTAACTGTCTTAAGGCTGGTTTTTGTCCACCATCAGCAACTAGCTACCATTATTAGCTAACACTTGATTCATCTAAGTTTAAATGAGGTTTTCTAAGCTCTTGAAGTAATATTAAGTTGTTTAATAACTCAGCTCCCCAATATGGTCGCCACTATGTTGGCTCCCCATGATTTTCAAGATTGGCAAGAACAAATCTGCAGGGAACCACATCAAACCACTTTGGAGTCCAAGGACCTAGCCTTCCTGGACTCAGAGAGGGATATCTCTATGTTTGTGTTTGTAAATGATATATATTTATGCTTTTGTTTTCTGATTTTAGGCTAGCTATGAATTTCTAGGACTATTTGTTTTGTTTGGTTGATTAAAATATTGTGTGATTAAGTGATTGAGTGTTCCAGTTAAATACATAGACTGTGGGAAACATTAATCGATTGGGCTATGGATTCATAAGAGGATTTAATTTTTCATCAACTCTACAAGGGAATTCATAGAGAAAGCTAACTATATCAAGTGGATCTCTTAGATTAGATGGAATATGAAATGATAGTAAGTTGTGAAAACAGCAAAACTAAATGTCAATTAAGAATCCTTTAACTCTAATTCAACAAGAAAATCCTTTTAGGTAACTGTTTAAGACAAACCAAAGGACATGGCAAACCATATACTTCTTTGGCAAGACTCTAGTAAGCAAACCTTAAGACAACAATCCAGTAATCCTTGAATTACTTTCAGACAAAGAAAACATTCAAGATAACAGTCAGTATAATCAAAGAGCAATTAAGAATTATTTAATCAAACTAAAAAGTCCTTTCTAGCAATAGTTTGAGACAAACCAAAGGACATGAAATACCATAGACTTCTTTGGCTGGAATATACTAAGTAAACTTCAAAGAAAGGCCTTAAAAATAATATTTCAAGCAAGACCAAACGACAGGGCATGGCATAGACTTCTTTGGCTGGGCTCTACTGAATCATTTCCAAGACAACAAGCTAGGTGGAACCAGAGAGAAATTAAATTCTCTAATCATACCTTGCAGAAGAAAAAATCAAGATGAAAGAAAGTAGACAGAATTAAGGTGCTAAGACATCATATCTTAATCTAAATTTTATGTTCTTTTATCAGAGAAATAATGGAAAAAATGGAAAATAGAAGGAAAACATTGACAAAGAAGGATAACTTCACCATTAACATAGCTAAAGAATCCTATGAACGTGCTTGTATTGCTGATGTTCAAAACAGTTACAATACTCCAGTCCAACAAATCTCTCCAACTCAAAGTTTTATCAAATCCAGCCTAGCAGCTCATCAACTAGGTCAACAAACACCAATCAACCAACCAAAAATGAATAATTGATGCAGTATTTATCTACAAAATGAGGAGGTGATCCTAAGCTAGGGTTTCATATTTGTATTTATTACAGAGTTAATGAATTTTGACCTTTGAGAGCATGCAAGGCCCAAGGAAAAATATATGTGACTATCTTACTGTAATAATAACTTCTATCTTAACTGTTTGAGCTAACTTTTTGGGATATATTTGAATTTTAAGGATTTTTCACGAACTTTACAATAACTGCTTGAGCTGTTTAAAATATCTCTGATTGTTGCAATAACTGTGATTTCCTTTATTTGAGTGAAACAGGTTGTAGGTGTCCAAATTTTTTATGAGAAGTGACTGATGTTTTACTTTTAGCATTCGGATCTGCCTTCTGTGTTGATTTTCCTTTGATATATCTTTAAACATTGTTTTAGTCTTAAAAACTTGGATTTGTCTTCACTGTCTTCTCTTTTATTCTGCCTTTTATATTTTATCTATGATTAACCCTTTAATCTCTCTTTATCTCTAACCTCTGTCTTTTAATCATGTTTCTTCATCCTTGACCTTTGATTTAACTTTAATCCTTTGATTAACCCTTTAATCCTTCCCCTCACTGTGTTTCGTCATTTTCCTGTATCTCTATTTGTGCATTAAAAACACCCTTGGCTGCTCTGGTGCATTTGAATGATCACCAATGGTCATGATCCATTGGTGTTTATGTTTTAATCCGAAATTCCTGGTCCTTTTGATGGACAAATTGTTGGATCGTCACCCAGGGAGTCTATTTGGACGCTTTAAGGACTTTTAGTAATTCCAATCATGCACTTCCACCATGATTACCTACACGAGAGGGGTTTTTGCAGTTTATTTTGGCTTTTCGGGCCTTAGGAGTGCTTGGAGAGGCTATGGTGGCAGATTGGGGCTTATCACAGAGGTGGAGGCCTTTAGAGTGTTTGAACGGAGCAATGGTTTTGGTTTAGGGTGGGAGAGGGAAAAGCAGTTTATCGCATGGAGTGAGGGCGATGAGGCGGTATTATCCGCATGGATGCGATTCCATAAGATGGGTGATGTGTGGTGGGAGTTACAATGGAAAATACCACCCATTTCGCGTGTTTTGGATTCATTAACCCCTGTGTTGTTAGACGTTCGACAAAGGTTTGGGGCCGTTGGATCAGGATGAGTGAGATCGATGGTGGTCGGGGTTTAGACGTAGCGGTGGGTAAGTCAGATGGTGGGGCTCGGAAGGATACGTGGCGGGGTTTTATTACATGGGGGAAGGTCTTTTATAAAGTGGGGCCGGGTTAATAAATAAGCAGAGAGCACTTATTACAAAGAGGAGGGTAGGGTTATATGGAGGGTTTTTAATGAAGTGCGGGGGTTAAAAACTTTAAAGAAGGGGGCTCTAAAGTATATAAAGGGGTGGGGGTTATTAAAACAGAGGTTTTAATAAAAAAGGAGGCAAGGCATAATAAAGAAAGGGGTCAGGATTTTTAATTTAACAAAAGGTTTAATTAACAGATGGGTCCCGAATAAAATAAAACTTTGGTTTAAAAAACTGTAAGGACTTTTTACATTGTTTTAGTGGAAATAAGGGAAAATGATGAAGTTTAAGGGGTTTAGATGAGGAAAATGGGGTGTTAATGAGAGTCTTTAGGAAAACACAAGTTCTCAGGGCAAGAGGGTAATTTAGAGAAAGGAAAAATGAGATATAGTAGATAAGATAAATAAGGATAATAAAGGTAGTGAGATTTCTGGAAATAGCTGATAGTCAAGGAATGCTATTTTCAAAATATTGTAGAAAGTCCATAGTCACCTAGTGATACTGTATAATACAAGAGGATAACATTCACAAAGTCTACAGCTTTCCATCTGCAAACTGATGGCCAAACAGAGGTCGTCAACCAAATGATCGTACACATTCTACGCATGTACAACTCAAAGCATACACACACATGGGATGAGAGCCTCGCCTATGTACATCATAGCTATAATCAAGCTCTCCATATCTCAACCAGTGACAAGCCCTTTTAGGTGGTCTCGAGATTCCAGTCATTATGTCCCATTGACATAGCCATGCCATTTGTGACTGCTCAGGCAGATTCAGTTCATGTCCTATTTGAGGATGATAGGGCGAAAAACTTGATTAAGCGCATTCAACACATCCACCAAAAATTTCATGACATATTGGAAAGATCCAATGGTAAGTACAAGCACTGACATGAACAACATCGAATGCCACACAACTTACATGTGGGCATTAAAGTGTGGCTACATTTTTAAAATGAGTGCCTCGATAGACACCACCGCAAGCTTCAACCACTCCAATACGCGCCATACACCATCACCAAGGCTGTAGGGGACAATGAATTTGAGCTTAGTATTCCACCATTCCTTGGTCTGCACCTAGTGTTCAATGTGGACCACCTTTTGCCCTAATTTCCACCTCTACTAGACACATCCGACATGGCAGAACAACTCACACCAATAGAGTTAAACCCAAACTGCATGGAACAAGACATAGCTAATCAGATCAAGTACACCTGAAAACAAAGGATCTCACTATATCAAGCCATCAAAGCAGGCCAACTCCTTCACCAAGGAAAGAGGCTCACCAGGGACCAAGTTTAGTAGAAGTTTCCTCATCTCAGGGAGGAACTCAATGCAAGGGGGACCATTGCTTCCTAAGGGGGGAGGAATGATCTAGGTGGATATTGTTGGCCACCCTCCTATTACACTTGAACCCCCACCATTGTTTCTTTCACTTTTTCAGTTTCCTTAATTATAGTACAATTTACTATTTTTAGCATTTTTTTGGGTCTTGAACTTTCGGAGCCGTTTTGACGCCCTAAACGACATTTTTTGGGGAAATAGGGATGAATTTTTCTCACTCAGAAGTTGTATTCCTTGGATAGAAATATCTAACGAGGTACTTTTTGCATCAAACAGAGATCATATGCCAAAGTTACGACCCTAGGAAGTTGATGTACCAATTTACCCAAATGGGGCCCATAGTTTTGGCGTTTCATCTCCCAAGGTTAGGTCTTTGGATGTTTAGGGTTTTCCATTGTTCCTCAATAATAAATAGGCCTTCTAGCCTCATTGTAACACATCTCAGATGCCTGTAGCCACCACATATCTTCTCAGAGATAAGCTACCAATGCCTTAGCTCGTTTATTTCCATTATGTCTGTAAGCATATTTCAGTTATTTGTTGTTAGTATGAATCTTAACCGCAAGTGTACGAAAAAGGCTCACTTTAGCCATGCATAACAAACAACCCTAATAGCAAAGATGGCTGCCAATATCTATAGATCTGCAATTAGGTGACCAAGATAAATGCTGCAAAAATCTAGATCTATGCATTAAAAGACATTAAGCAGTAAATAAAAACAAGAGTTGCTCCATGCATCCAAAAGACAAGACAAGAATATGTTTAAAGAATTTTGTATTAATGGCACCTGGGAGGAGAACATAAAAAGATGTTACCAATCCTCCTCAATGGGATGGGTTATTGTGAGTCCTCAACACTTCAGATCTAAAATCCCTCTCTCTTGATGGTGTAGAAAACCCAGACAAAAATGGAACTCAAAGGGAGCTCACAAGAAAAATGATAGAAAAATATGACAATGATGGTGGATCAAAGTCAAACCAAAAGTATAGATCCAGAGTGATCTTTAGGCAACAAAAGGTAGTGAATGAATGGAAAAACCCTTCTATTTATAACAAAATATTGAGTTAGTCTAGATATTGGTGCATAATTAAAATATTATTAACCAAATCAAGATCCAACTTTTGTGGAATATTTTATTATATTTGTGGGAGGGAAAAGGAATTTGACTTGGGTCAAATCCCTTTATTTGTAAATAATAAATAAATAAATGATTTATTTATCATTTTAAGGATGTGGTTGAGTAATAATCAAATAAATAATGATTTATTTAATTATTAATGAATGATTTAGTAAAATTTAACAAGGAATATTATTTAAATAAGGTTTAAATAATTATTCCTAGAAAATAATGAGATAAATAATAATTTATCTAATTAATTTTCGTGTTTTGGGTTAAACATGACCAAGAATATTAATTAAACTGTTGTTTAACTAATTATTCCCTGAGGAAAATCAAACAAATGTAGATTTATTTAATATTTCCTCATGGGGTTTCCTGTTTAGACAATAAACAACTTAATAAAGGTGGTTTACTAAGTTATTTTTCATAGTGAAAGCAATTTTACATAGGGTAAAATTGGTCTTACATGGTGTACTTAGGTCCATCTAATAGTAACAAGTTAGATGACCAAAAAATGGTGTAACATTTGTTATTAATGAAATGAAGTTTTATTTCTGTTTCATCTCTATGTTTATGTGTATTTATGTCTTTCATTATGTTCCTCCATAAATCCATATCAATGTTATCAGAGTATTATGCTCTCACTCGATCCTTCTTTGCATGTCCCCAACAAGGTCGGGATATAAGGAGTTAGGATCGATTTGGTTGAACCTTTGCAAGATTAGCCTCGCAAACCCCGACGACCGTCCATGGGGGAAGAAAAGAAAGATGAGGGAGTAGGAGATCCTATCAAAATATTGCTCTAGTAGGCCCTTGAGAAACAAAGGAATGCAATGATGGATAATTTTAGCTAGATCCTTTAATAGCTGCCCACCGGTGGCGCATCTACATCCAGTAGCCACTCTGGAGGTGCCAGTGCATTTAAGGTACAAGTAAACTTTGAAATTTCCATATTTGAGGGCCAAATAGATGAAGAAGTCATAGATATATGGTTTAATCTATTAGAAGGATATTTCTCAATTCATGACTTTTCCGACCGAGAAAGGATTACTTTTGTACTCCTCAAAGCCGCCCCCCATGTCGAGGACTAGTGGGAAAACTACTGGGAACAAAAGTGTGAGGGCGAACTGTCTTTGTTCTTGGCCACATCCACTTGGAATTCTTTTCGAGACACCATCAAGGAACAATATTATCCAGTGGGGATCTATGAGGAAAAATACACACAATGGACTACGCTGTGGCAACAAAGGGATCAAGATGTGCATGAGGTGACGAATATGTTCGATACCCTGTGCACAAATATGGGTATCAAAGATTCAGAGAAAAAATTGGTGATGAAGTAATGAAGTTTTTTTCATAGATACATTCAGGAGGAAAATGATTTTCTCGACATCTCCTCGATTGGTGCGGCATACTGGTATGCTGCCAAGATTGAGAAAAAGGTCAAACAGAAGAACCGAGACTTTGGATCTGCGAATTAGAAGCAAGGGAAAGGTCCCCCCAGGACAACCCACCAAAGCCACAAGAAAATACAACACCTCAAAGCCAAATAAGGGCACGGGGAAGTGGTGTGAGTTCTATAATAGCTCCATTCACAACACAAGTGAGTGTTGGCCAAGCAGTCACTGGTGGCCGAGTTAAAGGCTTCTGAATCGGATGCATGCTTCGAATCTGAATCAAAATTAGATAAGGGGAGTGATAAAGGGAAGTATATTATTGATGTGGAGCCTAATGCCACTATCTCCACCACGAATATCTAGAAGGAGGAACCAGAAGATCCATAAGAGGGGGAGCGCCTCTTCTATTCCCAAATGTGGCTAAAGGGTTCCCTGCTGCAGTTCATTGTCAACAACGGGAGTGAAAAGAACCTCATCTCAGCATAGGTCATGAAGCAGTTGGGATTTCCAACCATAGCACAACCCTAACTGTACACCATCGGGTGGCTTCACCAAGGACAGGATCTCCGCGTCAGCCAGAAGTGTCGCCTTCCCTAAACCATCAAGCCCTTCACGGATGAGGTATTATGTGCATCTCTCCTCTTGATGATTTTGATGTATTATTAGGCCAACCATACTTTTGGAAGCGACATGTTGTGTATGAGTCGTTTCCTCATGTTGTTATTGTTACTTTGGGAAATAAGTTGTACAAGATATCGGAGGTAGCATTGCCTACCACTATCTCTTTGGTTATTGCAAAACAATGTAGTAAGCTCATTTCAAAAACCAGGAAATTTATTTTCCTGATGATCCGCCCTCAAGGAAAGAATAATATTTTGGCCATGATCTCCATACAGGGCTCCTCCACATGGAAACAACATATGAAAAAGGTCATGGAGGAGTACGAGAACATCTTCACCTCCCCCACAGGGGTGCATCTGTACTGTCAGGTCAAGCACTCCATTGATCTGACCCCAGTTGCGTCGTTGCACAATGGAACAATCTATTGACTCTCTATTCTCGATAAAGAAGAAATCAAGAGGCATATTCAGGAGTTGTTGTAGAAAGGTCACATCTAGTCGATTTCATTGCCCTATGGGAGCCCGATTGTGTTGGTGCAGAAGAAGGACGGGACTTGGAGACTTTGTCTTGACTATCGGGCACTGGATAAGGTCACTATCCAAGATAGGTACTCGATCCCACAGATTGATGACCTTATAGACCAACTCAAGGGGGTGAAATATTTCAGTAAGATCGACTTGAAGTGTGTGTATCACCAGGTACCAATCGAACCTTCTGATGTGTGGAAGACTGCCTTCAAATCCAAGGAGGGCCTTTTCAAATGGTTAGTCATGCCTTTTGGGTTGACGAATGCACCCGCAAACTTCATGAGGTTGATGGACGATATATTACAGCCATTCACCAACTCATTTTTAGTGGTGTACTTGGACGACATCCTGATATCTAGCCATACTTGGGAAGAGCACCTCCACCACATCTGATAGGTCCTCTAAACACTGCGGCAACACATGTTGTGTCCCAATTTGGAGAAGTGACCTTTTGGCATGACCAGGGTTCAGTATCTGGGATAAATTATTGATGAGCAAGGAGTGTATATGGATCCAGCCAAGATCCAAGTCATTTGGGATTAGCAAGCCCCAACCACTCTAACTGAGCTCCACAACTTTTTGGGTCTTTCCAATTTCTACCGCAACTTCATGTTGTGATTATCTCATATAACTTGGCCCTTGATTCATGTCACCAAGGGAGGGGAGAAAGAAAAATTCCTTTGGTATGAATCTAAATAGAAGGCATTCGTATATTTGAAGCATCTCCTATGCTCTACACCAGTGCTCACATTACCATACTTGCAACAACCATTTGAGATCGAGACAGATGCCTCTGACTATGCTCTTGGGGTAGTTATTACTCAATAGGGGCATCCAATGGCATATCATAGTGAGACACTTTTTGACAGAGTCAAGAAGTATCCCAATTATGATAAAGAGTTGTATTCCATTGATCAGGCTTGTCGACAATGGAAGAATTACATTGTCGGAAAGGAAATGATCACCCACACAGACCGCCGACCCTTTTAGTTATACAGACACAAGGGAAGTTGTAGAATGATCACCATTAGAAGTGGTCCACATACCTGCAATAATTTCATTTGAACATCAAGTACAAGAAGGGTAGCACTAATAATTTTGCAAACTACCGTAGCCAACCACCGATCGTGGTGCTAACCACTGTGCTCAACTCTTGTGGGCACGATACTTCTAATTGGTCGCTTCTCTACCAAAGCGATCCAAAATTCAACCACACATACAATACGCTCTTGGAGGGTAAGGAAGTTCCATATTTTCACCTCCAGGATGCCTTGCTATGTCACCTAGGACACCTTTGTGTTCCTTCAAGCGAGCGTGCCAAGGTGATTTGGGAAGTGCACTATAGTCGGTTCACTGGGAATTTTGGAGTTGAGAAAACAATGGTAGTATTGCAGAAGTATTTCTATTGGCCAAATCTTCGACAGGATTTCAAGAAGTACATCAAGTCCTTCATTGCCTGTGCCATTTACAAAATGACCATCAAGAAGTAAGGCCTGTATACTCCGCTGCCTACCCCTAGACAAACTTGGGAATCCATCTCCAT
This sequence comes from Pinus albicaulis, assembly GCA_034641835.2. NCBI lineage: Eukaryota > Viridiplantae > Streptophyta > Pinopsida > Pinales > Pinaceae > Pinus > Pinus albicaulis. Next base: position 598,648,328 of record CM076581.1, on the reverse strand, counting down.
GGATTACATGTTGGGCCTTCCTTCTACTAAGCATTGTAATGACTATTTTTTTGTGGTTGTCGATAAATTCTTGAAGATGGCCATTATGACGGCCTGGAAAAAGAATATCACATCAGAAGTCACTGCTAAACTCTTCTTTGAATGATTTTGGGTTCACTTTGGGATCCCACAGTATATCATCTCAGATTGGAATAGTAGGTTAATCAGTACATTTTGGTCCAAACTCTAGTCGATACTGGACACCAAGCTCACCAAGTCCACAATTTTCCATCCACAAATTGATGACCAAACAGAGGTCATAAAACGGATTATTGTACACATTCTGCGCATGTAAAACTCAAAGCATCCATGCACATGAGATGAGACCCTCCCCTATGTACAACACAACTATAACCGGGCTCTCCATAGCTCAACCAACCATAACCCCTTTCAGGTGGGCTTGGGATTCTAGCCACTATGTCCCATTGATGTAGCCATGTCATTTGCGACTACTCAAGAAAATTAAAATCATGTCCAGTCTGAGGTTGACAAGTCAAACAAATTCATTAAGCACATTTAGCACACATTCCAACAATTTCATCACATATTGGAGAGATTCAATGCTAAGTAAAAGCAGCGGCATGATCAACATCGAGTGCCACACAAATTCCATGTGGGCGATAAAGTGTGGCTACATTTGCAAAAGGAGCGCTTCGCTGGACCCCACCACAAGTTTCGGTCGCTCCGATATGGGCCATACACCATCACCAAGGTTGTAGGGGACAATGCCTTTGAGCTCAGTATTCCACCATTCCTTGGTATGCATCTAGTGTTCAATGTGGACCGCCTTCAACCCTAATTTCTTCCTCTACTAGACACATTTGACATGGCAGAACAACTCACACCAAAAAATTTAAACCTAGACTACATGGAACAAGCTACAATTGATCAGATCATGGATACACAGATCAAGCACACCCAAAAAAAAGGATCCTGCTATATCAAGTTGTCAAAGCAGGCCAACTCCTTCACCAAGTAAAGTGGTCACCAGGGACCAATTTCAGCAGAAGTTTCCTCCTCTTAGGGAGGAACTAAACGCAATGGGGACCATTGCTTCCTAAGGGGGGAGGAATGATCCAGGTGAATATTGGTGGCTACCCACCTATTCCACTTGGATCTCTGCCCTTATTTCTTTCAAATTTTTAGTTTCGTTAATTATAGCACAATTTACTATTTTTAGTAGTTTTTTGTGTCATGAACTTCTGGAGCCATTTTGAGGCCCTAAATGAAATTTTTTGGGAAAACCGAGAGAAACATGAAAGTTCCTTCCATGTTTCTCACTCAAAATTTGTATTCCTAGAATATATCTTTCTAACAAGGTATTGTGCGCGTCAAACAAAGATCATATGCCAAAGTTGCTTCCCCATAAAGTTGATGTACCAAATTACCCAAATGGGGCCCATAGTTTTGGCGTTTCATCTCCTAGGGTTAGGTTTTTGGATGTTTATGGTTTTCCATTTCTCCTCAATAATAAATAGGCCTTCGAGCCTCATTGTAACATAGTTAAGAGGAATGTATCTGCCACATCTCTTCTCATAGATAAACTACTAACACCCTAGCTAGTTTGTTTCCATTCTGTCTGTAAGCATATTTCAGTTATTTGTTATTAATGAAATGAAGTTTTATTTCTGTTGTATCTCTTCCTTTATGTGTATATCTGTATTTCATTTTTTTCCTCCATAAATCTGGATCAGTGGTACCAGAGCAGTCTTCTCTTTCTCGATCCTTCTTTTCATGTCCCCAACGATGGGGTAAGAAAGGTTCCTAGAACCAAAGAATGGATCCTAGAGAGTTAGGATATATTTCGGTCTCTTAAGGACAACATTGCTACAACCCAATATTAGCAGAAGTTCTATACAGATCATGGGTGGGGAGAGAGACATCGTGGGGTGGAAAATTTTGTCTATCTCAATTTTCAACCATACAAACCATCTACATTGTAGAAGGAGGGGATTGAGAGGCTTTTCTATGGGCCACACAGGGTGATCCATCTTGTTGGGTGAGTAGCATACGAGTTGGAGCTTCTCATTGGGAGTAATATCCCCAACATATTTCATGTCTCGTACCTCAATGAGGCCATTAGACAGCATGTAGTTTCCCATGTTTGAGTGTGTTTGGTGCACGTATGTACGAAATCACACCAACTTAAGGGGTGTGGTCTACCCACTTAAGTTTTTGGTAACACGCAGAAAAAGAAGTGGAGTCAAGAAAGTTAGTGGAACAAGCTAGAATCATAAGCATACTAGATAGAGAAATAACATGCATATATAAACTAAAAATAAAACAAATAAACACAAGCTCTGAAAAAGAGTAAAAAATCTACAATAATATGAACGGTGGCTCTTCGGCCCCTCTTATTGAGTGCTGGTAGGAAATAGGGATGAAAATTTACCCTCTTGCCAAAGGGCCCCTAGAACATGGGTTCTAAGTCCCGATGCAAGGATGTTTTTACCCCAAGCTTGCCTCAGTGCAAAGTCTCCCTCTCTCTCTATTGTGTTGGATTGAACTTGTTGGATGGCCAACAATTGAGTCCCCTCTATCTTTAGCTCTGGATCACACACTAGTAGTATTGCTTGGGAAATTCTGGCCAACATAACAATGTGTTCACACATTCTTCATCTCCTGGTGGCCTTATATAGGAGATTTCAAATCCTCCTTCCCTCTCTTGGTACATTGTGGATGGTGACCCAAGAGAGGATAATTATTCCTTTGTGTGCTCCAAATATTCCATTGTGTGCTCACTTGATGTTTAAGGAGGCTTTGGTGGTTGTCCTTAGGCGACTTCAAGTGAAGAATCACTGCCCTAGAGTGTGCTTTGTGTGGTCCCGGAAAGTAACATTTCGCCACTCCCAGGATTTTGCGCATTTCGGGTCATATGGTGTGCAAAGATGCTCTTCACGATGGATAATGTGCACAAAAGCATTTATGACTTGCTCAAATTTGATTTTTGCTCAGACCTTAGAGATTTTTAAATACTTTCCAGATTTTGTAATGTCTTCCAACCCTGTAAATCCTTCTGCTTGACATTGAATAATGTTGTCTTCTACTTGTACAATTTTCCAGTGTTAACATTTGCCCCCTAATGTGTGAGGTCTAGGAATAACTGTATAGCTGAAATACATTATAATTTCTTTTCTGTATATCATGCGTAGAGAGATAGAGAGACCTGCATGAATCTTGGAATTGGAAACACCCTGCACCGGTTCCAAGAATGACCATGTCCTAAGGGACCCTTGTAATAAAATATAATATAATACATATACAAATTTTCTACGAGGCGGGCATGTCCCATGCTCGTGATGTTGTGGCTAGTTAAATAAATCTATTTGGCAGATATATGTTATGTCGGTATCACTAATATGGTAGTGATATTGTGGTTGCTGACGACAACTTTTGACGCCTTCCGAGGCGTTTTTTCTTTAACAATAGGTGGAATATGGTACCCATATGTGTAAACTTGGTATGGCATATAGTTGTGCATTGTACACATAGGTGTTGGTTGGGACCTTCCCGTGTAAGCATTGCTGAAAGAGACGCTTATGGAGGCATGGGTCTTCGACGAATTTGATCAAAGTGCAATGGTTGCAAGGTACAATACCATCTTGGCATGAAGGCTTTTTTTGTAGTCGAATATCCAGAGTATCGATGACATCTGTGGGCAATGATGTCTCCCATAGTGCCAATCGAGGATGCCCCTTTTATAGAGAGGGGTAATCCAAGGTACCGCTTCCTTTTTGGAAAATAGGTGTCGAAGTCGACAAAAAGGAAGCCTCAAACGAACGAGGGGTCACCGACATGAGGGGTCAGGGACCTGGATGTGATGGGTTTAACATAGGCATGTTGGTGAGGGTGACTAAAAACTGATGATGGGGATTCAGTGGCCCAAGGTCGGAGTATACTAAGCAGCTTGGCAGCAGTCATCATTAGGGGAATTTTGAGGTCTAAAATGGGCCTCCTAAGGAAATTATAAAATAATAGTGGAAATAATAAAATAAGATTTGATTACATCATCAAATTTTAGAGGGAAAAAAGAAAAAACTACTTTTTCAACTTGTATTTTCAACTTATCTTCCAAATTTTTTACTCCAATTTTGAGTGGGAGTACTCGCTGGATGGAAAATTTAATTCCTCATCCAAGGAGTACCCATGTTTCATACTTTAGATGGACCCTGCTACATGAAAAATGAGAAATACATGAAAAACGCGATTGCAATCACGTTTTTTCATGTATTTCTCATTTTTCGTGTAGCAGGGTCCATCAAAAGTATGCAACATGGGTACTCCTTAGATGAGGAATTAAATTTTGCATCCAACGAGTACTCCCACTCGAAATTTGAGTAAAAACTTTGGGAGATAAGTTGGAAATACCATTTGAAAAAGTAGTTTTATTATTTTATTAATTTTTAATATTTTTACCCTTTTACTTAAAAAATGGTGAATCATCCCCCATGGTTGAGATCATAATCTTGAATCCTATTGGTTCTTATAAATTTTATTTTGGTTGTACGTTTTTCATAGGAGGCCCATTTTAGACCTCAAAATTCCCCTAACGAGTCATTTCTGATGGGGAAATCCCTGGAGTCGATAGGACTTCCAAGGTGGGTATAAACTAGCTATGAATGTCATGGTGGCTTGTGCATGGGGTTGTAATACTCTTACCAAGGGTGTTCATGGACTGCTGCCATGGGAGAAAAATATGGATGAGGTGGTGGGGGGATGTAGTGCACCATTCGCGGTCTTTTTACACTTACCAAAAGAATAAAATAATGGGGTTTGGTTTGTACAAAACACAGAGATGGGTACCCCAAAACATGAAAGTGTTTGCTCACTGATGTTGTGAGGAAGGTGTGTGGTTGAGGGTGGGGGTCCCATTGGTTGATATCATGTGTGGGGTTGATGAAGCGGTTGAAAAAGTATTGCAGATGGGATTATGCTGGTGGAGGTATGGTGGGTCAAATGCGAGGCACGGTAGTGCGCTTTTGATATGCTTGTACAACCTGATTTTCTGGGAAGGGGGTTTTAGCTTGTATGATAAACTTGACCTTATGCATGGTGAATGGATGGGCATGAGGTGCTTCCCAGACTAGAGTGGTATGGCCATGGCGTCACTCTTGCTATGATATATGGTCTACTATGGGTGACGAGCACCATGGAGGGGAGGCTCTTTTGAACAACGAGGATGTTTATCATGTGTAGGGTGAGGTGATGATAAACACGGTCGGATATGAAGACCCTATGGTTGATTTCTGATGGAGAAATGATGTCAGGATATGTTGATTTTACTGGGACTCTATCATGCTGGGGGTAGAATGATACCTTCTCTGGAACTTTCAATAGATGGAGTTGTGGATGGTTTGAGAACTTTTCCTGCAAAACAACTACCTCAAGTGAAACCATATTATTTATCAAATATTATTGAAAGTCATGAGCTTTAAAAAAGAAGATGAGAGAGGGCATACCTGCCGGCGCTGAAAATTTGATTTTTCAGGAGTGCAATTATGTGGCATCGCCTCTGTTCGTTATGGAGTGTTGATCACAGTGCAGCTTACGGTTCAGAGAACAGACCTTCTGATTTCTCGTTATGGTCCTCCCAAGTTTTTGAAAAGAGAAATATATGGATGAATATGGCCCTAAATCAATTCATTTGTACTTGTTGAGTTCTTGAGAGGTCAGAATCTTCTACCTAGTATTTCTTGTCATTGTGGTCAGCCTAAGCACCTTGAATTAGTGATATCATGCCAGGTAGTCTCCATGACGTCTTGCACTTTTATGGTGCTGGGGGTAATCTCCATGACGTCTTTCATGTCAGTTTGATGGTGTCGGGGTCCATACATACTTGGTTTGTACAGATTCTGAGTGTTTTTTTCCTTAGATTGCGTAGGCGATCAGGGCAAAAGCACGCCCTCTATGCACATTTTCCGGGGATAAGCACTCTTAAAGTGCTCTGTTCCCCTTCTTTGGCACACCTTAAGTGCACCTATGGAAAATACAGGTGTGCCCTAAGCACTTCTGTCTAAGGGATAGGCACAAAAAAGGCCAAGGCAAGAATTTTTTTAGGTTTTGCCTATTTTTTATGTTTTTTCTCTTTCTGATGGGTACATGTTTGGATGACAAGTTTTTGTGGAGGGAGCAGGATTGGCCCGAGCTCCGCATTGTATTGGCTACTGATGCTGGGGCACACCATCAGCTGGTGCAATGGAGGCTCCTGAAGTTCACGGAGAACGAACTTCTTCGATAACAGGATCGATTGCCATGCTACTTGATCCAACATTGACGCAAGAGGCGCAACATGTTTGCAATGCGTGGGACAAACCTAGTCATCTGTCCTGAGATGGATGTATATTTTGTGACTGGGTTACTGCCTCATGGTGAGGCGCTGAGGTATCCACTCCCTTCAAAGAGAGTGGACTTGGAGAGGTTTCAGAGACGTCACTGTGGTGGGGCACCTCTTACAGAGGGGTGCATCAGAATTACATCGGTGACAGATTTAGAAGAGTGATGTGATATGGCAGTGATTGTTCGACTTGCAGGGTCGAAGGCTTTGCATCAGGCATTAGGCCCGTAGGTTGGAGTATTGCGTCGGTTGAGGTATAGGAATTTCTATGATTTTTCCTGTTTTTTCTATGACGGGATGGTGGCGCAACTCAACAAGATCCATAGTGGATCGTAGTTGTTTTCATACGCCATCATTCCATGAATTATTATGTATGAGAGGGTAGTGTTGCTGAGACCAGTGGTGGCGGTGCCTCCTGGGGGGCCACGGGAGCCTCGTATGAGGAGGTAGGCTCCGGTGATGTCGCGAGGCAGTGGGGGCATGGTGGGGCGTTACTGGAATGCCACAATAGAGGCCTGGTTCGAGGTGAACCCACAGATGTTCTTTTCATTCCCATATGCAGGGATGGACTTCCAGGGGGATCCAGATATGGGTCTCCCTCCTGGTTATGCTTGGGGGCCAACAGGTACATTTTCTATGTTTTCTATATTTATTTGAGTATGTATGTGTTTATGTGTTTTGCTAGTGACACTGAAATATTTTTGGTTACTCTTATAGATGTTGGCGAGGTGGGTCACCCCGTGGCTCGGTTGGTCGGCCACGGTCCTCTACGAAATCCAAGGGGTGGGCAGAGAGGAGATCCTGCTAGAGGACCTGGTGGTGGTACTGGCCCTTCAGGAGAGGGCAGAAGCTCGGCCATTATCGAGATTGCGGCTGATTGAGCTCGTGCCGACGTAGCGGTAGCACGTGCAGATACGATGAAGGCTCGTATTGTGGAACTAACTACTCAGGTGTCAGTTCTACAGGATGCCTGGGGTCGAGTGGACCGCTTGACCCAGGGGATTCCTGCTTGAGGTTTTATGGATGATCTTGAGGAGGTCTGGTTGGAGATTGTGATGACCCGGGAGAGGGACTATCGTCCTATTCTACGTAGGGTAGCAATCTCGATTGTGATGGAAGCTCCAGTGGTGGTACCGGGAGCGATTGTGGGTCCAAGTGCCCCTCATGAGGGGGCACCCCCCAAGAGTATACTTGTAAATGGGGAAAGCGCCTATTATAAGGATGCTTCCCTTATTTTTTGATGACTTTTTGTATCTTTGGGCTGGCCGTTGGGTCAGTAAAACTATTTTGTACTCAGACATATACATTGTGATATATATATATATATATATATATATATATATATATAAGAGATATTTTTTGAGGCTCTAAATGTTGTGTCACCTATTTCGGTTATGGATGATGTTATGCTACTGGATACCTATATTTTTTGTTTTTTACATGTGATGGTTTATTCAAGATGCATTCCAGTTTAGTATATTGTTGGCTATGCGATCACCTACTTCGTTTTGACTCCTTGGTACATGTGTGAATGTAATATAGTCAAATTGTCCGCTTAATCTTTTTGCACGCAAATATTTTATAAATAGTTGTGTATCTCTTGTCTCAAATGTTTGGTTTAATTGCGACACTAATAACTGGGAATCGAGGTAGACATTCACATGGCTTATGCTCCGATGGAGGGCGTTGCACATAAGTCCGGTGACGACATCATATTCTGCCTGATTGTTTGTTGTTGAACTGATGCACACACCGTTTGAGCAGAGTGGCGATCGGTCAGGGTGGTAAATGACCCAAGCAGCTGTGGCTAAACTTTGAGACCATCTTGATGCTCCATCAGTAAATCCGAAAAAAGGTTGAGGTTGGTGATCCATGGCGACACTTTGAGCGTGTTTCAAAAGTCTTTTGGTCAAACATTTTTAGTGGTTAGGTTTGTGTATGTTCACTCTAGGGAAGGGCCATCTTGGCCCTTATGGGTATAATTTCTTGAGGTAAAGGCCATTGACGTGGTTGTTGAGGCATGTCCCGTCCGGTTTCATCAAGATTTATGCCCCTTGTCGGAGGCAATGTTTGATGATGTAGGGTCCTTTCCACAAAGTTTTGAACTTTCCTGGCCCTAGGGCTTCTTTTGCTGCATCATAGCGGAGGACTAGTTCTCCCTCGGTGAAAGAGCGAGGGTTGATGTGGTGGTCGAATGATGATTTTACCCTTTTCTTGTGGGCCTCGTTTTGTTGCAGTGAATGCCGTCGGCTTTCGTCGACAAGCTCTAGTTGTACTAGGCGTTGTTCCAGAGGCTGGGTATCATTGAGGAGTTCGATGGCGGCATGTAAAGTTGGGATCTTGAATTATATGGGAATCACGGCCTCGACCCCGTATACCAAGTGGAAGGGAGTGAAACCAATGGACATCTTTATAGCCATGTGGTATGCCCACAGGGTGGAAAAGAGCATGTGGTGCCAGTTGGTTTTATGATTATTCACCATGCATTGTAACATAGTTTTGAGTACTTTGTTTATAGATTCTACTTGTCCGTTGGACTGGGGGTAGTATGGTGAAGAGAATTCGTCGGTGAATCCGAGGTGGTGAGATAGCTCCTCGAAAACTTCATTCTCGAATTGTTTCCCATGGTCAGAGACTAACTCTTTGGGGACGCTGAACCGAGTGATCACGTGGTTAAACAGAAATCGAGCGGCGGTTTCTGTTGTGTTGTCGTATGTAGGCATGGCCTTAGCCCACTTGGTGAAATAATTGACAGCCACTATGATGTATTTATGGTTGCCCGATGAGGCGGGGTTGCACATAATGAAGTCAATCTCCCATTTACAAAAGGGGTTGGCGACAATGACAGGATGCAGAGGAGAAAGAGGTGCTCTTTCTTTATGGGAGAAGCATTGGCATCGTTCGCATATTTGACTGTTGTAATGTAGTCGCAAAACAAGGAGGGCAAAAAATATCCTGCCCGTAGGAATTTTTTGGCGGTTTCCATTCCAGATAGGTGGCTACCACAAGCACCTCTCTAGCAGTCATTAAGGGATTGTTCCGCTTGGTCATGAGTAAGGCATTACCGTAAAATGGTGCCGATGTCTCGTTGGTATAAGACATATCCCATGAAGAGATATCGGGGGTCCTACTAGCTTATGCACTGACGGTCATCTCTTATGAGATGAGGTCTAAAATTTTGGGTTTGAAAGAGCAGGAGAATGTCTCCGTACCAAGGGTCATCGGTTGCTACGAAAAAAAGATGTTCATCTAGTAGTGAATCGTTCACTGTTGATCTCTTGGTATCTCCTGGGAGGTTCATAATGAACTCTGCTAAAGTAAGCGCCTTTTTGGTTTTAGGGGAGTGAAACAGTAAGTCGTATTCTTAGAGAATGACTATCCAGCGGGCATATTTATGGTTCATTAGGCGGCGTGTGAGCAGGCATTTGATCGGGTTAATATCTGCAACGACCGTAGTGGTTCTTAAGATGATGTAGTGGCGAAGTTTTTGGACTGCATAAATTAATTCTAGTGCAGTCTTTTCTTCAGGCTCATATCTTAATGTTGGGCCCGATAAGGTTTTTCTGACATAATATATTACGTGCCCCTTCCCATTTAGGCCTTCCTGGATCAAAACTCCAGCTAGTGTGGACTCGGAAGCTAATAGATAGAGGGTATAAAATTTTCCATAGTCTGGGGGACTGATGAGTGGTGCTGAAGATAATGTTTCTTTCAGTGCATCGAACGCTAGCTGGGTGTAATCATCCCATTTAAATGGGATGTCCTGGCGAAGGAGGCGTAGGAACCCTTGAGCATAGGTGGCATAATCTGGGACAAAGCGTCTCAGAAAATTGGCCTTCCCCTATAGGCTTTGAATTTTCCTGAGAGTTCGAGGTGGTGGTACCTCTTTGATGTCTTGGACCTTGAGGGGTTCCACACAAATCCCTTGCTGGGATACGATAAAACCTAGGAGTCTTCCTACACTGACGCAAAAGACAAACTTGAGGGGGTTCAAGTGTAGGTTGTATTGACAACATCGGTGGAATACCAATTGCAGATCCTCATGGTGGTCTGAGTGCTTCTTGGAGCGGACGGTCAAGTCATATAATTAGGCTAGGATAAGGTGTGCCAAGTCATGAAATATATAATTCATGGCCCTTTGGAAGGTGGCTCCAACATTTTTTAGGCCAAATGGAATTACCTTGTATGTGAATGTGCCCCAGGGGGTGGTGAACGCAGTTTTGTACCGATCTGTATGGTGGATTTGGATTTGATTATACCTGGAGAACCCATCCATGAAGGATAGAGCCTCATGTCCTACGCAAGCATCGATGACTTAGTCGATGGATGGGGTGGGATAATTGTCTTTAGGACAAGCTTTGTTCAAATATTGAAACTCGGTGGAAACTCGTATAGTGCCCTGTTTTTCCATGACGGGAACAAGGTTGGAAACCCAAGATGTATAGGTGATGGGGCAGATAAACCTGGCTTTGTGAAGCTTGTATATTTCTCATTTTATTGCTTCTGCCTTAGATGGGTGCAGTTGACATTGTTTCTGGCATACTGGGGGTATGTCAAGCCAAGTGTTAATATGGTGCTCTATGATAGTAGGACTAAGCCTAGACATTTCTAAGTAGTCCCACGCGAAGATATCTTGGTACTCTTGTAGCAATTGGGTATAAGGGGTTATTTCTTCTGGAGAGCATGCTGCCCCCAGTGAGATTTCTTTAACCTTTGCAGGATTTTGGGATATGTTCACCTTAATGGTAGGTGATATATTTGACATATTTCCTTCCTCAAACACATCAGGTGATGGGATGGGGCTTTTGAACCAATCGACTTTTCCTGATGGGAGGAAAATCTTTTGATTCAATCGCGTAAATCTCTTGTTCTTTTGTCTTGTTAGGATTGAATGTATATTTGGGGAGAGAAAGAAAACGGTGATGCATTGCATCGCATGGATAATTTGGCTCTGTCATAGCCTCTAGGATATCTTCATCTGAATGAAACAAGGACCCAAAGGGGGATTGTTCCTGCGTAAGGTTATGATGAATGGGGTTAATATGCATGGAGATAGTTGAGAGACACGAGAAGGATTTCATCGTCGATGTGGTGGAACCAGACGCGGTCGACAGAGTGCAGATAGATTGGGTCTGCACATTCATAGGTACAACTACTCTCATAGTTGCAGCTGACTCGACACCTATGTTAGATGAGCAGATAGCTCGAGTCATGGTTCTGATACATGATGATATGAATCGTATATGGTCTGTCATGTCGTCGACATTTGGGGGGGGCAGAATTGCCCTGATTGGTCACCTCTCAGTTGACAAGCATAGGATGGATCTTTCCATCACATGCTCTTGGGTTGTTGAACTATTCATGGATTATGAGTCTGTGCCATCTTATCAGGAGAGGAGGACTATGGTTGATCACATACAGGCTAGTGCTGCATGGAATCTCGGTATGTAGTGATAACGACATACTGGGTGTTTATCACCACATATCTAACATGAATATTGGACGTCCATGTTTCCATGGTATACTATATGGACTAGATAACATCATTGGAACATTTCCAAATCTGGGCATTCAATGATGAAATGATCAAGTTCATCGCAAAGTACAAAACTTTCAATTGGGGGAGGGGGTGTAGCGGGGAGCCTTTCAGATGATCCTCATTCTTCCTGTAGGTACAGGATGATATGAGGTTCATCCTCGACAGATTGGTTTGGGGATCCTCTTGATAGGATTGTTCGATGGCATGTAAGGCATCCCTATATCGCGGGATCTATGGGAAATGATGGGTATAGTGCCCATAGTTGTTGTAGAGAGCACATGTGTGATTGGTACGCAATGCTTTGCATTTACCTTTGGTGGTAGGTTCCTTTTTACGGGAACATGGCGTTGCGATGTCTGTCTCAAAGCAAAGGAGTGGTTTTAATTCATATAGCTTTGGGCAGATATGGGTAGGGTGACCTATTACGTCATATATGGCACAGACTGGTGATTCCCGTTGTATGGCGGGGGTCACAATCTTCTTTCCTATTTCATCAGTTTTCTTAGCTGTGATCACCAGTTTTTCAATGGGAATTTCCTTTGTAGGGGTGGTTTTGATCGTTTCTTGGATGGGTGGGGCCTCCTTGAGACTGAGGGGCTTCAATCCTGTGGCAGTGATGTGGGTGGCTCCTGTTTTCGCAGTGGGAATGAGGTACCAAATTAGTATTTCCAATGATATGTTTGGTAATACCAGTGTTTCCAAAGCCTACTGGGAGATGAAACCAGTTTGCGAGTAGAGGAAAGGGGTTTGGGATGCGGCGTAGGCTAGAGAGGATGACGTGGCCGATGAATCGGTGCCATTACTGCTTGTTTTCGTGTCCTAACTAGCTTTAACACTTAATGTGGACATCATGCACACCGGAGCCCCTGTGACATCAGGTGATGACTCAGGGATTATGGGCAGATCTCCTAGGAATTACCTTAGAACGGAGAATATTTTGAACTAGTTGGGGCCATATTCTTGGTACCATGAGAGAGCATCCAAGGATGTATATACATAGGGTATAATTACATCAGTGTTTGTTAGGGGTCGCTTCTCACTATGTGTCAATTGGTATACAGTAATGATGCGGTCCTCGTGGGGGAACATCATGATGCGGAAGACGGAGGAGGCTATGGCGGACAGTGAGCATCCAAGAATTCAATGTCTATGTGGATTGTCTTTCCGGCTAGGCAGACTGGGACCTTTTGGTAGAGGCGGACGGGGGTTGATGGACGACCATCATATGCTCTAAGCATAATGACTGAGAGTTTTAGTTTGAGAGACCCTAACTTCTGCCAAACATTTTTGGACATGATGCACGTGGATGCACCCTCATCTATGACACATCGGTGAATTGCGATATTCTAGAATGACACTGGTATCTGGAAGGCGACCATGGAAGGAAGCCTAGGGGTGGCTTTTCATTGTTTTTGGAATTAATAAAATACTTCCAAAGCTAACATAGTAGTGGGAGATTGTGCTAAATCGTCGACGATGCTATAATTATGGGTTGCTTTGGAGTATTTTCCTGCTCGCCTATTGGGTCCCTTCGCCATTTTTGGTAATGGTTCGATAGGCATCTTTGAAATGGTCAAAGGTGCAGTCGGTGCACTGGTACTTGCCCCTGACGTATTGGTGTCTGGTGGGGTGTTGTGATTGCGATTCCATGTTTGGAAAAATATCTCTTCACCAGTCATGTAGATTTCATGGATGCTTTTCCCAAAGTCGTATGTATTTTTCTGTTGAGTGTTTACCATCCCTTGATGGGGGAAAGGTTCCTACATCACAGTTGGTTGCTGGGAAGATCCTCCTTGTCCTTGGTTACTCTGTAGCTTCTTCGGCTCAGGGAGATCGAGATAGTGATGAGTATAATGGCCATACTCACCACATATCGAACAAGAATGGTTTGGTCGGAGAGGTGGCCTTATGCTCTACCATTGGGCATTGCTTGGCTCCTGGCTCTGATTCCGGTTGGGGTTGCTTCTAGCATGGGATCGCGAAGGGTGTTGCTGGTTGTTTCCCCCCTATCCAGGGTTCCCTTTTGGCTTGTTTTTCTATTTTTTCTTCACCATATTAGGATGGTCGTTCTCTTGGTTATATTGGTGAGGTTAGTTTTGGGACGACTGCACAAAGTTCACCTGTGCATTGGTCTGCATAGGTGGCTCTTGTGCTGGGGACTGAGCATAACACGGTACCTGGTTTGCACCTGGAAGTTGGAGGGGCATTCTTCAGTCAGTGTTTATTTATGTTTACTGGGTCCCTTGAGCTGGAGGATAAGGTCCTCTGTGGTAATACGCTAGCGCCCTATTGGTCAAATTTTGCTGAGGCATATGATGACTTTGAAAACCAGGTTGAGGTATGTTCTGGGTAGAACTATACGTCTAACCAGGGTTTTTACTACTTCTTCCTGGGTAACCTTGGGTCAATGACCCAATTAGTCCGTCTGCAGAGTTAGACGCACCTAGAAATTCTTGATAAGTTTGCAAGCGCGGGGCATTAGGTAGGATGTTGTAAATGTATCATGACTGCGTATAAATAAGCTCAAGCTATTTGGATTTATTGATGGCATCCTCTTCGGATGTGGGCCTCTCTTGCACCACATCCTTTGAAATCTCTGTCGTGAGAGTTTTCAGGAAAAAATCTAAAAGAACCTAGTCGTCGAGTTTTGCTTTACATAAACTACGATGCTGCCTCCATTTGTGGAGATGGTACGAGATATGGACAATAGGGGTTTGTCTGAAATGTGTTAGTAATTCCATTTTGGAATCATGGTGAATGGGTAACTGAAAATACGTTAGGAATGCGGTGGAAAGGGCACCAAAGGTTCCATGTGAAGCTGAGGGTTGCTCCACATACCACTTCGCGGCTACTCCTGTCATAGTGCGTTGAAATAGTCTCAATCGAATAGTGTCATCAATGATACTATTCATTGAGCACCATAGGTGGAAGTTCATAACATGATTACCTGGGTCTTCTGCTTGCTTTCCTTCAAACTTTGGAATATCCAAAGGGAGCTTCATGGGCATGGGAGGCCATGTAGGTTTGTGTGCGATGGGGTCATTCGTCGGCTTGGTTAAATTGGGCAGCTTCAATAAAGCTAAGAAATGTGACTGGGAGGTTGAAGCCATTGCAATGTGCGAAAACAAAAAGTTATGGTTAGGAAGAGGGTTGGTCTGTGACGTACCCTACTATGTATTCGGTCGGCTTCCCGAAGAGGACACACTCCTCTGCCCCCTAGGGGTTGTGGGGGGAGTGGTGTGAGGTGTGGTGTTGGGAGACCAAATAGGGTTCCCAACTATGGATGCCCCAATAAAGGAAGAACCAATAATTGTGGTATCATTCCATCTTTGACGCCTAAATGGCTAAAGGCATGGAACCCCTCCCGGTAATGGGGGGAGTTCCAAAAGACGCCCAAATCGATGAGGTCCCGTTGGGTCCATTCTGGTGTCAACTAGGTTTGGTTTTGGAAAAATGTGAGAGGATAGAGTCTACAATCAAAGAAAAATTATGATCACATACTTAAAACAAAGAGAAAATAAAAATAAATTTTCCTTTTAAATTAATTCTATGTGATCAAGAAATCAAAAAAAGTGGTTTTTGTTTGTTTGCATATGATAATCAAAATCCTAGAAGACCTATTCGTCCTCAAACACTCAAATGTAGCTGGGCCTTGAGAAGATATCTTGCGAGTGTTGGCACAACATCCCGTAAGAGCTGGTGATGCCCCCAATGAGCCGAAGAAAATCCACCAAGGTAAGGGTAGAGGGTCTAGCGCTTGCCTGCACCATCACCTATAAGGAAATGATGCCCTAGTTTTGGTCACTAATTACTACCATCCCACAGGAGTATTCAATTCTTGGGCTTCTTGGTAAGTCAGCTAACAGTACCGAGTATCAGACGGGTCAGGTAGCCCCAACTGATACCGCACGCACTGTGCCTAAGCCTAACCCCCTCTGAAACAGGTATCTGCCGCGCTCAGGTTTTCTTTTCTGTGGGCTGATAGGTGGATTTGAAGCTCCATAAATAGTAAAATTCTATGTTTCAAGATGAAGAATGATCAAGGCGTCTTATTGGATGCCTACCCCCTTAATCCTAACTCAAGCTATAAATTCTTTTGTGGCCCCTGTGGGGAGAATTTAGTGAGCTTGGTTAAGTTAGTTTTAGGTGTCTTTGCTTTGCTTAGTGAGTGAATGTGTGTGATAACAAAGTGGAAAAGCATATAGTTTGAATGTGTGGATATTTGATGATCCTTTTCAAAATCCCCTATTTAAACTATGTTGTATTGTTCCTTGCTCAAAATAAAAACATGTGCGGATATGGGCCGCTTTCTATTTTTCCTAGTTAATCTATGTGATAAACTATATGGAGATGGCGAGTTGTGAATAGGGAGCGTTCATATGCTTACCTAGGATCACCGGAGGGTGAAAAGGTAGCAGAGATTACTTACTCTTCTATCAACAATTCAATCCTAGTTCCGAAAATTCTAGTGCAAAAATTGAACTAGACTAATAACTTTTACATTAGAAAAAATAAACTAGCTACACATGCATGGTCTTGGACCACTTACTTTAGCTAGTTATCTAGGTGTGTTGGTACCAAAATTTTCAAAACATAATTTTTTTTCGAAATGCAAGTTATTTTTCCCCCCTACTTAAACTATGTGTGAACTTTACAAAAATCAACTTGAAATAAAACTGACACTAAGCCTAAAAAAATCAACTAAGAGTCAGCTTTAGCAAGCTGCAGGGTACCACAACCAGTGCTGGCAGGTGTATTAGGGGCTGACAAGCACTTTAAAAGAAGGAAAAGATAGAAATAAGAGAGAATTTTCTATTTATGTCTTTTGCGCGCAAAAGGCTGAAATAGGCACGATGTCTGCACGCAGGACAGCTCTGAACACGCGCCCTGGGCGCGTTTGTGGGAAGGAAAAGCGTGAGAATTCCTGCAAAAGTAATTTTTGAAGTTGTTCTACTTCAGTCTGTCACTTGGGATGAACTAGGGACTGCAAGAGAAATCAGTGGAAATTCAGCTCCACTCCAAAGCACAGACAGAGTCTCTGCAAAAAAGGCACAACCACATAAACTTATTAATAAATGTTAGTGGAGTCACCAATCCTGTTTGAGTGTGTTTGTTGAATGTATGTACAAAATCACACCAACTTAAGGGGTGTGGTCTACCCACTTAAATTATTGGTAACAGGCAGAAAAAGAAGTGGAGTCAAGCAAGTTAGTGGAACAAGCTAGAATCATAAGCATACTACATAGAGAAATAACATGCATATATAAACTAAAACTAAAATAAAACTAAAACAAATAAACAAGAGATCTGAAAAGAGTCAAACATCTACAATAATAAGAACGATGCCTCTTCGACCCCTCTTATTGAGTGCTGGTAGGAAACAAGGATGAAACTTTACCCTCTTGACAAAGGGCCCCTAGAACATGGGTTCTAAGTCTCGATGCAAGGATGTTTTTACTCCAAGCTGGCCTCAGTGAAAAATCTGTCTCTCTATCTACTGTGGTGGAATGAACTTGTTGAATGGCCAACAATTGAGTCCCCTCTATCTTCAGCTCCGGATCACACACTGCTGGGATTGCTTGGGAAATTCTGGCCAACATAACAATGTGTTCACACATTCTTCATCTCATTGTGGCCTTATATAGGAGATTTCAAATCCTCCTCCCCTCTCTTGGTACATTGTGGATGGTGACCCAAGAGAGGGGAATGATTCCTTTGTGTGCTCCAAATATTCCATTATGTTCTCACTTGATGTTTAAGGAGGCTTTGGTGGCTATCCTTAAGCAGATTCAAGTGAGGAATCATTTTCCTGGAGTGTGCTTTGTGTGGTCCTAGAAAGTGACATTTGGCCACTCCCAGGATTGCACTCAATTCGGGTCATAAGGAGTGTAAAGGCACTCTTCACGAAGGATAATGCATGCAAAAGCATTTATGACTTGCTAAAATTTGATTTTTCCTCAGACCTTAGATATTTTTAAATACTTTCTAAATTCTATAATGTCTTCCACCCCTGTAAATCCTTCTTCTTGACATTGAATAATGTCATCTTCTGCTTGTACAATTTTCCAGTGTTAACATCCCCCATGGATCTCCCACTTCTTTATGGTGTGAGCCATTTGGTTTTATCACCAAAGGCTAACCTGGAAACTTGGGAGGGGCAGCTAAGGGATAGGTTGATTGGAGAACATCTGACTCAATGGAGGAATCTATAAGATGAGGATGATACAAGGGAAGGAGAGGATATTTTGTAACATCCATCATTGCAGTTGCTTGAGGACAAGCAACAATTGGAAGGGGAATATTGTAATATTCCTAATTAGCTTTCCACTAGTTAGAATATTATTTTTTGCTTTTGTCAATAAGACAGATGAATAAGAGGGTAGAGATACCCATAAATCTCTTTAGTAGGAATAAAGCCACTTCTGATGTGAATGTGGATCATTCTATCAGCTAAATAAAGCACTCTTGGGTGTGAATAGGGGTTAAAGCATGTGGATGGTGTCAAGGTTGACCAAATCAACAACGTTGTCATGGAGGGAGTGGAGAGTTATTGGAGGACAACACAGTCATGATGGAGGAGTATATGCATGAGAGTAGCATATTTAATGAGTGGGTGATCTAAAACGAGTGTATTAGTTCTGATGTGCTAAGTGTCCTTTCAGTAAAATAAACATGTACAATTAATCTCCATAAGTTTTCTTAAGGAATGAGAGTTTTAAACATGAAATTTAGATGAATTAGTGAACTTTAAGCATGTAAATAAGCCTTAAAAACATTGAACAATAGTTCATAATAGATAAAATATTCACACATAAGTTTTACACAGTAGGCATGATGAAGCAGTTCACCCCTCCTGGGCTACATCTGCTGGTCTAGCTCCCAATGACATGTCCTTCTTTGTCATTATTCTCAAAATTGTAAATTACATATGTTTACAGACCTCTAATGGCTTTTTTCTCTGCACCAATGGCTCCAAAATGCTCAAATTAATCTAGGTAGACTCTTGTTTCACCAAATTGGTTGAAAATTGACCTCCCAATGAATTTTCCCCAATGACAGCTAGAAAAGCTCCACTAAATGTGGAGACTGTCAGTTAACTTAAGTTAAATTGAAGGAAAACCCTAAAGTTTAGGGGCGCGCTCCAAAAATAGTTGGACAGTTAACATAACATTAAAGTGTTAGTGGCGGGGTGGTCACATACCGACCCCCCATAACCTCCGAAACTCACTGTTTGAACTCCGTGTTATATGTCGAAACCGGGAGTTATGGTTCCGCAAACCTTAAACATCACATTTAAACGTTGAAACCCGCTATGTGACAGGTCATCAAAACTTCTGTCGGGTTAACTGTTTGAACAATCCTCCACCTTAACCTTATCCACGTGGGGATATGTTATCATTTTCATGTGATATGTTTCGTAGTAGTTGGAGTTTGTTGGCGGTAGTTACATTTGGTGTCGCGGTTATGTAAATCATGTGACCAACCTTTGGGGGCCGCCAGCGGGTTAGGATCACTGCCGTTCCCCCCCCCCCGCCCTGCTATGTAAATCCATACACCATAATGTTAAACGGGAGTCATAATGGTTAAGAAACAAACATGTAGGCGAGTTGATAGGCAGTCTTTGCTGTGGGCAGGAGGTCGCAAGGTTGACCCCCTCCGACTCCAAAAAAAATTTAACATAGAAATCTGAGGACACATGGCAGCCGCTCATCCAACGACGCTTCAAATTCCATCCAATGGCCAATAACAACTTCGTACCATAAACAATCAACAATCTAGATTGTGCCACGTGGTTCCATCCTATTAGTTTTGGAAAAATGGAATATTCCAAGTATATACCTGCTGATTGTACCGACATGCTGACTGGGCATCCAGTCACAAAATTTTGTTGTTTGGGAAAACGGACAGAATGCAATATCTTCCTCATACGACATCGGTTTTTCGAATTGTTTGCAGCGCCAGAATCACAACGACGAGACCTTTCCAGTCACTCAAGTTCATACCTGTTTTGATCACTTTCATTTTTAAGTATAAGAAATGATCTCCTGATCACACCTCCCCATTGGGAAGCTTTTGGACCCCAAAAGACTTTAATCACCTGTTCAGAAGATGTGGGAACAAATCCCTCACCTTTTCCACTTCCATCCATCTTGCCTTACTTGGTTTGCTACCCTTGAGCCCAATCTGAAGATAATCAACACCTCCTCTCTTAGAAGTGTGTGTCCTACTGTCAAGGATGGCATCCTCCTTGAGCTCATCCAGAAATTCTTGCAAGAAATCTTCTATTGATGGCAGCTAAATGTCACTCCCTTGAGCATCAATCAAAGGAGGCTCATACAAACGTAAATTATCCACATTGAAAATGGAATACATTTTCATATATGAAGGCAAGTCAAGTTGAAATGCATTATTACCAACTTGTTTAATAATATTGAATGGGCCATAATGAATAGGCTTGAGCTTTTTTCCTTCTCCTTGCTTCCTTTCTTTGCTTATGTGTAGCCATACTTCATCTCCTTCTTGAAACTTATGATCAAATCTATGTTTTTCATGCCTCTCCTTGTACTTGCTTTGACTCTTCACAAGTTGTTCTTGAACTTGTTGATGAATAATCTGAATTTTCTCAATGAACTTTTGAGTCTTGTCAATATCACTATCCCTGTAAATTACAACATCCTTCTCATAGATGAAGTCTAATGGCGATTTCGGAAAATACCCAAGACATGCTTCAAAAGGTGAAGTATTTGTAGAAGAGTGCTTGGCTCAGTTGTAAGTGTGTTGAATGTAATGTAGTTGTTCATCCCACAACTTGGGATGCTTGCTACAATATCCTCTCAATAGATGCACAACGGTCCTGTTCACCACCTCGGTTTGGCCATCAATTTGTGGATGAAAAGAAATACTCTTTTTCAAATTTGTGTCCATCATCTTCCAAATATTGGACCAAAAATTCCCAACGAACCTGGAATCCCTGTAACTAACAATAGAAGTTGGAAAACCAAAATGAACCCATACATGTTGAAAATAAAGTTCAACAGTTTGTTCAGTAGTAATGGGTTTCTTACATGGCATAAGTATACACATTTTACTGAATCTATTCACAACTACATAAAGATAACCATGTTGTTTTCTTGACATAGGTAGACCTCCAAAAAAGTCCATGGAGACACTCTCCCATGGCCTTGATGGTACCGGTAGTGGCATGTACAACCCAAGCTTCCTATTTCTAAGCTTTCTTGTAGAACACATAGAACATCCTCTTATAAAACGTGACACACTATCTATCATGCGAGGCCAATAACAATACCTCTGTAGATGCACCACTATTTTTCTTATCCAAAAGTGACCAGTAATAAGAGAGGAATGAGCCTCTCTCATGACACTAAGTCTCTCTCCTTGTGGTATACATAGCTTGCCCAAATGAAACAAATTTTTTTTATTCAAGTGATAATCATTTTCCTCAACTTGATTCCCTCCACTCAAGCTAGCATACACATCTTTAAAATCAGCGTCAGATGCATACTGTTCTATGTAACTCTCATGTACAATAGAATCATTTTTTAGCAAGGTAGAAGCACTTATAATTGGCCTTGAAAGCATATCAACAACTTTATTGAAAATACCTTTCTTGTACCTTATAACCAAGTGAAACTGTTGAAGAAACCTCATCCACCTGAAATGTCATGATTGCTGCAATTTTGTTTGCCACTGCAAATACTGTAGCGGTTGGTGATCGGTATGAATAATCGTCTCTTTACCCATCAAGTAGTGTTTCCACTTCTTGATGCTTTGTACCAACGCATGCAAATATTTTTCATATTTTGGATAATTGATTACAACACCATTGAATTTTTCAGAATGAAAAGTGATAGGCTTACCATGTTGCAAAAGTATTGCGCTCATGGCATAATCACTAGCATCGGTTTATATATCGAATGGTTGTCTCAAATTTGGTAATGCAAGAACTGGAGCTGAAATAATATTGTCTTTTAAAGCTTCAAAAGTTTTTTGATTTTTTCCTCCCCATTGGAAGCCTTTCTTCACACTTGTCACTGCGTGCATAGGAGTTGCTATGGCAGAAAAGTTAGCAATAAACTGTCTCCAATACTAAGCTGCACCTAAGAAACTTCTTACCTCGGTTACTGATTTGGGAGTGGGCCAATTCACAATGGCTTCCACTTTATAAGGATCAATTATCAATGTGCCTCCTCCTACAATGTGTCCCAAATAAATCAAAGAAGTCTTTCCAAATTCACACTTAGACATCTTAAGAAATAATTGCTCTTTCTTTAAATGTCAAGTAACCTCTTTACATGAAATACATGCTCTTCTCTTGTTTTTCTGAAAATGAGTATATCATCTAAACACACAATCAAAAATTCATCAAGAAATGGATGCAAAAAATTATCCATCACACGCATGAAAATCGTTGGTGCATTACACGAACCAAATAGCATAACCAACCACTCAAAGAGTCCTTGTTTGGTTTATAATGCAGTCTTCCATATGTCACTTTCTGCAAATTCTTACTTGATGGTATCCAATTTGTAAATCTAACTTAGTTAAATACTTTTCTTCTTTCAGTTTATCTAACAAATCATCTATCCTTGGGAGTGTGTATCGATTCTTCACTATTATCTTGCTCAAAGCTCTGAAGTCGACACACATGCGCCAAGTCCCATATTTCTTCGGAATCGGGACTATAGGTGAACTGCATGGAGAAGTGCTTGGAATTATGAGTCCCTTGTCCAAAAAGTCCTTAATTTTCTTCTTTATTTCAGCATTCTCCATTATCGACATGCGATACATGCCAATGTTTGGAAGAGGACAATCTTGTTGAAACTGAATCTCATGTTGAATCTCCCTTTTAGGAGGCAATCTTGTTGGCTCCTAAAACATCTCATGATGTACATAAACTACATCACATAAATATGATTTAAACTTAGGATCAAAATCTTCAAATGATTCATGATTAACATCAACTTTAGGCTTAATCAATATAAGAACAAAATTCTTACTTGAATTCACCAACCTTTTTACCTGTCCAACATTTACCATTGCAATATTTGTCTTCTTGCAATGTGCTCTAACAATGTACTCCTTGCCATATTTGAATAAATGGTATTTGTTCTTATGGATATGGAAGATAACTTTCCATTCATACAAGTAAGGAATTCCCAACACCAGACCTATAATATCAAGCGGAACCACATCTAATTCAATTGTGTCAACAAAATGTGCAGTTTTTGCAAAACGCAACATGCACTTCTTTGAAACCTGTAAATTTGCATCCTTACAATTCCACCCAAGTGGATATGGTTTTGGATGTGGAATGGTATCAAGTTTAAGTTTCTTGACCAATTCCTCAGAGTCAAATAGTGTATCAATCTTGGTATGTTTGGATATGACCCTCACATGAAACAGTTCAATTCTCTCTTCTTCATTTGGAGCTTCTATGTGATAGTTTGAAGTACTAGTACTGGATTTTGTTTCAATATCTTTCCCCTTCATGTTCTTCAATACCATGGCTATAATTTTAGTTTCATCACCTAAATCCTCTCCTAAGTCATGTTTAGTTGTAGCTGCATTTTTCTGCTTCCCTTTGTTTTTGTTAAATTTGGGTCTCTTTTCAGGATGTAGTTTCCAACAATTTTTCTCTTCATGGCCATCTCTTGAAAAATGTTTGCAAACCACTTTCTCTCCCTCTTTCTTGACATATGCATTCTTTTTTCCTTTTTCTTTTGAGGTATTCTCTTTGTTTTTCCCCATAAAAGTTTTGTTTCTACCCTCTTCAAAAGTATTTTTCACTCTAGCTTCTAGATGTGTGGCTTGAACACATACCTCATCTAGGCTTGTAGAATTAAACATGAGGATAATATGTCTAAGGTAGCTATGTAATCCCCCTATGTACTTGAGAAAAGTATCTTGACTCTACAAATCTACCCCTAATAAGAGAGCTCTTCTCCTAAATTCTTGGGTGTAGTCATGTACATATTGTCCTTTCAATTGTCTAAAATTTTGCGAGTTCTTTATGGCTTTCTGCATGTGAGATAATGGATAAAACTGTTGTTTTATTGCAGTAATGAAATCAGTCCATGATGGAATAATCTTACCTTGATTTTTGATCTCCTCCTTTGTCTTGGCTTCCCACCAAAAAAGAGTTGTACCTTCCATCCTCAATGAAGCTAGTTGGATTTTGGTTTTATCATCATGAAGGTTCTGAATTCTCAAATAAACCTCCAATTGCCTAATCCAATTATCAAGATTCTCTACATTGACTTCACCATTAAACATTGGCAATTCAAACTTAACATCAAGTTTTAGAAAAGGACTTTTACCAGTGTTTTTTGAATTATATGGCTGATGTACTGAAGATGAAGTAGAGGATGATGAGGATGAAGATGAGGGGGATGATGGTGACTTTCCACTACCTCCATTTCCCTTCTTTGATTTATCTTCATCATTATGACCTCCTGATGATCCATAACCTTCCTTGTGAAATTTGGATCCTTCTCCTTCTAGTCTTTCATTCCTTTCTTGATAAAGGACTCTCACCATTTTAGTCATGTCAAGGAATGCTTTCCTGAACAATATTTCTTCCTCTTTGGTATCCATCTTTTCATGGGTTTCTTCTTCTCCTGGAGGCATGCTTGATGCTTCTTCTTCTTCTCTTGGAGGTGAACTAGGTGGTGGAGAATGTGGCAATCTTGCCCTCCTTTGTTGTGGGTCACTTTGAGAACCTCTTTCTTCCACCAAATTGCCTTCTCCTCTCTTAAGCTTGAGCCTAGTAAGCATGAAAACCCTTGCAAAAAGTTAACAAATCCTTGCACATAAAAACACCAGAGATAAAACTCTAGCTCTGATACCAACTTGATATGAAAGGAGTGTATTAGTTCTTTTGTGCTAAGTGTCCTTTCAGTAAAATAAACATGTACAATTTGTCTCCATAAGTTTGCTTAACGAATTACAGTTTTAACCATGAAATTTAGATGAATTAGTGAACTTTTAGCATATAAATAAGCCTTAAAAACATTTAACAATAGTGCATAATAGAGAAAAAAATTCACACATAAGTTTCACAGTAGTCATGATGAAGCATTTCACCCCTCATAGGCTACATCTGCTGGTCCAGCTCCCAATGGCGAGTCCCTCTTTTTCATTATGCTCAAAATTGTAAATTACATATGTTTACATGCCTCTAATGGATGTTTTCTCTGCACCAATGGCTCCATAATGCTCAAATTAGTCTAGGTAGACTCTTGTTTCGCCAAAATTGGTCGAAATTGACCCCCCAATGCATTTTCCCCAATGATAGCTAGAAAAGCTCCACTAAATGTGGAGACAGGAAGTTAACTTAAGTTAAATTGAAGGCAAACCCTAAAATTGAGGGGCGTGCTCCAAAAATAATTGGATAATTAACATAACATTAAAGTGTTAATGGTGGGGTGGTCACATACCGACCCCACCGTAACCTTCGCATCTAACTTTTTGAACTCCGTGTTATATGTCGGAACCAGGAGTTGTCGTTCCATAAGCCTTAACCATCACATTTAAACTTTGGACCCCGCCATGTGACAGGTCATCACAACTTCCACCGGGTTAACCATTTGAACAATCCTCATCCTTAAACTTATCCATGCGGGGAGATGTTACCGTTTTCATGTGATATCTTTCGTAGGAGTCGAAGTTTGTTGGTGGTAGTTACATTTGGTGTCACGGTTATGAAATCATCTGACCAACCTTTGGGGGCCACTAGTGGGTTGGGACCGCTAGCGGTCCCCCCCTCCGCTATGTAAATCCATACACCATAGTATTAAACAGGAGTCATAAGGGTTAAGAAAAAAAGTGTAGGCGAGTTGGTAGATGGTCTTTGCCGTGGGTAGGAGGTTGCGGGGTCGACCCCCTCCGACTCCAAAAAAAATTTAACACAGAAATCTGGGGACACATGGCGCCCTACGGGCTTGCCACGTGTCACTCATCCAACGACGCTTCAAATTCCATCCAAAAACCAAAAAAAACTTCGTACCATAAAAAATCAATGGCCTAGATTGAGCCGCGTGGCACCATCCTATTAGCTATGGAAAATTTGAACATTCCAAGTATATACTTGCTGACTGTACCTGCATGCTGACTGGGCATCCAGTCACAAAATTTTTCTATTTGGGAAAACTAACAGAACGCGATATCTTCCTCATGTGACATCTAACCATTCACAATGCTAGAATTGCAATGACAAGACCTTTCCGGTCGCTCAGGTTCGGACCTGTTTCAAGCACTTTCATTTTTGAGCATAAGACATGATCTCCTAATCAGTGGGACCAAGGGTGAGGAAGCTCGAAAAGTGTATAAGGAAGGGGATGGTATCCATAGAGGGCATTCTAAATATTTTTTATGTTTAGTCTTTTATGACTTTCTGCACGCTTCAGTTGTTTAGCGGAGTCTGTTGTGTTGTTTAACACAAGGGTGTTTCCGGGCGGAAATCCCACCCTCATCCTCGAGGGAATTCGAGTGCACACTCAGGAGAGGTTCCTTTGAGCTTAATTCCACCATCTAGCATTAGTATAAGCTTCATCCATCTTCAGCAGTGCAGTCTCCTTCATGAATTTGCATTATTTTGCAGGGCAGTTGTAGTGGAGGGTTGATAAACCCAGTTTGTGAGCTTGTTTTCCAGTGAGGTGAGAAACCCTTCATCTGGAGGACCTATTTGGAGAAGTATCAACAATTTTTATATCATATAAGCCACCTCCTATGATTCACACAGTTTCAGAGTGTAATTCAACCCCAGGGCTGTAATTTTCATATTTTGTATTTCCTGAAACCCCTTCTGGGTTGTCTTGAAATGGGGCTAGAAATCCTAGATCTTTGATCCCGACATTTTCTGAGTACTATATCAGCAATTCTATGTATTATTAGTTTCCCCCTACAGTTATTCTCTATAGTACTGCGCATTCATGGCCTTTCAGAATTTTTTATAGTAGCAGTATTTCATTTTCTATGTACTGGGTCATTTGAGGCTTGTTTTGGCCTAGGTTGAGTGTCTTTTTCCTCAAGATCTTGTACTCATTTTCTGCTATGAAATCTAATAAAATGGCTCTATGATCTGCTCATGTTGATTTAATGATATTTTACTGCATTTTCCAGTTTAATTTTCTATATTCCTATTTTTCCTAATTTGGAATATTACAGCCTCATTGTAACACGGTTCAGAGGCATGTATCTGCCACATCTCTTCTCAGAGATAAGCTACCAGTGTCGTAGCTAGTTTATTTCCATTCTGTCTATAGGCATATTTCAGTTATTTGTTAGTAATGAAATGAAGTACTATTCCTACTGTATCTCTTTGTTTATGTGTATTTATGTATTTCATTGTGTTCCTCCATAAATATGGATCAAGGGTATCAGAGAAATCTTCTCTTAATCGATCCTTATTTGCATTTCCCCAACGAGGTTTGGGGTATAAGGAGTTAGGGCTCGTTCTAGTTGAACCTTTGCAAGATCAGCGTTGCAAACCCCGACAACTGCCCATGGGGGAAGAAAATAAATATGAGGGAGCAAGAGATCCTATCAAAATATTGCTCGAGTAGGCCCTCGAGAAACAAAGGAACGTGAATATGGATTAGCTTTCCCAGATCCTTCAACGGCTGCCCACCAGTGGCGCATCTACATCTAGCAGCCACTCTAGAGGCGTCACTCCTTTTAAGGTACAAGTAAACTTTGAAATTTCCATATTTGAGGGCCAAATAGATGCAAAAATCGTAGATAGATGGTTGAATCTATTAGAAAGATATTTCTTGGCTCATGAATTTTTTGACCAAGAAAGGATTACTTTTTCACTCCTAAAATCCGCCCCCATATGAAGGACTGGTGGGAAATATACTAGGAGAAAAAGGGTGAGGGGTAACCCTCTCTGTTCTTGGCCACACCCACTTGGAATTCTTTCTGAGACGCCATCAATGAAAAATATTATTTCATGGGGAGCTATGAGGATAGATACATACAATGGAATATGTTGCGCCAGCAAAAGGATTAAGATGTGCATGACCTGAAGAATATGTTCCATACCCTGCGCACAAAGTTTGGTATCAAAGATTCGAAGAAACATTTGGTGCTGAAGTACCGCAGTTGTCTCCATAGATACATTTAGGAGGATATGGGCTTCCTCTACATCTCCTTGCTTGGTGCTGCATACCAGTATGCTGCCAAGATTGAGAAAATTTTCAAAAAAAAGAAGTGAGACTTTGGATATGCAAATCACAAGCAAGGGAAAGGTGCCCCCAAACCACAAAACAAAGTATAAAGCCAAGGCAAGGCTACCTAGGACAACCTGCCAAAGCCACAAGGAAAGAACAACACCGCGAAGCCAAATAAGGACATGGGGAAGTGGTGTGAGTTCCATAAGAGCTCCACTCACAACACAAGTGAGTGTCAGGCCAAGCACTCATGGGTGGACGAGTTAAAGGCCTCTAAATCTGATGCATGCTCCAACTCTGAAACAAAACCAGGAAAGGGGAATGACAAAGGGAAGCAAATTATTGATGTGGAGCCCAATGAAACTGTCGCCACGATGAATATTTAGAAAGAGGAACCAGAAGATTGAGAGGAGGGGGATGACCTCTTCCATTCTGAGATTTGGGTAAAAGTTTCCCCACTATAGTTCATTATCGACAGTGAGAGTCAAAATAACCTCATCTCAGAAGAGATCCTGAAGCGGTTGGGCTTGTTGACCACAACACACCCACAACCGTGCACCATCAGGTGGCTTCACCAAAGATGGTATATCCACGTCAGCCAGCAATGCCGCCTTCCCTACAACATCAAGCCCTTCATGCATGAGGTATTGTGTGACATTTCTCCTCTTGATGTTTCTGATGTATTATTAGGCCAACCATACTTGTGAAAGCTACATGATGTGTATGAGTCATGGCCTCGTGTTGTTACTGTTACTTTAGGGAATAATTTGTACATGATATCAGAGGTAGCACCACCTACCGCCATCTCTTTGGTTATTGAAAAACAATGGAGTAAGCTCTTTCCAAAAACCAGGAAATTTGTTTTCCCGATGATCCACCCTCACGCCAAGAAGAATACTGTGGCCATGACCTCCATACAAGGCTCCTCCAGATGGAAACAACAGATGGACAAGGTCATGGAGCAATACAAGGACATCTTCACCTCCCCTGTAGGGGTGCCTCTGCACTGGTAGGTCAAGCACTCCATCGATCTAAACCCAGGAGCGCCGCTACCTAATGGACCAATCTATCGACGCTCTATTATGGAGAATGATGAAATCAAGAGGTATATTTATGAGTTGTTGCAGAAAGGTCACATCCGGTCGAGTTCATCGCCCTGTGGGAGCCTGATCGTGTTGGTGTAGAAGAAGGATGGGACTTGGAGACTTTATATTAACTATCGGGCACTGAACAATATCACTATCCAGAATAGGTACCTGATCCCATGGATTGATGACCTCCTAGACCAAATCAAGGGGGAGAAATATTTCAGTAAGATCGACATGAAGTATGGGTATCACTATGTACCAATCGAACCCTTTGATGTGTGGAAGACTTCCTTCAAATCCAAGGAGGGCCTTTTCGAATGACTCGTCATGTCTTTCGGGTTGATGAATGCCCCCACAACCTTCATGAGGTTGATGGATGATATATTACGTCCATTCACCAACTCATTTGTAGTGGTGTACATGGATGACATCCTGATCTTTAGCCAGACTTGGGAAGAGCACCTCCACCACATCCGATAGGTCCTCCAAACATTGCAGCAACACAAGTTGTGTGCCAAATTGGAGAAGTGCACTTTTGGCATGACCTAGGTTTAGTATCCAGGATACATTATTGATGAGCGGTGGGTGCATGTGGATCCAGCCAAGATCCAAGTCATTCAGGATTGGCCAGCCCCAACCATGCTAATAGAGCTCTGCATATTTTTTGATCTTGCTAATTTCTACCGCAAGTTCATGTTGGGATTCTCTCATATCACTTGGCCCTTGTGTCAAGTCACCAAGGGAGGGGCGAAAGAAAAATAATTTTGGTCTAAATATCAATAGAAGGAATTTGTAGAGTTGAGGCATCGCCTTTTCTCTGCAACAATTCTCACATTAGCGTACTTGCAACAACCATTTGAGATCGATACAGATGCCTCAGACTATGCTATTGGGGCAGTTCTTACTCAACGGGCACATCTGGTGGCATATCATAGTGAGACACTTTCTGACACAATCCAGAAGTATTCCACTTATGACAAAGAGATTTATTCCATTATGTAGGCTTGCCGAAAATGGAAGCATTAAATTTTGGGAAAAGAAACGGTCATCCACACAAACCACCGACCCCTGCAGTTCATACAGACAAAAGGGAAGTTGCAGAATGATCGCCATTAGAATTGGTCCATGTACTTGCAAAAATTTCATTTGAATATCAAGTAAAAGAAGGGCATCACCAATAATGTTGCATAGTCGACCACCGATCGTGGCGCTAACCATTGTGCTCAAATCTTGTGGGCATGAGACTTATAATTGGTTGCTTCTCTACCAAAGCGATCCAGAATTCAGCCACACAGACAATACACCCTTGGAGGGTAAGCAAGTTCCATATTTTCACCTCCAGGATACCCTGGTATGCCACCTGGGACACCTTTGTTTTCCTTCAAGCGAGCATGGAAAGATGATTTGGGAAGCACACTATAGTTAGGTTGTTGGGCATTTCACAGTCGAGAAAATAGTCTCACTACTGCAAAAGTATTTTTGTTGGCCAAACCTTCGATAGGATGTCAGGAAGTACATCAAGTGATGCACTGCATGCTCCATTGCCAAACTAACAATCAAGAAGCAAGGCCTCTATACTCCACTGCCTACCCTTAGATAACCTTGGGAATCCATCTCCATGGATTACATGTCGGGCCTTCCTTCTAATAATCATGGCAATGAATGTGTTTTTGTGGTCGTTAATAGATTCTCAAAGATGGCCATTATGATGGCCTGCAATAAGAATATCACAATAGAAGCCACTGCTAAACTATTTTTTGAACGAGTTTGGGTACACTTTGGGATCCCACAATCTATCATCTCAGATCAGGACAAGAGGTTCCTCAGTAAATTTTGGTCCAAACTCTAGTCGATGCTAGACACCAAGATCACCAAGTCCACAACTTTCCATCCTCAAATTGATGGCCAAATAGAGGTCGTTAACTGGATGATCGCACAAATTTTGTGCGTGTACAAATCAAAGCATCCATGCACATTGGATGAGAACCTCCTATATGTACAACAAAACTATAATTGGGTTCTCCATAGCTCAACCAGCCACAACCCCTTTTAGGTGGGCTTGGGATTCCAGCCACTATGTCCCATTGACGTAGCCATGCCATTTGTGGCTACTCAGGAAAATTCAACTTATGTCCTATCTAAGGCTGAAAAGGCGAACAATTTCATTGAGCACATTCATCACATCCACCAACAAGTTCATGACATATTAGACAGATCCAATTCTAATTATAAGCATTGACATAATCAACATCAGGTGCCATAGAACTTCCAGGTTGGCGACAAAGTGTGGCTACATTTGCAAAAGTAGTGCCTCGCTAGACCCCATCGCAAGCTTCAGTTGCTCCGATATCGGCCATACACCATCACCAAGGCTGTAGGGGACAGTGCCTTTAATCTAAGTATTCCACCATTCCTTGGTATGCACCTAGTGTTCAATGTGGACCGCCTTCGGCCCTACTTTCCACCTATACTAGACACATCTGACATGGCAGAACAACTCACACCAATAGAGTTAAACCCATATTGCATGGAACAAGCTACAACTGATCAAATCATAGATACGCAGTCAAGCACACTTAAAAACAAAGGATCCCGCTATATCTAGTTTTCAAAGCGAGCCAACTCCTTCACCAAGGCAAGTTTCTCACCAGGGACCAAGTTCAATTGAAGTTTCCTCCTCTCAGGCAGGAACTCAATGCAATGGGGACCATTTCTTCCTAAGGGGGAGGAATGATCCAGGTGGATATTGGTGGCCACCCAGATATTCCACTTGGACCCCCACCATTTTTTCTTTCAGTTTTTCAGTTTCCTTAATTATAGCACAATTTACTATTTTTAGAAATTTTTTGGGTTTTGAAATTTTAGAGTAGTTTTGAGGTCCTAAACGACATTTTTTGGGAAATACGGGAGAAACATGGAATTTTCTTCAATGTTTCTTGCTCAAAAATTGTATTCCATGGATAGATATTTATAATTACGTATTGAGCGCGTCAAATGGAGATCATATGCCAAAGTTACGTCCCCGAGAAGTTGATGTACCAATTTACCCAAACGAGGCCCATAATTTTGGCGTTTCATCTCCTAGGGTTAGGTATTCAGATGTTTAGGGTTTTCCATTATTCCTCAATAATAAATATGCCTATGAGCCTCATTGTAACATAGTTTAGAGCCTTGTAGCCGCCACATCTCTTCTCAGAGATAAGCTACCAACACCTTAGCTAGTTTATTTCCATTATGTCTGTAAGCATATTTTAGTTAGTCATTATTAATGAAATGAAGTTTTATTTTTGTTATATCTATGCCTTTATGTGTATTTATTTATTTCATTGTGTTCCAGCATAAATCCGAATCAGAACCATCATCACAAAATCGTACCAATGCACCAGGACTTTGTTTTATTAACATTGGCGCATGTTTTATATTTAAACGTTTGTTAAGTGGAAAGTGAGGGAAGGGTTGGAGGAGCCACCATATCTGGCGGTCCGCCAAAATCGTGGATTGTTCAACCAATGCCAATGTCAAGCATGTATCAGCACCAAAGTTATCATGGGAATATTACACAACGCGTAGTCAACGGTTATGAAACAACGCCACTCAAATGTTAACATACGCGGGATTAATATTTTTCACCATGCCATGGTTTGAAATATCACATCACCGCCGGTAATGTTATATGTTGGTTGAAACCGTATGATGTCTGCCAGTCTGACTATGGCATAAGAATTGTTATAAAAAATGTTAAATATGTAACGCCGCCGAATGATGTTATATTATGGTTAAAACCATATGAAATGTATGGCACAGGTGCATACTATGTATTACCATATTGTTATAATGCTCTCTATGTTTGTCAAAACCGATCCTGGGAGGCTTGCAGGTTTGACCCAGGACCTCCTTTGGGCCTTATAGAAAGGTTTTCCAATGAGCCCAGACAAAGGGAGTTGTAAGGTGTGGCTTAGAACAATGTTTTATTAGTGCTTGTAATACGCCTTTTGAGGTATAACTTGGCCAATATTAGGCCTTTTTGAGATATGTAAGTTGCGTTGGAGAGCTGAGACTGAGGCTTATATTCTGATAGTAGCCATTGATTCTTGTGAGCACGGTCCAGAATGGTGAATTTTCATGTAAAGAGACTTTTTGAGTATTTTCAATACAACAGACGCCCATTCGATGCGGACCAAGAGATGTAGTCTAGGAGGGATGAACTCCGTCATCAAATATTCTGTGTTTTTTTCTTTTCTCTGTTGTTCATGCTTAATTTTAGATTTCAATTTTTATGTTTAAGGCACTTAAAAATAAGTTTTATCTCATTCATTCACATAAAATCAACCTTAGTTAATATTTGGTGAAAATTTTTAAATAGTCAATTCAATTTTTTTGGGATCATTTGGCATGATTAAATTTCTATTTGCAACACAGTAGCTTCATACTATAAAATAATTGAAGATCAAACTAAATAGAAAGAAAAAAACTGAAGTGTTCAAACCTAATTACACTATGCACATAGTCTATGATGATATCTCTCCAGCTATAGATGAGTTGAATGAAAGTTTGTAATGTAATTCAGTAAGGGTTGAGGTTTTTTTACATTTATTTTTGTTGAATTTTATTGGTATGGAGGATTGACATGGATTTTAATTTTTCAAAATCAAATGTGTGTTGTGGATTGATTTGGATGTGATCCAATGGTTGATAAACTATATGGTTGATCCTTGTGATTTCCTGTATTTAATTCATCAATTAAATGGGTTGGTGTCATTTATTGCCTTCAGCAAGTTGCATTGATGAACATATGTGCAGTTATGGCTGACACATACATTCCCTATTCTTGTGCAGGTATTAATCAAACTCTTTCATAGCTGTTCCAGTAGAGATCTACTGGGGTTGGTGATGGGTCCCATTAATAGGTATATTTTGAAGTTCATTATGTTATCCTCCAACCCCTTAACATTATCCTTTCTCACATCAATTCACAGTTTTTATCATAATATTCTTAGTGTGAAGAGTAAAATGTGTTTGCCATAGTGTGTGCCCTAATGTGATTAAATTGCAGGAAAAAGAAGCATTTTTTAGACATTTACTATGTAGGGGCATGATGGAGATAACCAAGAGAGAATCTAGGTGGGCTTGTCCACCTCCTTAACTCTTTAACTCGACTTGAGATCACCAAATCCTCACTAACAAGCTTGAATTCACTGAATACCAAGTAACTCCAAGTAAAAGTGAAGCTCAAGAAGGATTAGATCCATAATTCTCAAGATCAAGGAGGGAATCACTCCTATTTGTAAGGGAGCTGCTATCAGCTACCTTTTTATATAAATAAACTGGTTAAAAGGCTCATTAGGATTCAAGTTTTTGATTCATCTAAGAGTAGCTATTGATCCTAGTGCTTAACATTGTTATTTTTAGCTTTCATGTGATGTATGAAACTATTATTTTCTGCTAATGAGAAGTTTTCCATTCATGTGCATTTGAGCTAGTTTTAGAGGGTTAAAACCCTTGGTTCTGGTCCCAACCAAGAGGCTTTAGTCCCTCTTATGTATTTATGTCTTGTTCTTATTTCAAAGCATTTCATGTATTTCTATTGTTGTAGTAGATATTAAGCTATAAAAACTTTTGATTGCAGGCCTCCCTATCACCTCTCTTGTGGGAGAGTGATTGGAAAGATTTAAAATCTCAGTCCAAAGAATTGTTTTTATGATTTCTTGGAAATAGATAGATGTTAGTTATCCTTTTGCATGATTATTTTCTTCAACTTAGGATTTATTTTAGTGATCATAGTAGTGTTTTGGAATATAATATATTTCAGTCGAATTCAACTCACCTTTTCCATGATAGTTTATCTCACTATGTTATTGGTCATTTGATGCATGTATCTGGCTAGTTGCAGGCTTGTGTCGATCTGCAGGTGTTGGTACATCTTTCCATCTCCACCTATACCTCTCCATCTCCCCCCTTTACACCTCAAACTTCTCCCAAACTCTATTTCCATAGTCATTTTGTTAAGGAAATTAGAGGACACCACGGGCATTCGCCTTGGTTCAAGATAGACCTCCGAGAGGTCCTAAGCTTGGATAGGAGGCTTCCCCATCCTTCATCCACTCCCTCTTACCTTAATCCATCTCCTATTTCCCTCCAGACATCATTTCTACCCCTCAAAAGGCTCACAGGGCCTCTTGTAGCAAAACAGGGCCTCCTATAGCAATACATTACCTCTTGTGGGAACACCTATAGTAAGCATGTAGCTGATGTTTCCCTTCACCTTTTTTTCTCCACACTTCAACTTTAGATTAGTTAAGATGAATAGTGACACCCAACTTGTGATTTGATGATTAAGAGAAGATATTAGACAACTCTAATCTCCTTTTTTCCTGACTGCAAAAAAGAGTCAGAATTAATGTTTTTATTTACAAGAATGCTAAAAGTTATATTCCTGATTTTCAAGAAAATGTGAAATAGATCAATGATACATGCGTGTAGGTTACTGATTGATTAAGTGTGAAAAATAGAGTAGTTTTACTTATGCAATTAGACTAGGCCTTTCTATTTCATGCAATGTTAATTAGCATCTACATTTGAATGAATGGAATTTTCACTTTCATAGTTAGAATCAAGTTCAATTATCCCTTCATAAGACGTTTTCACTACAGTTAAGTTGGAGGAATGGCCTCTGAACATCTTGATCTGATGTCATGACTGAGGGTGACATGATTAGAACCTAAACTACTATGCATATAGCATTATCACCTATAAGTTTGTATGAACCTCGGGTTGATAATTTAATTTGAGGAGTCCTTGGGAGTTGTAACACTCTTGGTGCAATACCAGGGCTCACCAGTTGGTCTGGTATTATAGGTGTATTGTTGGAGAGTATGGGATGGAATGTTTGCAAGTTTATTTTGTCTTGTTTTTTGAATCAAACCTGGAGGTAGTTGGTACAGGATGTCTTATCAAATTTTGATACTAAGTGCTAGTGTTTGACAATTGTAAGCCCAATCAATATATGGGCCCATTTTGGACATAATTTAATAACTTATATAACTTAATATTATCTATTTATATTTAAATTATGAATGTTTTTTTGTCATGTTTTGATGGGTGTGTGGGACCAATACTATAACAACTACTGGTCCCTGCACAAAAATAAAATCTTCTCCCCTAGCCCATACCTCGGAGAACAATTCAAGTTTCAATTGAATTTAGTGTGTGGTTGAAATTGAATACAAAGATTTGTTTCATAAATTAATTTTTTTTATAGAGAGGGTTCTTTTGACTTATGGTAGGATTATTAAGGTGAGTTTTTCTAACTTTTTTCAAGTTTGTAATTGGTTTTATTTCTTTATAATGAAGTACATTAACATAAAACAAGGTTAATTACTATATTTGGTTGCTCAAAATGTTAATTATTTTTTTCTATGCATGGCTTATTTTCTTTAGGGTGCATATTTTGTTTTGGTATTTTTGAAGGCGATGGATGTTGGGAATGTCTTATGGGTGGAGGTGGTAGTGGAGGTGAAATGAGTTGGAAGTAAATGCAAGGAAATGTATAGTACTTAATGTAAAGATGATACAGAATAATTAATTAATTGATCAAATATGACACATGACAAATAATTGATTGATGTGTGAGCCTTATATCAAATTCCAAAATCTAACCTAGCATATTTTGAAATAACCCAATATGCACCATTGCGATAAAAACATTAGCTTATCCTAAATTTTCCCTTCTAATGGTATTAAAAGGGAAAACTTAGGATAAACTAATGATTTTAATTGTGATTTTTATTAATATAAAGTTGTATTTCTTTATTGTTATTTTTACTCTAATTTAACTATATTTAAACTAAGCAAGAGTAGCTACTTTGTAGTCATTTTTCAAATGTAGAAACTAGTTCATACCTTTCAAAGTCAATAATTAAACTAAGTGGCATGTAACACTAGCTATTTGGCCTTGTTACATCACATTTTAACTGAAAAGTTAGAGTTTTAGGTTTTATTTGTTTTTATTTTTTTTGAAAATAGAGTCATAGTTTAGGGATTTATGTACGATATATTTCTTTGGCTAATTAGAAAATAGAGTAAGTTAAATAGAGTACAATTTAATTGTTGATGGGGCATAGAATAGATTGTGAAGGCATTTCATGATGTCAAGGTCACTAGTTTGAAACTCCGCGGGAAAAAATCCAACCATGTTAAGGGTTGGTGTGACCTAGGGCAAGGGCCGAGTGCAATCCCTAGAGGATTTCGACAACTTAGATGCCCCTAGGTCGTTGTTTCTCAAGGCATGCAATCATCTCATGACTCATACCACTTAGCAAACAAAAAAAGTTCAATTTAATTAAATTTATTTTAAAAAATATTGTAAAAATTTATATAACTTTATAGCATTACTTTAAGTTAATGTAAATAAAAAGTATACTCCCAACTTTAGTCTAGACTAATGATATTAAATTCTATATATTATAATTTAAGTATTTTTTTTAAACAAAAATGAGTAGATATGTATCAAAATATGTGCCCAGTCAAATACATGGGAGAATCAATACATTGCATCTTCTTTCATAGGGTCCTCTAAGGAGTAATTATTTGATGTACCAAAAAGAATAAGATGGAGAAATATTACAAGGAAAATCAACATGCATATATCTTACAAAAAAATTCTAATATAAGGACACATTTATAGTAGGAAACCATTAATAAAGGAAAAGAAAGCCTCCTTTGGAGGCCTGTTGAGATCTAATTGTGAATATCATTTTGGAGGGCTTGAAGAAATATTGGTGATGTTTTGGTTTTCTGGAGCTTGAGGAATTTTATTTAGGTCCTCTATTTTCCTCTAAAATGCATCAAGTTTGTCATCCTCACATGAGAGCTTGTCCTTCGGGGGCTAAATTTCCTCTATGAGAAAGATAAGAGAATTCATTTTTTTATGAAGTTTCCATTTGATATTTGTGTTCTACATATGAAGGGCCTCAATTTGT
Organism: Pinus albicaulis; assembly: GCA_034641835.2. Lineage (NCBI taxonomy): Eukaryota > Viridiplantae > Streptophyta > Pinopsida > Pinales > Pinaceae > Pinus > Pinus albicaulis. The sequence goes on along the minus strand of CM076581.1, from coordinate 598,610,160 downwards.
TGATTAATTCATTATAGGAATCAGTTCTTCCAGCAATATTTGAGTTTCCTTTCTTAGTAAGCATGATTGATGATGTGGAAGGGGGGGGGGGGGGGGGTGCTACTGATAGAGAAGGTTTGGATCGAGGAATTCAAATGGGAGGTGATAGAGATGTCAAAGGATGTACAGGAAATTATCGATGGGAGATGGGAATTGAACTGATAGTAATAGGGGAAACTTTAAGGGTGGCCATCTTGAATTCAATGCTTCCACAAGGATTTGTAGGGTTTGGGATTGGATAAATTTAGCAAGCCAAGGGAAGAGGAAAATTCCAGAGAAGGATAACAAACAACCAATGGTGACGAAATACTAGGGGAACTGAGTATTTCTTCCTAGGGAATAGAATAAAAAAAATAATAGTAGAGCTTAGGTAAATTCAACATAAGTGATTATTTCACCCATTGTCTTCAACACCCATAATTATAAGGCAACAACGAACCCAAAAACTACAACTTCTCTACACATTGAGAAATAGTGTGATCCCTTTAGAGGAGATTTCTCCAATTGACCTTATTGCAGGAATGAGAGATCCAATTACATAGGCCAATAACACAAATATTACATTCACAAAGAGTAAATAACAGAATCCATTGTCACTAGGAGTATATTTTCAGTTAGATTGATGCAAATTAATGTGTTTGAGAGTGATTGGGAGGATGCACACACTATAATTACACTGTGGCATATCTATGAGTGTGCCAAACACAGGCCATGGATTTAATGTGGGAGCCATTTACCTCACACTAAGATACCATCGTATTTCCATTAATATTCATGATGCCCAACTTCTTATAATTCATCACAAATCAAAGTGTCAGGTCAGTTCGAGGAAGGTGATTATGTCTGAACGTTGAGGTTTGAGCATTTGGATTTAAAGGGGAAGCCTCCCAAACATGGTCCACTTTATTAGCTAGAGCCACGACATCTATAAGAAAAAACCTTTGCATATGATTATTCAACCTTATTTTCTCATTATATTGTCACCATGAATGAGATGCAATGGGGTTGATGTGAGACTTTTACATATCATTCTTAGACCTAAGGTATAGTTCTGTACCCCTTTGAGCCATTTATTTTTTCCTGGCCCACATTGATGAAGCATTCAATATTAACTTGATGATTTTCTTCTATATTTTTACCTTTGATAATATGAAATCAATACTTTGAAATAAAGTGTTCGAAAGCACATTCAATTCTTTGAATAAGGATATTTTGATGGTTTTCTTTAGGAGATGATACATTACTAAGATGTTGTGTAGTAATTAAAGAGTCTCCCAAGATTAAAATCTCATGGATTCCCATATCTTGATCCACTATTATTTCTAATAATATGCCATATATTTCTTCTTGGTTGTTGGACTTGTTACCCAACCCCGAGGAGTACTTAATGGCTAGTTTTAATTTGGGATTAATTAAAACCCCTCCCCCTCCTACTGCCCCTAATATTTAAAATATTATCATAAATTATTAAGATGTATTTCATTATTAATTTTATTTCAATATATTGTAATGAGTGTAGGTAAAAAAAAAATATCCAACCATGGTCAATCGTTAACACGTTGTAGTAACATGGGTAATGGCTATGATCACAAGCTAGATTGATCTGAAAACTTGAGAGGCACTTAAAAATTATAAATAGTATATTTTAATCATGGTATGGTCTTAACATATTAAGTTACAATACATTTGTAAATATGTTCATTTCATCTTAAATTTGTAACTTAAAATTGCATGTAAAAATACTTAATCCAATCATGAATAAAAAAAACATGAAAACATCAGGAATTGATAACGAAGTTTAGCCCCTCCACTGGGATGCGTCTCTAGATTCACCTCCAATAGGACATATTGATTTTATTTTCTTTCTTAAATGAGGGATATTTACATATCAACAATACCTATGTATATTTCCAAGCTCTCCTAAAAAATAAGCTCTCCAAAAACTTCTCGAAATGACTCTCTCAAGCTCTCCAAAACTCTCATGTCATACAAAATACATAATATGACTTTATATAGATCTCAAGGTTAAAAAAAGAAGGAGTAAATATCTCCTTAGATCCCCTACTCCAAGGAGAAAATAACTCTCTTATCCCTTAAAATATTCCCATGAGATATATGTGGAGGATATCTCTCTAATTCTACTCTCAAGGGCCTTATCCAAAGCCCTATGGATATGAGTGATCCCATAGGGCTCTCAAATTCAACATAAATTTAAAAATTGAATTTGATAAAATCCTCTCTTAATTTCAATTTCTATTTTACAAATTAAAAATTAAAATATGAGCACATTTACATTCAAATTGAAAACACCCACAAAAACCCTAGGATTCAATGAGTTTGTCTTCACTATGGTGCTCCTTTGGAAAAGTTTCTAGATTCTCTTGGATCAAACCTCCCCACAAAGGAATGCTTTTGGTCCACCAAAAGTTGAAATAGATGAAGTTGGTTATGATATTAGGGTATCGATTTTATGAATTAAATATGTATCTGCATCATAACTCCCAAGATATATAAAACTGCAAATGTAGCTGAATTGCACAAGAGCATATAGCAAGCCCATGTGTAAATCCAAGTCCAATTCCTTGTACAAGACTTATTTGCATACCATATCTCAGTGTTTACTAAAGTGAAGTTGCATATGAATAATTTACCAATGTCTCATTTGTGAATGCATACAATGTCTTCACGTAAGGAATAGTCTGCTCTACAATGATCACAACTTCAGCATATGCATCCTGAATCTATTCTACAAGGTTGTGGGGAAATATATTTGATATCCCCCCTGTGGCCACAATAAAGGGACCAGTAGACAGAGTTACAAGGGAAATTTTCCTACTGTTTATGAATCCCACAACAAGGCCTCCAAAAAATGTTGTCATGTTATGGAGATAATTTCCCACCTTCTCACTCAAATTGTACTGAATAAGGAGCACATCACTTAAGACTTGGCTCACAATGTCTCCATTAGTTGCACACATACAAAAGAACACTCATGTCCTGATTCAACAATACTTGGAAATATTTGGACCTAATGACTATTGTTTTTCTCTCTCCAGTAAGAATCCAACACGAGACCTCAGGGTAAAACCGTGAAGGTGGGTTACACTTTTGTGAGAATCGGGGGCGGAAAAGTCATTTTCCCAACAGTTCGGCTGAAATTTTATAAAATTTTGGCCGAATTGTTGTATATTTCGACCGAATTTTTGAAATTAGTTTGGCTGAACTCATTTTTTCGTTTACATTGACGGCGCATTGAGGGCGTGTGCAAACATATTTTTGGTCGGAGATGAGAAAAAAGGAAACTAAAGTTCGACCAAACTAATGGTTTGGCCAAACTAATAGTTCAGCCAAAATTTTAAAATAATCTGGCCTAACTTTAGTTTATAAATATGTCAGCCCGCAAATGTGAAGTTTTTTCGAGCTTATTAGCATTTCTGCAACTCTGTCTACTGTGTTTGCTGAGGTTGTTGTGTTTTTTTCTTTGCTACAACTCTATCTGTTGCGTTTGTTGAGGTTTTTGTGTTTGTTGTTTGCTATTGCAGAGGCTTAGTGTTGCGCAGGGGCGAGGAGGTGAGAAATTTTTTGGTTTTCTGTTGTTTATTTTCTTTGTGAATTATTTATATTGTTGTTCTGTTGTTTTAATTTTATTGTTGTGTTTTCTTGTTCGCAGGTAATTTGGAATCCGCGTCCTCCACGACGTCCTCATTGATCTCCTGCTTGTCTTCTCATTGCTGCCTCATCTCTGAATTTCTAGGTTGGTACATGTGTCAAAGAATTTCCACATTCAATATTACAGCACCTTGCTATGTTAAAACATGTTAGTCTTCTTTAAGGTTTCTTGTATGCATGTTTTTATGAGACAGGGTCACCCTCAAGTTTTCTTAAACTATCTTCAAACTTTTCACAATCACCTTCAAGATTTTCTGGAACATGAATGTGGGTTATACCTGGATTTAATAAATTTACATCTCCTTGGAGAACCAAAGTCATGGATGAGCTGAAAATCAAATATTGTTTTGCTCTCGGATTTCGAATTTTGCTTACCTTCATATTTTTATGTTCATGATTGATCATCTCCAAGCATTTCCTTATTTCATTGCTCACTTGGTTTCATATTTCATATTTAGTAGGCTTATTTTATTAAAAATATTTCAATTTGTTCACTTATAGTGAGACTTCTTTCTCATTTGTTGAAGCAGCCTCTTGATTTTTGAGATATTTTCTATAGATATACATATATGCAAAATGAACATACAAGTAGATGCTTAACCTCATAGAAGGTGAATGTGATGCATAAATTTTACCCACATCCAATGAATACTTAATTTCATGGTTGGAAAAGGGTGTGAATCAAAGTTTTTTTCTCTTTCATTCTGTCATCTATTTAATGGATGTCTCAACAACTATGATTTTTCAATTTTTTTGTTGCTTGAAGAAATTTTACAAAACAGTGCAGCTTAAGTTTTCTCTATTTCAAAATGACATGATTGAATTCAAATAAAACAACCTTTAGAATTAATTTGAAATGTCTATACCTTCAAGAATACCAAGTAAAACCAACAAACAATTCCACATCTTGAAAACCATGCCATTCATAAAATCAATTATTTCATTATAGTGAAATATACAGGGAAAGGAAGATAATAGCATTTCAGGTAGGGAAGATAAAGATGTCATAACAAAACTCTGATATATAAGCACAGTCTTCAATTCCATTGTTTTGTAGGTAAAGTACTATCTTCACATTAAAGCATTGTATAAGGTTACTCTACAGAACATCATCTACTTTTTACTGAAGCATATTTTTTTAAAGACAAATAACAAACAGAAGTTAATATTTGAATCGCATAGACAATTCAAAGAACCTCAAAAACAGAGATTGAAACACTTAGTTATTCCTTCACAACCAGGTACATTTCATAAACAAATTATATAATCTGTGGATTTTCTTTCCTCTATAGTGTTTTTCCAGGTTATCCAGTTTGTTAGAAATCACAAGTGGGTTGCAAAAGTAGATAACAGATCCAAAAAAAGAGAATTGGAGTTTAGAAGCACCCTTGTGACATTGCACATCACAAGAACAAGTTATTCACATAATATCTCATCATCATACCTTGATTATATTTATACAATTAATTCCATAACCATTCTCCCTAAAATGGGATTGATTTGGTCAAGTTTGATCACTCAAGTCTAACCCAAATTAGTTATACAATCCACATTTCCTGCCACTTTATGCACCTAGTTGGTTACAATCAACTTGGGTAGAAAAATTAGTCAGTCCTATCCAACCAGTTGCATCCCCTTAGTGTTGAAATCCAGGAAACTTCAGGATGAGTTTCCCCAAGAGAAATCCTATTACCCCAAGGAGAAGCCCAATTATCCCAAGAATAATCCATGTTGCCCCAAAAGTGAATTTAAATTGGATAAAGGAAAATTACTATTATTGATGTGTTTAAATCGACTTGGTTTTTCTCTTATTAAATAATGTGACTCAAATTAATGTTGGGAAAGAACTCATGTTCATCAAGTCATCTTCTCTACAAAAAAAACCATGTACATGTAATTTCTCTCACAAACTCATCAAGGTGTGACTTTTGACATAACTTCATCAACAACTACCACTAGTTATTTTAGTAAGTGCATAAAATAATTTTACAAACCATGTACATGTGTCATTTCTCCCACAAACTCATCAAGGTGTGACTTTTGACATAACTTAATCAACCACTACCACTAGTTTTTTAAGTAAGTGCAATCCATTACCACTTTAAGGCAAACCGTGTATATGTGTCATTTCTCCCATACATGTGTCATTTCTCCCATAAAGGTTTAGGAAAACTTTAAGGCATGTGTCATTTTTATGTCATTTCTATGTAATTTCTCCCATAAACTATAAGGCAATGTCATTTCTCCCATATATACTATAACGAAAAATTTAAGGCAAACCATGTACATGTTATTTCTCTCCTAAACTCTAGGCAAGGCAAACTTTAAGGTGCATGTCATTTCTAGATGTGATTTCGCCCATAAACTTTAAGGAAAACTTTAAGGAAACCATGCACATGCCATTTCTCCCAAAAACTAAAGGCTTTCTCCCATTAATTAAAGGAAAAATTTAAGGCCTAAAAAGTGAACCTAAAGTGGTTGAACTTCCATAGGATTTTAGTCTGATTGTTGAGTGTTAACTTCTACAAGTTCTAAATGAAGAGTCTGTAAAGGGCCAGGTAGCCTCTGGATCTCATCTTTTCTGAAAGGTGACATATCCAGTAAATGCCCCTAAAGTCAATCTCTGGAACATATCTAAATAGAAGTTCTTCATTTTAATATCCATAAATCACAACCACTTTAAGGAAAATCGTGTACATGTGTCATTTCTCCCATAAACTCTTAAGGAAAACTTTAAAGCATGTGTCATTGGCTTTTTCCCATTAAATTTAAATCATGTGTCATTTATCAAGGCTTTCTCCCATTAATTCAAGGAAAAATTTAAGGCCTAAAAACTGAAACTAAAGTAGTTGAACTTCCATAGGATAGCATCCCCCAAACTCAAGGCTTTCTCCCATTAATTCAAGGCAAACTTTAAGGCCTAAAAACTGAACCTAAAGTGGATGAACTTCCATAGGATTTTAGTTGTTTGAACTTCCATAGGATTTTAGCCTGTCTGTTGAGTGTTAACTTCTACATGTTCTAAAGGCAGAGTCTATAAAGGGCCAGCTAGCCTCTGGATATCATTTTTTCTGAAAGGTGAAATATCCAGTAAATGCCCCTACAGTCAATCTCTGGAATAGATCTAAATAGAAGTTCTTCATTTTAATATCCATAAACCGCTACCAGATATAAATAGAAGTTCTTCATTTTAATATCCATAAACAACTTCCACTTTAAGGAAAACCGTGTATATGTGGCATTTCTCCCACACGTGTCATTTCTCCCATGAACTCTTAGGCAAACTTTAAAATCTAAATAGAAGTTCTTCATTTTAATATCCATAAACCACTACCAGATATAAATAGAAGTTCTTGATTTTAATATCCATAAACCACTACCACTTTAAGGCAAACCATGTACATGTGTCATTTCTCCCATACGTGTTTCATTTCTCCCATGAAATCTTAGGCAAACTTTAAAGCATGTGTCATTGGCTTTCTCCCATTAACTTTAAAGCATGTGTCATTTCTCAAGGCTTTCTCCCATTAATTCAAGGAAAACTTTAAGGGATAAAAACTAAACCTAAGGTAGTTGAAATTCTATAGGATAGGATCCCCCAAACTCAAGGCTTTCTCCCATTAATTCAAGGAAAAATTAAGGCCTAAAAACTGAACCTAGTTTGTTTGAACTTCCATTGGATTTTAGTTTTTTTGAACTTCCATAGGATTTTAGTCTGTCTGTTGAGTGTTAACTTCTAGAAGTTCTAAAGGGAGAGTCTATAAAGAGCCAGGTAGCCTCTGGATCGCGTATTTATGAAAGGTAACATATCTAGTAAATGCCCCTACAGTCAATCTCTAGAACAGATCTAAATAGAAGTTCTTCATTTTAATATCCATAAACCACTACCACTTTAAGGCAAACCATGTATATACATGTCATTTCTCCCATACACGTGTCATTTCTCCAATAAACTCTTAGGAAAAATTTAAAGAATGTGTTGTTTCTCAAGGCTTTCTCCCATTAAACTTAAATCATGTGTCATTTCTCAAGGCTTACTCCCATTAATTCAAGGTAAACTTTAAGGATTAAAAAGTGAACATAAAGTAGCTAAACTTCCATAGGATAGGATCCCCCAAACTCAAGGCTTCTTCCCTTTAATTCAAGGAAAACTTTAAAGCCTAAAAACTGAACCTAAAGTAGCTGAACTTCCATAGGATAGGATCCTCCAAGCTTTCCCCCATTAATTCCAGGAAAAATTTAAGGCCTAAAAACTGAATCTAAAGTGGTTGAAATTCCATAGGATTTTAGTTTTTTTGTTGAGTCTTAACTTCTACAAGTTCTAAAGGACTCTGTAAAGAGCTAGGTAGCCTCTGGATCTCATCCTTTCTTAAGGCATGTCATTTCTAGAAGTGATTTCTGCCATAGACTTTAAGGCAAACTTTAAGGAAAACCATGCACGAACCATGTATGTGCCATAAATCTCCCTTAAACTCTAGGCAATGCAATATTTAATGCATCTCATTTCTAGATGTGAATTATACCATAAACTTTAAGTCAAACTTTAATATAAACCATGCACATGTCATTTATCTCATGCACATGTGTCATTTCTCCCATGCATTTGCAATAAATGTTAATTTAATATATTTTATTGAAGTTGTTTTTTTTCAGGGATAATAAAAAACCCACTAAATATGGTTGAAAAATGGACATTATGCATAGATGTTTCTTGCTATCTCAATCTAGGGGAAGTAGTGATTACATATGTGCTTTGCAATATTGCGACTAGCAAGGTCGTCCAAAGGAAAATGAATATATAGGGAAGAACAACAAACAACGAGGCGTAGTATATTGCATTGATAGAAGGCTTGGGAACAGCTAGGGAGTATGGATCAAATGGAATTGTATTTTTCACCAATTCTGAACTTGTGTGCAACCAGATGAAAGACATGTACCAAGTTAAGAAGGAGAAGCTAAAACAACTACATGGAAAATAAAACAATGTTGTTAGCCAATTTCAATTTTTTAGTATAATACATTGTACAAATGTTAATAAGATGTATGTTGATCTATTGTGCAGGGCAATGCCAATTCAGAATTCATCTATCAAAGATGAATTAACAAATGAATTAAAATTATATGGGGCAATGCCAATGGAAGATTCATCTCTCAAAGATGAATTACTTTTGAGACGCTCTTCTTCAAAAATTCAAGATTCATCTCTCAAAGATGAATTAGTGTTGAGACGCTCTCCTTCAAACTTTATTGATGGACATTGTAACATATCTTGGATATGTGTGTGTTTTGTACTTATAAATGTGTCTTTTTTAATGACCATGTGTTTTTTTCAATTATATACCAAGTGTGCTCCCACCATGTAAAGCGCAACTTGGTGAACTTCACATTTGCAACAAGTGGTGAACTTCACATTTTTATAAAATTAAAATGTGAGGACTTCAAAAAAAATCTGTTTAAATGGAGTTTCACGCTTATTTTTTATTGACCATGTGTTTTTTTCAATTTTATACCAAGTGTGCTCCCACCATGTTTTCAATTATATACCAAGGGTGCTCCCACCATGTAAAGCACAATTTGGTGAACTTAACATTTTTATAAAAAAATTGCTTAAATTGAGTTTCACACATCAATTAGTGCTTTGAAAGTTGTGTTTTACATAATTTGTGTACACTAAATTAAATTAACTTTTTGAAATTTATTTTGAATTTATTTTAAATAGTAATTTAAAAAAAATAATTGTAAATTTCTACTGTAGATATATATCTACCTATATATATCATGGTGGATGAATGAAAAATATCAACAGAATCCCATACATCTACGAGAGAGGGGGGTCAGGGATCGAGGGATGTTCATGGTATTTAAATATAATCTTAAATCTCCATACATATACATATATGTGTGTACATATGGAATTGATTTTTTTTTATCAATTTTGTGAGTTAAATTATTTGTTAATAAGTTTCATTTTTTATTTTTTAGGAGGTAGGAGGACAAGGGTGTCTACTCCCTCAATGGAGCATTCCCATGGTTCACGCAATCGTGGTATGGTTCACGAAATTTAATCAATGAATATGTACATGTATTTATATGTATGAATTTATTTTTGAATTGATTATAAATTCATATTTTTTTATGAAGCTTCCCTCTCGTCTCGTGAGGTTGGTGGTGGTACACATTCCCTTGGAGGGCCATCAATAGGTGTTGGCGAATTGCATGAAGGTGGTGATATGTATTCCCCTAGAGGCCAATGAATGGATGGTCATGTTGGTTCTTAACTAATCGGTGGTCGTTTTGGTTCTTAATAGGGTCGTTCTGGTTCTGAATAGTCTCAGGGTGGGCAAGATGCTAGACAACCATATCGAGGTGGCCATCAATTTGAATATTATTTTCATTCGATTTGTACAAATTTGTCAACATGTGTTTTTTTAATATACAAAATTTTATATACTGATGCAGAGGCTGAAAATGATGCTCCAAATGTTGCTAAAAAAAGATGTAGGGCGAACGCATCATTCAAGAAGAAGGTTGTACACCAACAACGAATTATTTGTCCGGCATTTCCGATATACCTTGGGAATCAAACATGCAACAATGCACCTTACAAAGGTTTCAACATCTTCATGCAAAATTTAAGAGAGATCTCTCTACTAAGAGTCAACAAATCTTGGAAATAGTTACTCACTCTTGAAGCAAACTAGTAGATGTGTACCTAAAGCTTGGGCCAACCACTGATACTTTTGTAGAAGTGATGAGAAAAATAAAGGAAACAGTGATGGGTCACGATACATAGAAGGTTTTTAAACAAAGATTTACAACAAAAATGGCCAATTCTATGTTTAATTTCAAAGAAGGGCCAAAAATAAATATTTTGAAGGTACAATATTTCAAACACCCTCATATAGCTTGCTATTTGTATGATAGACACCTTTCAGCCTATGGAAGACTCCCATGGAATGATAAGGTTCCGCTTTATTTTATGGGTATTTTATCACAGTTAACTTTTGCAAATGGAAACCCAACTACAATGAACTTCCCTCTAAATTTTTGGTCTGTGAAAGGTGGGTTGTGTGGCGAAAGTAGGGGTGCTAGCGTGATGTTGGGTTGCCTCACCACGAGCCACCATTGGTTAATCGACCTCTTCATGTCAAAACTTTAATAGTTGAGATGGATGCTACTTCTCAAATTGGTTGAGAACCGGGGGATATACATAATTGACAATGTTCATAGTGGTACATTTGGGTGGAGTTGATGTTTGTTTGAATGAACGGAAATGGCTTTTGTGATAATGCACACGCTAATTTTGTGTATTATACAGATGAAGAGGTTGACAACATCAATGTTGGATATCTCAAAAAATATGCAAAAAATTGTCGCAATGGTTGGTAGGACCTAATTTTTCATGAGCAAGAGGGCATGGGAATGGTATGTGTTAATGGTTAGGGTTCAATTATTTTAACACATGTACAATTTGTATTAAATACATATATACATGCATTTATTTGTATACATTAATCTAATAAAATGTGTTCAACATATGTACTTACTATTTTCATTTGTCACGCGCTTGATGAATGAAGAAAATGTTAATACGACGGTCGAGCCTCGATTCAAACAATCAAGATGAGTCTCCCAATCAATCATACAATCAAGATGGTTTTCACCATCGATATGTGTGGAAAATGTTAGTGTTTTTTAAGTGAACACATGATGATGTACGATTATTTTGTATCTATTACTATATATTTCGAAACATGATGAGATATTTTTTTAAAATAAATAAGTGTCCACCGTATCTTTTGTACATGTGTATAATAAAATGTTTTAACAGATTCCGATTTTGTCCGATATTTTTGGGATGGCAGTACCCTATTATCCCTTGGGAGATATTCCAAATCCACCATCACAAGTATGAACAAATTTTCACTATTAAAATTTATCTTTTTAAGTTATATATTCCACCTCAAAAAGTTCCATTAAAAAATGAGATATATCTAAATATTGAGTTAGTTTAAATATTTTGAATTTTAGGTTTTCAAGGATTTTCTTTCGCCACTCTTAGGAGATGTACCAAATCTACCCGGCTTCAAATATTAAATTTTTCACTTAAATATATATATGTTTTGAAGTTATAAGTTAAAAATTGAAGTTTAAAATTTTATTATAAATTAAGATCTAGAGATCTTGAGTTATTTTAAATTTTGAGTTTGAAGTTTTTGGAGATTTTCTTTTGGAGCCTCTCTTAGGAGATGTGCCAAATCCACCAGCAGAAGTATTCAATTTTTCACTTAAATATATGTTTTTAAGTTTTAATTTATAAATTAAAGTTCAAAAGCTTCATTATAAAGTCAAATCTTGATTTTGAGTTATTTTGAGTTTCCATTCTTGTTGTTTTATGGATGAACCAAGATTTCTGTTTTGTGTTAATAAAGAGTGAAATTCTTTGTAAAGATCTATGCTTTCCAAAAATTTGTAAAGATCTATATTCTCTGTAAAGGTTTATGCTATCCTAAATTTTTGAACATATGTATGCTTTTCTACAATTCAATCGGAAACATGAAAATGGAGGAGTGGCTCGCCTCACAAACTCAACACATGCAAGCTCTAGATACCCTTAGATACTGATAAGCCTTCCTACCTTATTGGGTTTTACCACCCATCAAGGGTTGCCCGGAAAGGATCGAAATTTCACGTTTCACCTTGGTATTTAATTTTTCTGATTGTCAATTAAAAAAACAAATCGTTCATCTTTGATCGACATCTAAAAAAATCTATTTTATGTTTTACACCTTTGGGTGTAACAACCGAAGGTTTGTTCACATTGTTGTGTGGATGCCATAAGGATTTCTATTTTCTATTAATAAAGGTGAAATTAAGTCTATAAAGATGTATGCTCTCCTAAATTTTTGTAAGAGTGTGCTTGCACTACAATTCAATCGGAAACACGAAAATGGGCTATATTAAACCTCACAAATTCAACACATGAAATCTCTAGATACCCTTAGATACACAGCAGTCAACCTACCAACCTTGTTTGGTTTACAAGCCATCGAAAAGGGTTGCCCGAGAAAGGTGATATTTCATGTTTTCTCCTAATCTTCTTCTAATTTTTACGATTGTCAGTTAAAAAACATTTTTTCATCTTTGATCGACATGTAAAAAAACTCTATTTTATATTTGACACCTTTGGGTGTAAAAACCGGGGGTTTCATTTCTTGTTGTTTTATGGATGTGCGGGATTCTGTTTTCTATTAATAAAAGTGAAATTATCTATAAAGATCTATGCTCTCTAATTTTGTACAAATACATCTTTTCTAGCAATGGATGGAAAAATATTAAACATTTCATGTTGTATATGGGTGTAGCAACAGCGGTGGTTATGATCGACTAACCTACTTTAATGGGTTGTGACCATCGAAGTTTCCTAGAAAGGACCGAATGTTCACAAATGACATGCAACCATATTCTCTACATTTTTATATTTAAAGGCTTCAATTTCGCACCTCTACATTTCATAAAGTGTGCTCTTCTACAAAGCTTACGCTGTCACTCTTGAAACTAAAGCAAAGATCTGAAATTTATTTCTTTTGATTTTGTTGTGAAAAGTTGATAATTTATATCCATCTCCAACAATTAAAGTTGTAGATTAAGTGGGTACTATCCATCATTTGGACATAACTTAAACCCTTTGTACTTGACTTTAACCACTTACCACCATTTATAATTCACTACCCAACCATTCTCCTTTAGATACATAGCACGAACCAACATCACATATACTACATAGTCACATCACCAACGAGAACATCACATTCATGAAGGCATAATGAATAGAACTAATCACCACAAATAAATTCACAGGAAGATTAGCCAAACTCGAAATTCTTGTAATATTTAAATCAACCCAATGTATTTCATTAATGTACCTAAATTTACACCTTCCATGATGCTTGTAATCTTGTAAATGTTATAAGTGAAATCTTTTATGATGTAATGGATATTAATAATCTAGATTATGTACAGTGATATTATGATAGTGTATGTTGATTTTCAAGTTTTAAAATTCTTGTCAAATTCTTGAGTGTTAACTTCTACAAGTTTAAAGGTAGAGTTTGTAAAGGGCCAGGTAGCCTATAGATCTCATCTTTTCTCAAAGGTGACATATCTGATGCGTACCCCTGAAGTCAATCTCGGAACATAAATAGAAGTTCTTCATTTTAATATCCATAAACCACACTACCACTTTAAGAGCCTTGTACATGTGTCATTTATCCCTTCTCATAGTAAGTTTTAAGCCAAACATTAAGTCATGTGTTTATATTTCATTTCTCACATAAAGTATAGAAATTTGTCATTTTCTCTCACAAACTCATAAAATTTTGTGTCTTTTGACATAACTTCATCCTTTTTCTACCACTAGTTGTTTTAGTAAGTGCATAAAATAACTTTGCAAACCATGTAAATGCCATTTCTCCCACAAACTAAAGGATTTCACCCATTAATTCAAGGAAAAATTTAAGTCCTAAAAACTAAACCTAAATTGGTTGAAATCTCATAGGATTTTGAACTTCCATAGTATTTTAGTCTGTTTGTTGAATGTTAACTTCTCTGATTCTAAAGAATGATGTAAAAGACGATAGCCTCTACATCTCTTGTCTTTTCTCAAAGGTGACATATCCGGTAAATGACCCTTGATCGATCTCTGGAACATAAATATAAGTTCTTCATTTTAATAGCCATAAACCACTACCCCTTTAAAGAAAACCTTCTACATGTGTGCTCGTTTCTCCCTTCTCCCATAAATTTTGAAAGCCAAGGAAATTTAAGGCATGTGTCATTTCTGTTCATTTTCTCCCATAAACTATAGAGCGATTTGTCATTTCTCCCCCAAACTCCTTAAAGGTGTGACTTTTTGACATAACTTCGTAAACCACTACTACTAGTTGTTTAGTGAAAGTGCATAAATAATGTTACAAACCATGTAAATTTCATTTTCTCATGAACTAAAGGCTTTCTCCCATTAATTCAAGGAAAAATTTAAGGCCTAAAATTTGAACCTAAAGTGGTTGAACTCTCATAGGATTTTGAACTTACGTGAGATTTTAGTCTGTCATTGAGTGTTAACTTCTACGAGTTCTAAATACGGTACGTAAGGGCCGGGTAGCCTCTGGATCTCATCACTATAAAGGTGACATATCCACTAAATGCCCCCTACGGTCAATATGGAACGGAAATAGAAAAGTTCTTCATTTTTAATATCCACAAACCACTACCATGAGAGAAAACCTTGTACACGTATGGGTTCTCCTTCTCATAAAATTTTAGGCAAAATTTAGGAACGTGGCATTTATATTTTATTTCTCCCATAAAATCTAAGGAAATTTGTCCTTTCTCTCACAAACTCATAAGGGTGTGACTTTTTACATAACTTCATCAACCACTACAACTAGTTGTTTTAGTAAGTGAATAAAATAATTTTTCAAACAATTTAAACGTAATTTCCCACACAAAATAAATGCTTTCTCTCTTTAATTCAAGAGAAAACTTTAAGGCCTAAAAATTGAACCTAAAGTGAACTCTCATAGGATTTTGAACTTCCATAGGATTTTAGTCCATACGGCGGTGTTAACATCTACGAGTTCTAAAGGAAGAGTGTTTAAAGGGCAGGGTAGCGTCCATGTCTCATGTTTCTCAAAGGTGACATCAAGGTAAATTCCCTACGATTACGATCCCTCTTGGAACATAAATAGAATTTCTTTATTTTAATATCCATAAATAACTACCACTTTAAGGCAAAACTTCTACATGTGTCATTTCTCCCTTCCACCATAAAATTTTAGGCAAAATCTAAGGCACATGTCATTTCTATTTCATTTCTTCCACAAACTCATAAAGGTGTGACTTTTGACATAACTTCATCAACCACCACAACTAGTTGTTTTAGTAAGTGCATAAAATAATTTTTTTTGCAAACCATGTAAATGTCATTTCTCAACGAAGACAAAGGCTTTCTCCCATTAATTCAAGGAAAATTTTAAGGCCTAAAAACTTAACCTAAAGTGGTTGAACTCTCATAGTATAGGACCCCCCAAACTTAAGGCTTTGCTCGATTAATTCAAGGCAAAATTTAAGGCCTAAAAACTGAACCTAAAGTGGTCGAAATTCCATAGGATTTTAGTTTGTTTGTTGACTCTTAACTTCTACAAGTTCTAAAGGAGTCTATGAAGGGCTATGTAGCCTCTGGATGTCATCCTTTCTTAAGGCATGTAAAGGGACAGTGTCTCACCATATATCTCATCCTTTCTTAAGGAATGTCATTTATATGAATGTGATTTCGCCATAAATTTTAAGGAAAACTTTCATTCCAACTATGCATGAACCATGTATATATGTCATCGTCTCCCTTAAACTCCCAAAATGCAATCTTTAGCACATATCATTTCTAGATGTGAATTCTACCATAAAATTTAAGTCAAAATTTAAAATAAACCATTCACATGTCATTTATCTCATGCACATGTGTCATTTCTCCCATGCATTAATTTAATATATTTTTATTGAATTTGTTGTTTTTTTTTCAGAGATAAAAAAACCCACTAAATATGGTTGAAAAATGGATATTATTCATAGATGTTTCTTTTTATCCCAATCCAGGAAAAGTAGTGATTACATATGTTCTTTCAATATTGCGACCTGGTAAGGTCATCCAAAGGAAAATGAATATCTGAGAAGAAAAACAAACAACGAGGCATATTATATTGCATTGATAGAAGGCTTGGAAAAAAATAGGAAGTATGGATCAAAGGAATTAGGTTTCACAGAGTTAGAACGTGCAACAGGATGAAAGGCGTGTACGAGTTAAGAGAAGGAGATGCTAAAACAAGCGCATGGAGGAAAAGAAAACAATATTGTTAGCCGATTTCAAATTTTTAGTATAAAACATTGCTTACTGAAATCTGAATAAGATGTTTCTTGATCTGTTAAGTGGGGTAATGCCAATTCAGGATTCATCAATCAAAGATGAATTAATAGATGAATTAGAATTATATGGGGAAATTCCAATGCAATATTAATCTCTCAAAGATGAATTAGTTTTGAGACTCTCTTCCTCAAAAATTCAAGGTTTATCTCTCAAAGATGAATTAGTGTTGAGATTCTCTCCTTCAAAATTTATTGATGGACATTGTAACATATCCTAGATATGTGTTTGTTTGGTACTTATAAATGTGTCTTTTTTAATGACCATGTATTTTTTTCAATTATATACCACGTGTGCTCCCACCACACCATGTAAAGTGCGACTTGGTGAACCACATTTTGCAAAAAGTGTCAAAATTCACATTTTTATAAAATTAAAATGTGAGTACTTCAACAATTTTTTGTTTAAATGTAGGTTTTCATGCTTATTTTTTAATGACCATGTGTTTTTTTAAATTTTATACCGATTTGCTCCCACCATGTAAACCTGATTTGGTGAATTTAACATTTTTATAAAAAAAAAAAAATTCTTAAATTGGGTTTCACATCAATTAGTGCTTTGAAAGTTGTGTTTTACATAATTTACGTACACTAGAAATTACATTCATTTTCTGAAATTTATTTTGGTTACTTTTAAATAGTAATTTAAAAAAATAATTGTAAATGTCCACTGTAGATATATATATCATGGAGGATTAACAGCGAAGATCAATAGAATCCCATATCTCTACGAGAGAGGGGGATTGGGGATTGAGGGATGTTCATGATATTTAAATATAATCTTAAATCTCCATACATAAACTTATACGTGTGTACATATGGAATTGATTTTTTATCAATTTTGTGAGTTAAATTATTTGTTAATAAGTTTCATTTTTTATTTTTAGGAGCTAAGAGGGAGAAGAGGTGTCTCCTCCATCGATGGGCATGCCCATGGTTCACGCAATTTAATCGATGAATATGTGTACATGTATTTATACGTATAAATGTATTTTTAATTGATTATAAATTCATATTTTTTATGAAGCTTCTCTCTCGTCCGTGGGGTTGGTGGTGGTTCACCACATTCCCGGAGAGCCATCGATAGCTGGTGGATTACGTGAAGGTGGTGATATGTATTCCCTAGGCAGCAATCAATGGATGGTGGTATTATTTCTCAACCAGTGGGTTGTTCTAGTTCTCGGCCAGGAGTAGTTTTGGCTCTCAACGAGTGTCGGTGGGCAAGATGCTAGCCAACCACATCTGAGGTATTACATCTTGTTTTAATATTATTTTCATTCAATTTGTAAAAAACATTTTACATGTGTTTTAATATACAAAATTGTATATATTGGGAGTGAATCTTTGAAAATTTTGCTCAAATGTTGCTCAAAAGACATGAAGTGAAACAGCATCATTCGAGAATAACGTTGTCCACCAACCATAACTTATCGTCCAGAAATTTCAGATAAACCTTGGGAAACAAACATGCAACAATGCACCTTAGAAATGTTTCAACATCTTCATGCAAAATTGAACGGAGATCATGGCTTTGACTCTACCGTGAGAGTAAACAAAGCTTGAAAATAGTTACACACTCTTTAAAGCGAACTAGTAGATGTGTACCTAAAGCTTGGGAAAACCACTTATACTTTTGTAGAATTAATGAAAAAAGAGAAGCAGGTAGGTCTAAAATGGGGTGGAGGTTGTTAAACAAAGAGTTACAAAAAATGGCTTAAATCTATGTTTAATTTTCAAAAGAAGGGCCAGAAAAATAAAGATGCGAAGGTAAAATATTTCAAGCACCCTCATATAGCTCACTTATTTGTATGATAAACACCTTGCGGCCTGTGGAAGACTCCCATGGAATGACAAGGTTACACTTTATTTTGTAAAATTATTTTTGTACATAATTCTTTTTGCAAATGAAATTAGTTTACAATGAACTTCCCTACCAATTTTTTGGTCTGTGAAAGGTGGGTTGTGCTTGTGACCGTAGAAATTGCTAGGCGTGATGTTGATTTTCCTTGCCCTGAGCCACAATTGGTTAGTCGACCTCTTTGTGTAAAAACTTTGTGGTTAGAGATGGATACCACATCTCAAATTATTTGAGAACCAAGGGACGCCATCATTGACAATGTTCATAGTGGATTGGGTAGATTTGATGTTTGTTTGAATCGAAAAAAAGCACATGATAATGCACGTGCTAATTTTGTGTATTATACAAATGAAGAGGTTGACAACATTAGTGTTGGATATCTGAAAAAATATGAAAAGAATTGTCGCAATGGTGGGTAGGACCTAATTTTTCATGAGCAAGAGGGCATGGGAACGATATGTGTTAATGGTTAGGGTTCAATTATTTTAACACATGTACAATTTGTAATAAATACATATATACATGCATTCATTTGTATACATGAATCTAATAAAAATGTATTAATATATGTTAACACCATTTTCATTTGTCACGCTTGATGAATGAAGAAAATGCTAATATTACGGTCAGAGCCTCCAGTTCAAACAATCAAGATGGGTCTCCCAATCAATCATATAATCAAGATGGTTTTCACCATCAATATATGTTGGAAAATTTTAGTGTTTTTTAAGTGAACATATGATGATGTACAATTATTTTGTATCTATTACTATATATTTCGAAACATGATGAGATATTTTTGAAATAAATAATTGTCCACACATGTACATGTACATATGTATAGTAAAATGTTTTATGATTGGAATTTTGTCCAGGTCTTTTGGGATGGCGATGCCCTATTCTTCCTTGAGAGATATTTACGATCACCATCACAAGTATGAACAATTTTTTCACTATTAAAATTTATGTTTTTAAGTTATATATTCCACCTCAAAAAGTTAAGTTAAAAAATGAGATATATCTATATGTTAGGTTAGTTTAAATATTTGAATTTAGGTTTTGGGAGATTTTCTTTCCAGTTCTCTTAGGATATGTGCCAAATCTGCCAGCACAAATATTCATTTTTTCACTTAAATATATATATGTTTTTAAGTTATAAGTTTAAAATTTAAGTTTAAAAGTTTTATTATAAATTAAGATCTAGAGATCTTGAGTTATTTTAAATTTTTTGAGTTTGAAGTTTTTGGAGATTTTCTTTTGGAGCCTCTCTTAGGAGATGTGCCAAATCCACCAATAGAAGTGTTAATTTTTTACTTAGTATGTTTTAAGTTTTAATTTATAAATTGAAGTTCGAAAAGCTTTGTTATAAAGTCAGGTGATTTTGAGTTATTTTATACTTTTCAATTTTTTGAATTTTAAGTTCTTTGTAAGGATCTCTTTTCTCCACAAACTCTCACAGAGTGGAGATAGGAACATCCACCATTTCGATCATTTGAACAAGTTGTCTAACCTTTTTTTTTAATATTATTGAAAATAAGTTTATATATATGTGTTTTCGTTTCGAAATTTTTAATATATATATATATATATAATTGTACGTGCATAGTACGGTTCTTTGTTGAATATGTTCGAGTGGGGGAAGTTTTAGTGGAAAATAACAAATGGAGGGAACCTCGGCGGGGTATTGGATGATTTTTTTTTACATTTTGTTTTTTACATAAATTTTATATATTCTCACTCAATTTTAAAACATTAAATTTTAATGTTTGTGCACATTGTGTACGAGGCTCCCCATGCTTCACGGGGATAGCTCGAGGGATGGTGACCTTTATTTGGGGAGATACACTACATCCGCATCTGTATTTGATGGATGATGCACATGCACACGTGCAACATTATATTTTCAATAGATTTAGTCTTAAATTTACTTTTTTATATATAGTCTTGTCTAGATGCAGGTCATATATAACTTGACATGATACTTGATACTTACATGAGATCTGCAAATTTTGGACATATTTTATGTGAACTACATTCGGTATGTGAATGTGATATATAATGTTTTTAAAACTTACAGTTTTGGATGGTTCGAACTACATTTGGCATGTGAAGTGTTATATAATTTTTTTTTTTTTTAAACTCAAGTTTTGGATGGTTGAACTACATTTGGCATGTGATGTGAAGTAATTTTTGTGTTATAATTTGTTTTGTTTTTAAAACCTAAGTTTTGGATGCGTTGAACTACATTTTGCATGTGAAGTAATGTTTTGTTATAATTTGTTTTATTTTACGGTGTTGTGGTTGAACTACATTTGGTAGATGAAGTAATGTTACTTGATACTTGATACTTGTGATACATAGTGTTTTGTTTTTAAAACTCAAGTTTTTGATGGAAATGTTGTGTTATAATTTTTTTTGTTTTTAAAACATACGTTTCAGACGGTTCGAACTACATTTGGCATGTGAGGTAATGTTACTTGATATAAATACTTGTGATCTATAACTTTTTGTTTATAAAACTCAAGTTTTGGATGGTTGAAATACATTTGGCATGGGAAGTAATGTTTGTGTTATAATTTTTTTTGTTTTTAAAACTTAAGTTTTGGATGGTTGAACTACATTTGACATGTGAATTAATGTTGTGATCTATAATGTTTTGTTTTTAAAACTTATGTTTTGGATGGTTGAACTACATTTGGCATGTGATTATGATATATAATGTTTTGTTTTTAAAATTCAAGTTGTCGTTTTCCAAACAAAAACAAAAAAATTACATGAATATATGTACATGTAGAAAAGATTTAATTACATGTTTGAATATATATGTTAAAACAATTGAAGTACAATACATATTGATGTATATGTGTATATATAGATATATATAAACAATCATAAGATTCCAAGTCTTGTTAGATGTGTCAAAGAATCATAAAATTTTAAAAATGCATTCTATAATGTATATATATCAAACACGTGCAACATTTCTCATCGATACATGTATAGAAAATCTACTTTCTGTAGTTAATTCCATTATAGAACATATATATCCGATCGTGCAACATTTCTCCTTGATGCACATAGAAAAACTACTTTCGATTAGTTGCATTCTAGAACTATGTATCGACTAATTCAACATTTTCATCCAAATCAAATAGAAAAGCTACTTTTAGTTAATTTCATTACAGAACATATATATTAGGTACATGAAACATTTGTCATCAATACACATGGTAAAACTACTTGAACAATTAATTTCATTCTGAAACATATATATCGATACGTGCAACATTTTGCTAAGCCAGTGCACATAGAAAAACTACTTTTAATTAATTTCATTCTAGAACATATATATCCGGTACTTTTTTTTACATTTTTTTCATCAATTCACATAGAAAAGCTACTTTCGGTTAATTTCATTCTAGAACATATATATATCCAATACATCCTGAAACATTTATATCTAGTACTTGCAACATTTTTTTCATCAATGCACATAGAAAACCTCCTTTCGGTGAATTGCATTCTACAACATATGTATATCTAATACATGCAACATTTTCATCAATGCATGTATAGAAAAGCTACTGAGTTGATACTAGTGTGCATGTGCCAAAAACAATGTACATGTGCAAACACTTGCACAAATAAGATAACAAGGCAATTCAGTTTTTAGTTGAGTTTTTGGAGGTTCTAAAACATGAATCCAAAGAAGAAATTGTTGGGCGATTCGATAAAAAAAAATCCAATGGAATGTCATCTTCAATAATCGTTCATGGTCGGATTTTGATATTTCCATTTCTTAATTTTCACTTTTCTATTTTATTGAACCTATACCATGAAATTTATGTGTGTTGCACACACCAAGTGACTATATCGACAACTTGTGACATCGAGTTCATAGTCTTCAAAGAAGTAAAAAAAATCACCCTGCGATTATTTTTTAGAAAAAATAACCTTCAGTGTAATAGATCCTCTTTCATGTGGAAACCCATGATCATTATATTTTCTAATAATTTCATCTTTCATTAGGTCCAACACATCAAATAATACTTCACATTTTCATCATTGTTAGTAGGTGCAATTACATTAAAAAAAACTCCTTATGATAAAACAAACTTATATATTTAAATTTAGATCATAATTAACATGAAAAAGTGGCTTTAAAATAAATTTAGTATCTATTTCTGGGTCTCTATAATTTTAAAGCAATTCAAATGTTACCTTCTCTGAGATAAAAAACTAGAGTCACCATTAGATGATATTGTAGTCCTCCTCTCCATTGCATTTCTTCAAACATTACAACTAACATTTTCCCCTTTGTATTTATCTGCGTATGTTTCCAATCTTTTACCTTCATTGGGTTTTTCCTAACATCATTGGATTCTACGTTTTCTATGTAAACATGATAGAAACAAGAATATTTTCTTTTATCCAATGCGAACACATTTGTGAGACAACTTTGTTTTAATTGAATGCAATTTTTCAAGTCCCTTTTATTATTTCAACGTCATTTCCAAGTGATCTATCTAAATCTTCGACCGCAATATGCAAAAAAAAAACTTATATATGGAAAATTCAAAGGATAATGTAAATATGATATCAAACTACCATCAAAGATAATCATTGTGATAAATGTAAACTATTTAAAATTGAATATCCAATAAAAATTAAATTGAATATACCTTTGCACTTCCCTTGATTGGTTAGTCTCATGGCTTAGAGAAGCGATGCACCATTGAACAACTTCTTTAGCATCCACAAGTCGGTTTGCAAAGGGGTTTGATGTCTTCGAACGCTCGTTTGTACGTACCCTTGCACGGAAGTCATGTTCTCCTTTTCCACAACCGGTCTCAAATAAATTCCAACAATGTTTAATACGGGTTTTCTTATGAAGAAAACACAACCAAAAAAAGAATGATCGTGAAGATTTGAATCTGTTATGCTGGGGTTAAAAGCTAATAAACATATCCTAGAATATAAAACCGAGACTTCTTCAACTTTATCATGAAAACGTAACTCAAAAGCTCATACAAATCTACTTAGATTTAAATCCAAATATAAAAAAAGAAGAGTCAAACAATAATCAATCGCTTATATAAAATAAAGCAAAGGAAATTTGATTCAAAACATCGGCCGAATATTACAATGGATGGCCTCTCGTCTCTCATCCCTTTTACAAAAGCTCTCAAACCATTTCTCTCTCTCTTTGTATACCTCAATGTTTTCTGTCATACACACTCCTCATATTTATACATAATAATAAATTTATTCCAATCCCGAAATTTCCTCCACACAAATCTCAACTACAATCTAAATTAGATTTATCCTTTTTTGGACTCAACTAAGTCCGTTTAAGGAATTCCTAATCCTAGATTATCTACCTAATTCAACTCCACTCATATCCTTAGTTTATTAAAAGAATATTTACAATAATCCTCACTTACAATTTTCTCTCTTAATTTATTAAAATGAGCACAATAATTTATAAAATAATTATAAAATCATCACCCTAATTACACAATATTTTAATAAAACCGTAGGGATGTTCACACGCCCGGACTCCCCATATAGAGAAGTTTCCATAGACTCATATGCAGCAGGGTGTATCTCTTTGCAGCAATAATGAGACGACCACAATTCTTGATGACTTGCTCCCTGCGAGATTAAAATTTGTTCAACCGCTGGTCCTTTAATGTATCAAGTCCATTTTTTAATTCATCACTTACTCTTTCATTAATTGGATTCATCGGTCTTTACAACAATTTCTTCGCCAATTCCTCGAAGTAACTCCTCTTTGTTTGATGCTTTTACCTTCAATTGTGGTGAATGCTCAACTTTAAACAAAGAATAACGAGAATTTCTTATTAGAAATATAACTATGGTCATTGATTCTTTATGTAGCAACATGTTCTCGTCGGTATTTGTACTGCCATTCATAAAAACTATTAGTTTAAAAATACAAGACCTTTCAACCTCTTTTGATGCTTCCAAGCACCAATATCCCATCATCAACCTTACGGATTCCGGTGGATCTTGTTTTTTGGTGTTGTGCTGCTTTCGTATTAATCTCTTTGGATCAATGTTCCTGTCTCTTTTATGACTCTATGGACATAACTTTCTTGGTTCCCCCAGTCTTTCATCTCGACTCCAAATAGTTTTTAACTCAATTTCTACCGGTTCAACATCATATTTATTTATGTTTCTGTGTACACTAGTCACATTATTATTTGAAAAGTTATAACATTCACTCAACTCCATAAATGTTAAAAACATTTCATCCCTATCATGCACGATGCTTTGCCAATCTCTTGTACCGAGTTACGCGTAAGTTTCATCTCCCCTTCGGGTTCCTTAAGCCATCGTTTAAGAACATTGTTTGTGTGAAATATTTCCATCATTTTATCACAACCTTCATTCCAGCTTCGTGTATACAGCAGTATTTGAGATTATCTTGGTTTTGTATCATCACATTGCAAAATTCATCGACAATTTCATTAAACAAATTCATTTTTTTACCTCCTTGGGAATATCACTTCGACATTTTCATGTGCTTCTGTCATAATAACTAGGCGGATGTCTTTAAAAAATAACTCATATATGAATTCTTTGCTCTTGCAAAAAATCGATGCCTTCCTCCTACGAAAGGCAGTTTCTCATCACACTTCATCTTGGGAGCTTCATTCATCTATGTAGCGGTTTCACCGGTGTCCACCATCTTTCGCACATCCTGCCAAAAATACATAAGCCCATGAGATTTAAAAATACGAAGGCTTCGCTAGCCTCATCTTCTTCTCTCAACAACACATCTTCGGATTATTTTGAACTATTCCAATAGTTCATGAGATCTTCTCTCATTGATCTCTTCACCAATAATTTCACTTACTAATGCCAGCCCTTTGCTTGGAAACTTCCATTTTAGAGCTTAGCCTCTATGAGTTCTTCACATCTCATTTTCACCCATCATTTCTAGAACTTCCTTAGCTCTTATGTCAAGCATGTTTTTACATGTTGTTCCCTCTTTGCGTGTAGCCTCTACCATTTCACTTTCTTCCTCATTGTCCAACCATGTCTCTAGTCCTTATTTCTCTTGCAAAAATTCCACCAAAAACTCAAGGTGTTGTTATTTTAGCTTTCTCTCACTCATACTCTTTATCATTCAGCTGCTTACATATATACAGTGCCTTGGCATTTTCTTTCTTTTTTCTTATGTTGTGGTGTTCATCATATCTTCAAAAATAGCTATCTTGATCATCTTCTCCTCCTTTGTGAACTTCATTTGTTCATGTGTGGATTTCATTGAATCCCCTTTTAAATAAGCCTTCTTACTTTCCATTCAACAATAAAATATCTCTTCCCACACTTGACCTCTTTCGATTCTCTTTCTTCGAATCATCTCTGGTGATTCTTGCTTCTCTTTGTTGCAAACAACAACCTGGGTATTTTATGTGTTATACTTACCGGATCTTCAGGTGTCGGGCTCATTTGATCATGCCCCTATTACATTTTCAAACCTTTGACTTGGTTTAAGACTCTTCGACTTGAGACTTTACATCAACTCTTCATCTTGGATGAAAAATACATGTTCTTGTACAATAATTCAATCTTAACTCAAGCTATCCATTTTCATTTTGAGCGTAACATCATTTGACTTCAAAGCTTAAAATCCAATAATTACAATAGTGGATATTTTGACATAATTCAGTTATAAAATATGCCCATGAACATCCACCTTTAACACGTTCATGATGTAAAATCTTCACTCTCTCATACTCATTCTTGAGAAAAATATCAAAATCACCAATTACATCATCTCCCATTATCATTTACTCACATGATACTTTAGCCTTTATGTTGAAATGTATTCACTTTTCCCCAAAATTTATTTTAAAATAAAATAAATCATTTAATTTTCACATTAAATACCTTTCTGTTTGATGTGTCATACCTTATGCTCACTTCAAAATTTATTTAACAAACTTTGTCTCCGCAATTTCAAATCTCCGGACTTCACTCTTCTGTGTTGTCTTTATCACTGAATATTCATTTTCCTTCCCTTCATAGTTTTTCAACATGTTTACCATCATGAGCAGTACTATACACGCCCATCGGCTCCTCTTTGCAAACTCTCTCTCCATAGTTTGCCTTTCTATCACTTTCTCAATATGAGATGAAAACCTTTAAAAATGATTTATTTTGTAGCTAAACCCAATTTCTGCCTAAAAAGTTCAGCTCACCCGAAATTTTAAAGGATTCACTTCATTTTTTTTTTCCTCATGAAGCTTAAATCGGTGTGTATCCTTCACAGCACAATTTTATCAAGACTTTGTCAACTTTGTTTAAGACCCGATTTTACTTTGACAAAATTTCCAATGCCAACCACTTAATGATTTGGGGACACTTTTCATGGAATTATTATACACACACTCCCACTTCTTTCTTCATTTACCATGCTTTCATTGCACAACTTTTGTTGTCTCTTGTTTACTTCTTTGCATCCTTTATGTCTTTGTATTATTCTCTCACCTCTTCCTCCTTTCATGAAACACTTGTGTCTCATGATAGATGTATTTCATCTTTGTGGATCTAGAGCTTGAACTTCACATGTTACTGCAAATTTTTCCATAGCCCATATCCCATCATGTGGAAAGTGCAGTCATTTTTAAGATTATGGTTATAAACCATAATAAAATACCCCTTTAATTAAATTTCGAATATATGAATAGACTTTGTTAAAACCCATTTAAACATCATATATTGACTTCAGTCTTGTTCATAACTTTTGTAGAAACACAAAGTACTAACATGATATCATATGGCCCACAGTTTACCTTTACGGGGGATGACTAGAAACATCCATCAATTTCCATTAAAAATATTCTCCAAGGATTTTCGATCAAGTTTCTCCACCACTTTCAAGCGAGCTTGCTGCCGGAAGAGATATTTTATAATGCTCCAATTTTTCTCATTCCCATTAAATATGTGATCTCTTTTGTTGACCCAAAGCACTTTAATATTAAAAGGTGAAATATCCTTTCCATCGTGATGTTCCACGGTTCAATGGGGGATTTCTCTAATATCATAATATGAATCAATGAAAATTAATTTTGATACCATGCCTCTCTTGCTCTCAAACTATCCTTAGCTTCGATTAAAATATGAAGAGCAACACACTTGAATTCGTCGATTCACCGCTTAGAGTTCATATAGGGTTTATGTTTGTACAATTCCGGTCCAAACGCTCCACACAACCTCTTCTTCCACGACACTTTACATGCTTTCTGCGTCTGCTCTTCTCTTCACTCATTCCACATTCATCGGATATACCCTCGAATATGTAGAAATCACAATAACCTCGACTGCGCATGTTCAAATTTTTTATCCCGATTCACGGCATAGAATCGCCCAAACATGCAACTTCCTCGGCGGTAGCTCACCGCACACCCAGGACTACGACGCCTGAACGCAGGTCTAACCTCACACGGTTTTGATGATCATTGCGCAAGTGATGGCTCTTGGATCGAGCTAGCTCGACGGATACGATTCCAATTTCAATGCACAAAATGGTGGTCAACTCTTCCTCTTATCTTCTCATTAAAGATCTCCTTGTCCATGATACACGGAAGATCGACGGTCCCCAATCTCTATATTTCTTAAAAATCCTCATGGGTCGGATCTACAAAGCTACTTCAATAGCTTGCTTCATGAACAACTTTCCTCAAAATACGGTAATTGTGTACGATCCACCTTCTCGCAATGCCAGGAGCCTAGCTTCTCTCACCTTGACCTCAATGTAAATCAATCACACATGCATTCTACACTTGAATCCCAACAATCTATGTACGCCAACGAGAGTAGAACGTGAAGCCATGGAATTTTAATTGGATGTTCGCTCACACATGTGCTTCTTGATACTTAAATAGAGCGATACCTCCAATGCAAAAAAAATCCTTTCAAGGCCTAGACAATACTAATTTACCACATGGTATCCAAGGATGAAGCTTAGTGGATGAAGCAATGTTATACAGTAACATTACACCAATTGCAAGTATTCTCAATGAACTAGCATCCTTGACCAAGCGCATGACTTTCTTCACAATGAAGTTCTTCCAAACAAGAGAGGGTTTACACACACCAATAACACAAAACATTTATCTCATGATATGTTCAATCGCCACAATCTTACATAATTCAATCGACTCTCCCATTTTGTGATACCAAAATGATGCCGAGTTTAGCTATTAAATAGATCCCTGCATATACAATGAACTTCTTCAAATTTATCGTGAAAAATTAGCGAAAAATCTCATGCAAAGCTACTTGGATTCGAATCTAAATATAAGCGAAGAGATTCAAACAACAACCAAGCAACTTATATAAAAATACTACAAGAAATTTTGGATTCAAAACATATGGCCGAATATTACAATGGATGGCCTCTCGGCTCTTGACCCTTTTACAAAAGCTCTCAAACCATTTCTCTCTCTCTATTCCTCATTTTCCATCCTCACACACTCCTCTTATTTATACATAATAATGAATTTATTCCAATCCATAATTTTCTCCACCAAAATCTCAACTAAATCTAAATTATGTTGTCCTTTTTTGGACTCAATAATTCCCTTTTAAGGAATTCCTAATCCCAGGATTGTCTACCTAATTCAACTCACTCTGTATCCTTAATTTATTAAAAGAATATTTACAATAATCCTCACTTAAAATTTTCTCTCTTAATTTATTAAAATCGACACAATAATTTGCTAAAATAATTAAAAAATCATCACCTCCCAATTACACAATATTTTAATAAAACCCAAGCGAGGATGCTCCTACATCAATCGACCTACGCATCCGTCGACCCTGTTTATAGGAATTTAATTCCACAACTTTTCAAGGGTACGTAAATGTTTCCAAAACAACGTTATTACAAAATATGTATCATCTTGTCTTTGGTGGAATGTGAATTCCTCGAAATTTAAGTAATTAGCTAAAGTAAAAATAAAAAATTCCTGGGGCCGAATCATGAGTTGACGGTATTCAACGATGAGATGGAGTAGAGGTGGTTGTGACACGGGTGGTGGGATGTTTGCGGGTGAGAAAAAGAGGTGTTACGGATCACATATTTAGAAACTGTGGTCGATGAAGTGCTCGAGCTGAGGAGGATTTACCGTTTCACGGACACGGGGGTCTGCGGATTTCAAGGCGGAGGTGAAGTAGTGGGGTGAGTGTCGTAAGGACAACGTGATGGAGCATGCTGACACATAGGGATGAGGTCGTTGCTTTGGAACAGGTGAAAACCGTGTGTCGGGTTTAATCTTTGGTATGGGCCTTGGTACCAGTTCTTACTATGGACTTACCTTACCTTTCTGCTTTGTGTAGGTAACTTTGGTTCTTGAAACATATTCCTCGTCGATTTGTGAAAATACATAACATATAGACCTCTGGGGCCGTGCTTCAGTACGCTATATCATTCTTTACCTTGGGTCCACCCGGGAACCGTCAACATAATTCCGTGGGGGTATGGGTCTCTTCACATACACTCATAAACCCCCTTCCCAGAATTCCCCTACAGGAAGTCACTTTACATGCATATTATAAAAGCGGCCAAGCATTGATGTTTTCGTTTCGGGTCCTTTATACCATACCATTGCCTTTTCGCTTTATGTTTGAAACCTTTACGTCTTCCTCCCTTTTCAAACATGTGTTTAGTTTCTCGGACCCACGTGACTTATCTTAACATTGTTTCTCTCCAACCATCATTAAATGTTTCACCACAAGTTATAACATTCAATAAATCGCTATGGGGTTATCTTCAAATATGAGCGTGTTAAATAATGATCGAAAACATCGTTGATCTATGAGAGAGAACTATGAAGCTAGTGGGATAACCATAGATCCAGTTCATATCTTGTGTAGTGGAGTTGTGACGGTGGGGGAAAAGCTGTCGAGGATCGGGTCCTATGTTTTGAATACGCGGGTATTTCTGCACAATTTTTTTTTGCGGAAAGTTTCTAGAAGAACTTTTATAATTGGTTGTGGAGACTACAAGTCAGAAGTCACTTGAGAAAAAGGGTCACATGGGGTCTGTCTGAAGTGGGCTTGTGTGAACCTAGTAACCTCCAATAGTTGAACGGTTTGATCCCAGTGTAGATTTGCGGGTACAATCTGCCCGGAAGGATACATTGTATAATTTGCAACCCGAGTGTTACCAATCCTTTTCCATGGAAAGGCATGTTTAGATCCCGGTTCAAGGAAGGCATTGCAGAAGGAAATTCGCTATGGATCGGCTTTAATGGTGGACAAGGGTTTGATAGAATTTCAAAAAGGAAACCAGATGGAGACTTAAACCTCCGATCTTAGGGGAAGGAGCTAAGGGAAGATGATACATGTAAGTTAGAAGGGGTAATATGGATATGGATGCCGAAACCTCTAGTAGATTGAGAGAGTGACGAGCACATTGGAGGGCGCAGTTGCTAAGAAGTGAGGAAATGAGTGATGAAGGAGTTTAGAAGCAAAAAAGTAGTCGACGGACAAGGAGAAGGTGCCACATATGAAAAGAGAAATGGTGTCATGTAGGATCCCAAGAAATAGGAGGGACCATCAATGGCACATTGTACGAGTGTATAGGAGCCAGCACGAGATGAGAAAATGGAGAAAATTCCAACGTGGAGGACACACGCCAGGAGATATCGATGTGGAGTTGCATGTTACGATGGGCCATTTGAAGAGGTCGGCCACCGCGTAATTCATGGTAACTCTATTCCCAAAGTTCAAGTAGCTCTAGTCCCAACCTTGCCCTGGTACTCTATCGGCCACTAAGTAAAGTTTTTTTTAAGTTACGATAGTTTAGCAAGTTGAATAATGTTAAGTCTTTAGTACACATATCTACTAGCTATAGTGCTAGTAATACGAGTTTACGACTAGGAATTAAAGGTTTTATTTTAGCACCAGAGTACAAATAAATATGGGCGGGATCGTTTACCCAGTACCCGAAATTCTTTGGGAGGGGCAATGATGATGTGGAGCAACACTATTGTACATGCGAAGAAATATGGAGAATTAAAGCGGAACCGGAGGCAATTAAGTTGATTGAGTTCGAAACACTACCAGAAGATGAGAGCTCTTCGTTTGGTTCATTAAATGGAAGCTTATCTAAAAGCTAGTGATAGATGATGTAAAAGAAAGAATTTGCCCGAAATTTAAGTTACCTTAGAAAGATACGATGAGGTTATACGAGATGTCGGAGATTAAACAAGGAGAAGGTGAAATGGGACGGACGATGAGGAGGTTTAAGGATGCGATTGGGGCCCCCCGAGTTGCCAAATTGTTGAATCATAAACGAAAATTGGTTTATTAAAGAACTTCTTCATTGTTGGAGAACTATCTTTGACGCAACAAAAGTTTGATACCTTACAATATTCCACGGAAATATAGAATGTGAAGATAGAGGCTATGGCGAGGTGTACGCAAGAATTCGAATGACGCTCAAGACCCTTGCATATTGGGGCTACAACATCAAATAGCTAGTTTAACGCGGTTGAAGGAAATTCGGTGATGCGACTTACGAGCCAGTGTGTGGTGCACCCATTTTGTCTAATGGAGGGACACATGGCCACATAATGCCGAGTTGCCGGTGGTGGGGTGCGGGGAGCTTCAACAGGGGACAAAAGGGAGTCCACCCGGTTGGGGAGTTGCCCACGAGATAAATACTCGGGGACTATACTAGCCACAACCACTTTCCAATGTTGCTGATCGACGAAATCGGACGCAATTGAATACTCAAAATATTTAAAGGCATTGGTCATCCTCCACGACTATGCCCAATTTTACTGCCGGAAGTACTCAAAATTCCAAACAATACATATCATGAGTTATATGCTTCCATAGGTACGCCAATACGGAGGCAGGTGTAGAGCCTTTAATGTGCGGTAAGAACAATTGGACAAACCATCTTGTAGGGTGAATGAGGCTCCAAGGGGACAAGGAGAGGGGAATAGAGAGGGAAGAAGCTGAAGGAAGAGGATGGTCTGGTAATTTTCTCTGGCGCGGTCGAAGAGGACACGTGGCAAAGAGAATGTTCGCTACCTAGAAGACCATGGTGCTCTTGGTGCGAGTCGATAAACACACAAGCGAAGATTGTCCGGAGTGGTGGGGTGGGAGGAAAGAGACCTGAACGGAGAGGTGAATGCGGTGAATGAAAAACTAAGTATGTTAGAGCTTGGAAGCTATGAAAAAATCTAGCCATGGTAACCCGGGGGAGGAAAGAGAATAGGGAGCATGCACAAAATATAGACTCGATAAAGCTTATCAGCCGGCCACATCTCCAAAGCCCCGCACGAGACCGGATAGACAAAGAAATATTTTAAGGAGGTAGCGGAAGCTGTTTCCCAAATCAAGAGAGCGAGCATTGAGCTTCCACCCGGTAGGCGCGAAAAGCCAGGACCCATACGAGTACAATGATTGGGGAATAGTTTTGATTATTTTTTAAAATTGCAACGATGCACCAATCGCCGAACAGGCCCAAAGAAATGTCTAGAGATGGTGGTGCGAGAAAACAAGAGCGGAAGGGTCAAGAGATTCAACTTCATAAATACATAACGAGGATAAAAAGAAATAAGATAAGAACGAAGAAAATGAATTCCGCAGCATGAATACTCGAGTACGGTATTTAGTCAAGGACACCATGCTAGACCTGAGATCGAGATGTCAACATTCTACGAAAAGACGTGGGAAGCAGGGAGGCCAATGTTGACATACTCACCAATACGATTGTCCATGGAAAATCAATACGCATTTTTCCCACGGGATTGGAAGAGGTCGTGGTTGAAATTGCGGGGTGAAAACATACAAAGAATTTGAAGTGATAGATGTCATGGGGAATAAGGATTCTGTCTGCATTGTTGGGGATAGATTGGGCTTTTGAGAGCTATGCAATGATCGACTTGAATGAGGAAGTAAGTGATATTTGAATACGGAAATGGGTCGAGGTCACTCGGCCCCTTGACCCATATCGGGGACAGAGTATACACAAACTATTGAAAACAAAGGATGCTCAAATTCCCGATCATATTTATCAGATGACAGCAGGGAGGAGAGAAGACTATATCAATCCAACAATGGGAGGGATCGTAAGCTGGAGAAGCGTTTCGAGTTTAGACTTGGGCTCGGAAATAGCTTGGGATGATTGGTAGCAGGGAGGATACGAGTTTAATAGAAGAAGATGTGCTAACATCCAAGGAGTCAACTATATTGGAGCCGAGGTAAGAGAACATCTGAAAGAAGATGCACGACCACAATTCATTGAGAAATACAAAGGAGATTCTGACCCACGAAGCATTTTTTGAAAATTGTGAGTGTAACTAAGAAGAGAATACAAGACATGCGAATATCTGTGGATGCACAATTTTATACATTCATTAGATAAATTCCGGAAGCCTGGTACTTAACGAAGAAAGAAGAGAGGAGCGCTGACGATAGATGCAAAAAATTTTACCCATGATGTTTTTATTTTGAAGGAAAAACAAAATTGATTTACCACGAACACTCGAGCCATCAAAAAGTACTATTTTTTTTCCGGAAATTCAAGAGAACAAAGAGCAACCACTCTCGGAAGAAAATTATCAAACAATCGATAGCATGCAAAACGAATGAATGGTGAGATGGGGACAATGAAGAGAGAGGGGGGGGGAATCTCCAACACTTATACTTTGAAGAAATGAGGCAGGATATACAAGAAGAACCTACAATAGAGGGACTACATATGCTACCCTTGACAACCAAGCTAAACAGCTGAACCCAAGAAAACCCAAAATAGCGTCCATTGGCGACTACTACGCATAAAAACGGCCCGAGAGATCTTTGACCTTTTATAGGAATATGAAAATTTATTCCCATCCTCGATGGCGGAGCTAAGGGTAAAAGGAGATGAGGAAATGTGCATAGTCTTGCGGCCTTCTTGTCTAAATCCAAGTGTGAGAGAAATTTAAGAGGCAAAAATAAATAAAATGTTGAAAGAAAGACTAATTTTTATAGTAGAAGAAGCCGGAGTGGGTGGGTCCATTGTCATACAAAGCAAAAAGGAGAAATATGAGATTGGAGGATATGTGTTTCTTCGAGAATCCTCCAATAACGCATGCACTTTTGATCCATTTCCCACTACGTTTAGTGATGAGGTGCTCGCCAATGTGGTAGGAAGCCGACCTATTCATTCTGAGATGGTTTCTCACGGTATCGTCAAGTGAGAATAGTCGAAGGAGACAAAGAAGACGATTTACAGGCGAATGGGGATCGTCCACATACCATGTCATGCCCTTTGGACTAAAGAATGCGCCAACGGTGTTTTCACAATTCTTATAGCGACCATTTAGGAGATATATCTGAGTTCCTTGAGGTTTACATGGATGATTGAAAATTTTACGACACTAAAAATCATTCAACCTTACGAGGGATATGTTAGGTCCCTATATTACTAGTATAGTCCCTTATTGTTGTTATTGTAAGCCCCTTATTTTTATTGTTGTACCCTTGTAACTTATTGTTATTATTGTGACCTTAAATTATTATTGTTAGGTCGGCTAGGATTACATTTGTGGCCCCATGGACTCCTATAGAAAGGAGGTTTTCTAATTTGAATCATCCGGTGTTCGTTCATGTAATGTGTTGGAGGTTTCCCCCTCGAAAGTAGCTTATTTCTAAGGCGTTGATATCTCTTTCCTTCTCTTGTTGGGGGTGGTTTCACAACATTTCGGTGACAAACTTTGAGATTCTAGGGTTTTATTGCTCCAAATAGGTGATTGTGGCATTTTTGCTATAACATTTTTTCTACGAAGGTTCGGAGATACGAAATTTTTAAAGGTGCGAAGAAAAAATCCCGGGGAAAGTCATCTCAAACTTTCGGAAGCTTGGTTCCTGTTTTCGTAGATATGATCTATGCAAGTTGGGTCATTTTGAAGGCTCTGAATTTAACCTAAACGAGTCCTTCGTGGTATTTTTCGCTTAATAATTTTTTGTCTACGAAGAGTTTAGAAGATGAAAAATTTTAGAGTGAAAAGCCGCAATCCTGAAAAACATCGGTACAATTTTAGATATTGGTTCGCAATATTGCGGGAGATATGATCTGTGGAAGTTAGGGCTTTTGAAGACACGGAATTTCATCTCAAAGAGGTGATCCTGGAAAATATTCATAGCTCTCTGCGAGCATACGATTGGAATGATGTAAAAGTGACCCTGGTAAATGTTGCTGTTATTTTCGATCTGTCAATTTTGATCAAACGAGGAACATTGACACGTAACCGTCACCACAAGTTCACTCTCTGGGAACAGGTCCAAAATTGGGTCATTGTGGGAGATTGGACATAACTTTGTTGAAGAATACGAATCGGATACGGACCTATGGAATTTGAAAGAACCTTTGGGGGCTACTACGGTACAAGATTTTAGATATTTGGGATATGAAATTATAGAGATAATTCAATTTCAATTTCCGAGCTCCTCAAAAGCAAGTAAAAGGTGTGTATTTTCCGAATTGCATAAGTATTGTTTGAAGAATCAGTTCCAATTGATTCCAAAGGGCATATTATAGAATAGCTATCATTGTTGGATTCTAAAAATGGCCCTAAGAAAAATTCAACGCCCATTAAGCCTTTGAAATCTCCACTATGACTCACGAAGATGAAGAGCGTGACATGACATGTCAAAATTACGAGAGAAAGTGAAAAAAATTTCGCTCTGTAAAAATCAACAAAAATGACATGGAAGTTTTGAAAGGCATCGAAAATAAGATGGATGGCTTGAAGAAAAGCGTGGAATCTAAGATGGATGGTTTGAAGAATGGCATGGAATCTAAGATAGATGGCATGGAATCTAAAATAGACCTTGCAAGAATCTAAGATGGATGACATGGAAGATAAAATCAATGAGAAAATGGAAAACATGAAGAATGATCTAAAAGTAGACATGGAAGAGTTTGACAAATTTGATACGAAAAGTATTTCCTAATGGTGAAAAGATAGTAGAGGAAACTCATGATGAGAACAAAATAAATGTTAATCATGATTTCATAAAATCTAATGTTGGCGGGAAGAACGCCATCTTCCAAAAATGGATATGAGGAAGTTTGATGGAAAGGATCATGTAACATGGATACTATAGATGGCTTAATATTTCGATCTCCATAATGTGAAAAACACAAAAAAGTACGCATCTCAACTTTACATTTTAGACAAAATACATTTGTGGTATCGATGGCTTTGCTCCCATAAAATTGTCCTTGGTCGATTTTTACGGAGGAAATGATGACATTATCGGATACAAAGAAACACCTTCTTTAGCCAATTGATAAATCTCAAACAAAAGGGTTTAATGGGGAGCACATTAAGGACTTACAATAATTGAATATAAGGGAGCGTGGCAGTATTTCGAGAGGAACACGGAGATTGATCTCTTTATAAGTGCTTTAAAGGATAACATCCAACATGAAGTTCGCGTTTGAAGCTGATTCATTGGAGAAGGCATTGATTTGGTAAGAAAATTTGAATGTAAAATTATGGCGTACGAAGCCTACCACTCACTTCTATAAAGAGGGAAGTGTTGCTACTCCTAATTTCCACAACCTACAAGGTTGACACCACAACAATTGGAAGAAAAATGAGCAAAAGGGAACTTTGCTATAGTTGTGATAGAAAATACACTAAAGGGAATAAAGTCTTTGAGAAGAAATTATTTTAGATAGATTGTGAAGGGAAGAAGAAAATGAACAAGAAGGATATACACGGGAACCAACCCGGAAGGAAGAAATGAGTCCAACCATATGTAATGCATTGGCGAAATTGCCACTCCTCAAACTCTTAAGATAGAAGGACATGTCGAAAGAAGAAGGTAATAGTGTTGATTTATTCGGTGGTACCCATAAATTTATTCATTGTAAGGTAGCCAAGGAATTGAAAATTTTCCTATACCTAGCACCAAAATGTCAAGTGATGGTTGCAAATGGAGGAACTTTAAATTTCTCTAAGGGTCCATAATATCAAGCTAACGTTAAGAATATGTATTGAATATTCCAATGATTTCCATTTCTATGGGGAGTCTTGATGTTGTACTAGGTGCACAATGGTTACAATATTTGGGGATGGTAGCTTTTAATTTGCTAGAAATTTACTTGAAATTTTCGAGAAAAGAAAGGAAGTCGAATTGCAAAGTATTAGAAGCGAGAAAGATAATAAACTGTAATGTCATGACAAAGCTTCTAAGTAAATAAAAATGAAGGCATAATTGCACAATTATGCTCACTAAGTTCCAACATCAAAATCATTTATTTCTGTATGAGATCTCCAAAGAGTCTTGGACAATCATTCCAAGGTTTTTGAAAGCTGTAAGAGACTCCCACATATTCGTGATCATCATGATATTCATTTGATTGCGGGGGGTTTTCCTCCAAACATCGGAGCCTTATAGATATCCTTATGTCCAAAGCAGTGAAATTTTATTAACAGTTGGAGAAATGTTAGAGGCGGGTATAATTCAACCTAGTCAAAGTTCTTTCTCTTCTCACATGGTATTGGTACACAAGATGGATGGATCATGGCGCATGTGTCCGGATTATAGGGAGCTCGATAAGCTCTTATTCAGATAATTTCCACATTCACTGTGATTGATGAATTATTGGATGATTACATGAAGCGATTTATTTTGCAAATTGGATGTACGTTCGGGGTATCATCAAATTAGAATGAAGACTAAAGATATTCCAAAAACAACATTTTGAACTCATGAGGGTCATTATGAATTTTCGGTCATTTCTTTTTGTCCTTACAGTGTACCTTCTACATTTCAAGGGTTGATGAATTCATTTTCAAACCCTTCCTTAGAAAATTTGTGCTAGTATTTTTTGATGATGTACTAATCTACAACGAGGTCTTGGAAGGATCATGTTCAACATGTTGACAAGGCTCAAACTATTGCAAGAGAAACAATTATGTGCAAAAACATCCAAATGTTTCTTTGGAGTATAAGAGGTGGAATATACGGGTCATATTGTATCTCACAGTGTTGAGGTAGACCCTAGCAAAATTAAAGCCATTAAGGAATGGAGAAGATCCCCACAACCTTAAAGCGATTTACCGAGATTTCCGGGTTAACGAGGTATTATCAAAAAGTTTGTTAATAATTATGGGAGAATAAGCGACACCTCCCCAACAACATTATTGAATAAATATGTGCATTTTCATGGACTGCGGAAGCAAGCCCAAGGCCTTTGAACATCTTAAAGAGGCAATGTGCCTAGCACTAGTCTTAGCTACACCGGTTCATAAAAACCTTTATTGTGGGTCAGAATGCCTGCGGAAATGGAATTAGTGTTGTTTTAATGCAAGAAGGAAGACCCATTGCTTTTGAAAGTCGTCCAATAAAAGGAAAGTATTTACGAGAAACCTGTTATGAGAAGGAAATGTTAGCAATACGCATGCACTAAAGAAATGGAGAACTTACTTAATGGGAAGACACTTCATTGTAAAAGTAAACCATGCTAATTCTTAAGCTTAATTTTTAGAACAAAAATATCTTGGGAAGAAAGCGACAAAAAATGGGTCACAAAGATGTTGGGTTATAACTTTGAAATAATATAAAGAAGCCAAATGTTGTTATAGATGCACTCTCAAGAGAGAATGAAGAGGTGGAAGCATTGCTTTGTGCCATTTCTATTATCCAACCGGTTGGATGGCAAAAACAGAAGATGAATCGAAGAAGGATGAAGACGTGTGGACACTCAACAAAATTTGCGACAAGATCCTAGTACATCTTATACATCTAGTTGGAAAAATGGTTCCTTATGGTACAAAAAGATCGCTTATATCTTTGCAAGAATTCCCAACTAAAACAAAATGTTCTTTTGGAATTTCACCGAGTTCTCCTTTGGGAGGACACTCAGAGTTACAAAAGCTTACCACAAGGTGAAGAAAGAATTTTTTTGGGATGGCCTTAAATCTAATATTCAAAATTTTGACGGCGAATGTTTGGTTTTCCGATAGAATAAAATTGAGACAATTAAGACACGGGTCTTCTACAACCTTTATCCATTCCAAGTCAACGTTGGGAGAGATTTTAATGGATTTTATCACAGGTTTACCTAAGTCCAAAAACAAAAGAGTGTCATCATGGTGGTGGATGATAAACTTGCAAGTATACCCTTTTGTACTTCTCATCCATTCGTAAGTACGATTTTCTACGTTTATGGACACAATTCAAAAAATGCCGCCGACAAGAGGTTATTGTGAGTGAAAACGGAGAGATCCCATTTTTTACGGAAATTTTTCGACGGAGTTATTTTCTTATTTGGGTACTCGAGAAATTGGCTCATAGCTCATCTTATCATCCTCAATCCAGGTAGTCCAAGCGGGATAGTAAATAAATGTTTGGAAGTATGTCATTGTTTTGTATACGTGCATAGTATTAGGTCGAGTGGTTACCTCTACCTAAATGGTGGTATAACATTTCCTTCCATACTACGGTAAAAAAGCCAGCCCCCATTATGGAAATTTATGGATATCATCAAGCTCCATCACATCATCTTTGAAGAAAATTCGAAGGTTCAAGCGGTGGAGAAGATCCTCGAGCATCGACACAAAGTTCTCAACTCTTAAAGGACAACCAGATTTGTGCAAAATCAAATGAAACAACAAGCATATCAACATCGCGATGACGAGTTTTGATGTGAAAGGCACGGGTATTTTTACGGTACACAGCCATACAAACAAATGTCCCTCGAGCAAGCTAAGAAGGATAATAAATTATCGACAAAGTACTATGGTCCTTACGAGTGTTGCAAAATATTGGTGCTATGGCATACAAATTGGAGCTTACTTTGCTTCTTCACGAGTACATCCAATTTTCCATCTTTCATGCTTAAAGAAGGTTATGTAGGTGAAAATATTCCGGTTCGACAATATTGCCCGAACTTGATGAGAAGGAAAAATCATATTGGAACACAGAAGCGATCATGGAAACAAGAACTAAACAACTACAAAATCAATCAATTTAGGTATCTCATCGAGTGGAAGAACTTACCCACTAAAGATTCTACATGGATGTAGAATTTTGTAAAACACCGAAACTACTCAAGCATTGAGGACAACACTTTTTGAAGGATAGGGGCATGTTAGGTCCCTATGTTACTAGTATAGTCCCTTATTGTTGTTAGTGTAACCCCTTATTATTATTATTGTACCCTTGTAACCCCTATATTGTTATTATTGTTCCCTTGAAATTATTCTTTACTTAGAATTAGGAAATTTCCAGGATTACATTGTGTTCCCATGGACTCTATGAAAAAGGAGGGTTTTCCAATTTGAATCATCCATGATTTTTCATTCATGTAATGTGTTGGAGGTTGCCCTTGAAGTGGCTTGTTCTAAGGCAACGTATCTCTTTTCTTCTCTTTTTGAGTGGTTCCCCAACGGGATAATGTTTAATGAGATGCATAAAACTCCAAATCTCCCTCGATCTCAAGAGATGCATCTTTGCGGTGCCTTTTGGGATGCTGCTAGGACATGTTTTTTGTGAATAGGGTGTGTGTGTGGATCAACAAAAGTAGAAATAATTATTAACAGAAGCACCTAAAAATGTGAAACAATTCGCAGATCACTACTGCGTGCATACCGAGTCACTACATAAGATTCATCCACAAGTACGCAAATATAACACATTTGAAAATTTGTTGCGGAAGTTAAGAAATTCGATTGGGCCGACGAATACACTACTACCCTCAGCCCACATTTGAAAGAAAAGCTAGCAAGTGCACCCATATTTGTTCATCCTATACCACGGGAAAAAAAATTTATTGTCCATATTGACGCCTCATTGCATTAGGAGTAGTGTAAGCTCATCCGGAAAACTTGAGTTGATCATCTGGTATATTTTACAAGCAGAAGTTGTCGATGGCTGAAAGGAACTACACAACAATAGAAATAACGATGCTCTTGCGATGGTGTATTCCTTAGAGTTTCGCCATTACCTGCGAGATGGGTCGAATTCTTCACGGGCAAGTTCGACGTTGAATTGCAGTCGATAAGCCCATGTTTAAAGGAAGGATGCGGATAGCTCCCTGTTGTGCCGGGGTTCACCTTTGAGTGATAGTAGAGCTAGGAAGGTTAAACATGGTTCTGAAGCATTTATCAAGGTTGGAAAATGGAGAAGAATGAAAGTCTAGATGAACAACTTAAAGATATGATCTCTTCATTCGAAGTCATCCCAGGGCTTATTTGAAATAGATAACGATTTAATAAAAGCAGCAGAGGATAGTGCCGAATGAATACACAACAACTCAAAGAAGACATTTGGTGGTGAAAGAAAGTGGGTATCAATTGATAGCGAGGACTATTGTGTAAGATAGGGTTAGACCGGGGTCTTGAAAATGAGAGGATATGTTGCGAGAGTGTCGTTACGGAGTGAGCGGGGGACCATTTGTAAAGAAATGTGATGTACGCAAAGAATGGGACATACGATCTGCCAAGGATGAGCGCCACCTCAACACAGCAAAACACTGCCTTCGACTTTGAAAAATGGGTTTTTATTCATAGGTCCAATTGCACCCATGCAAGACATTCCGCAGGCAAGCTACCCCATAATTACCTGGCGGTTATCTTACCGGACGGGCTAAGTAGCACCCGTTGAAGATTGCCCATGACCAGACACATTAGCGAGGTTCATTTTTGAAAATATCATTAGCAGATTTGGTTGCCCATAATTTTAACCGGTGATAAAGAGGTAAACGCTACATAAATACAACAATCGAGTCTTTGTTAGATAATTTTATGCTGCAACATCATAAGAAAGTCCATACCATCCTCGAGCAAATGGAAAAGTTGAAGCATTTAATAATATAATGAAAGAAGATAACGAGGTGTGCAATGCCAATCGGATGAGCGGGACCGAGTGCAGCCACCAACAACGTATGGGCATACGGTACAGCGTAAATATTTCACAATAAGACTCGCTATTTGGTGTACGGAGAGAAATAGTGGTACTGTTTGAATTTGTCATACCGAGTCTGTTAATTGCTTCAAAAATACATCTAACGACTCAATCAAGAACGTCTCCATGTGGTATAAGAGCTTGAAGAAGATATGTTTACGGCATAATTCCATAAAAGGGTCAAAAAATAAAGCCAAAATGCTTGGCATGACCGTCATATCAAACATAAAACGTTCGCGATGGGAGAAATTTTTTTTGTGTACAATTTCAAAAGTTCTCGGTATACCTAAAGAATGCACTAGATGGGACCATACTGTGTCATTGAAATTCAAGATTCGGATCGATTTGGTTGTACATTAGATGACCAACGGAAATATTACAAGGATGGATGAATGGTGCATGCACGAAGCCTTATCACGAGTAATTTTCATGTTCCTTTCCGGATAACTCTGCGTAGCAAGGGAAGTAGTGCGTGAAACTAGAATAAAAGTAGATTGAGTCAATAAATCTTTGACACTGAGGAAAATAGGGAATAGGAATCACAACAAATAAAATAATTACAATAACACGGAGGAAAAAATCACATAGCGATGGAATGTCACATCCACAATAATTGTGGTTTGGGGGGGGGGGTATTCTAAAGCATCATCTGTGTCAAAAAGCCAAGTGTGTCAGGCTTGTCATTCTATCATAATAACCCATCATCTTGATGTTAGTACGGCAGGATCACGTGGATTGTGAATTAAATGCCATAATTAATAACAACCATACGAATACGAAATTTTCCATGTTAATCCATAATCAAACACCCATCATGTCTTCCTAAATCTTGAAGACACGATCGACAATACTGAGAATACACCTCACCTGCGGTAACTAATCGCACGATTATGGCAGCAGGAGAGACATACAAGTTAATTAGTTATGGGATCTTGTCAACCTCATTCATTGGGTTGTTACTTAACCCACATGAAAGAAGAAAGCGAGAATTCCGGAAAGTTCACCAGTTAGAACAAGAAACAATTGCAACAACAAGTGAAATTTCATGAGAGGAATTTCAAAGAGGTAGTCCGATGGCAGGAATTAATAGAAAAGATTTAGGGATAGCACTCAGGAAGTATATGAAAAAGAAGGACGGATATAACAAGGTAGCGAAGAGAAGTGCGTCAAGCACAGAGATCAATGAGAGAGGTCGGATGGAATCGTTAGTTGGAAAGTATGAAAATGCACATCAACACGATTGACATAGATTTCATGATTCATACCAAATTGACTATGAAGAGGGTAGTTATACATAGATAATTATGCTACGGAAGGAGGAGGAAGCGATGGAGAATGAATGCGGGTTTAGAGGTATCAATCAACTTAATGTTTGAACCTTGGGAACCTCCGGTGCTTGGAACAATGGGAGGCTGCAATGAAGTGTAAGAAATTCTGCTGAGCGAACCTAGAATGGATCGGTGTGGCTAGAGCGAGAAATATCTATACATGCAAAGGATATCACGCGGAGCTCACGGGATTATCGGCCCAGAAGGGAAGGATGTCTCTCCGTAATTTCAAAAATGTGTCTAAGAAGGTAAAGAAAGGTGAGGGCGCAGTTACTATAAAAAATACGAGACCGAGAAGAGAGGGAAGGGTAGAGATAGGCCTCATCAAAAATCAACGATCCAATTTCTTCATTGCCTATTAGCAAGTAAGAAGATGAGGCACTACACCAAAGGCGAATGCACCCTCGGCACCATTTTAGTTTACGTAACACTACCTCTCGGGAACCCGTTTCGGGCGGTGTGCATTTCTCTTTCGAACGAATTGTTCGAGGCCTGCGAAGGTAATGACACATAAGAGCCACGGGGTTCATTTATGGCTGTTCATATTGGCATTTTGTGATGTGGAAATGAACCCACCCGGGGGTAATGGCTTGCGAAAATCTGCAAATGACCATCCAATGGCAGTGGATGCCGCTTTCCGGGGATCTTA
This sequence comes from Pinus albicaulis, assembly GCA_034641835.2. Classification (NCBI taxonomy): domain Eukaryota; kingdom Viridiplantae; phylum Streptophyta; class Pinopsida; order Pinales; family Pinaceae; genus Pinus; species Pinus albicaulis. Next base: position 598,565,678 of record CM076581.1, on the reverse strand, counting down.
AGGAGATCTGGCACAAGAGGTAAACGCGGCAGAGGCTTTCTCCCGTTGCGGCATTGGAAGATGCAATGTGTGGTGCCCAAAGACACCAAAGGGTTACGAGAACACATTGGATGAATATTCCTCAGAGATATGGTTTGCGATGTCCACAACTGGGACACACATCGGACCCACTTGTGTGGAGGCAGAAACTAAGTTCAAATGGAAAACGTTAAAGTTTCGAGTGAAGAACATGCATTCCACACGAAAGTTTGTTCATGGCTAGGAGTCGTAATGGAGATCAGTAGAATACATCACTATTCGTTTGAGGGAGCATCTTTGTGACACTACTAGTGGGGCTGAAAAGGAAACAATGAGTGAGTTTTAAGAGACTAGCTAAGACCTTTACGGGCCGGTTAGACATGAGGGAAAACAACTTCAGCTGGGTAATAAAAACTCTCACAGGGTTACTTTACTCTGTGTTTCCCTCTTTTACGGATTTTCAATCTTTAAATTCGCATCATCATCCATGATTACCTCTAATCTGTTGCCCTACCTTCTACAATGTCCAATTCACCCTCAGCAACCACCGCAACTTCAATCGCATCAGAGTAAAGGGCAAACACGATGACTACCCCTAAGGCTACAGGAAAGTAAGAATTATGGTGCCTAGGAAAATATTTGACCTCACGAGGAGGATCGAGACCCAAACCATGGATACGGGGTGACGATTCCGGAAGAACGGTTGCTACCCGGTCACCTGCGCTACCTATGTTTGATACTGTTCTCGGTTTTGAATATTAAACATCATCTGCACTCCACACTCACCTCTTCACCTGCCGCACTCACCATTCATCCCAGCACGTACGTCATTTACTTCCAAAGACAATCCACACCGCACTCCATCCACCTCAACAACTATCTCGAACCCGATGAGATTGAAAACAAGACAAATGGATCCTTTGAAGCGAAATTTAACTCAAGTATGTCTGGTGGGGTTAAACAACCTCGTTGGGGAAGGGAACTTTCGTTGGAACTATTGGGTTCGGGGGAGGATCTTTCACACACACAACGCCCTCGGAAAAGAGTTGAACACATTTCTTCATCCAAGCCAATAATGAATTCAGCGACCACGAGTATGAATAACACGAAAGTTAGCAATCACAACAAAAATAGCACACGTCACCGCATGAGCACTTAGCAAGACCAATAGCCAATGGGCAACCTTCAAGAGAAAGACCATCAATCCACGACATGTCAAGCGCGGTATGCGGACACAGAGGCCCCGAACAACTATACAACAATTTAGAAATCATCACAACGAGAGAAGGGTTGCATAATGACCTCTAATAGAGGTTTGAGCGACAACAACATGGAATAATTGAAAACACTCAAAACTGCGTACGGTTGAAAGAGGAGAAGGAAGAAAGTTTACGGGAACATCTGAACAAGGTGTGAGATATCTTCAAGGACCTGTGGCCAATAGTAATTTCCGGATGAAAATACCACGTAGAGACATCCTTTGCTCACACTCAAAAGTTTTGTCAAATTCCAAATGACATGTACACGTCTCGGAAAATAAAACCAAGATATCGGATAATAGCAAGGCACGCAAGACCAACATTACCGGATCTCTTTAGTGATATATGAGAAGGTTAACGAGAAGCCAGGATGCGAGGTAATCGAAATGTGGGAAACCCTAGGGATGACGATGGGACAAACATGCAACCTCTTTGAAGCATTTACATGAATTCTCTAATTCATTATTCATGAATGCCCAACCTATCTCGGCTAAAATTTAGCAAATTTTGAAATCGAAGACCCGATCCGTCGGCATATAACCCTAGCTCTACAACCGGGCGAGGAGAGTACTGTGCTTAAAATCTCGGGTCTGGGGGATCGTTACCAACGTCACGAACGGTCTTGAGAGAGCTAAGGCAGCCAATCAAGTAGACACCGGAGAAACACGGTATATGGCGGTCAGTGAGATAAAAATCCGAAAAGTATTCAAAAAAGTGCTGCCGGTAACAAGTGAAACAGTAGAAGAGTTGTGACAAAAGCCTGACCAACTAATTAATGAATGGAAATAAACAATTAATGAGTTCTCGAACTCAAGTCTTGACATTGAGCAAGCTTCTGAGTTGGGACCTTTTTTTTGGACGGAGAGAGAGGGAAATGGAAGACGAGTCGGCTATAGAAGTAGACAAACCAATGGAAACCATAGAAACGGGAAAATATTGACACGGGGGATAGGTCAATAACATGTGGTCGGGGGCTTTGGTTGGGTGCTGACTGAGGCCTTTGTTTTGAAAAAGGAATAATTTTGAGTTGCGGAGAATAGGGGTGGCCAGAACGTCAGCAGTGGCTTGAGAGTTTGCCAGGGTGCCGGATAGGCACGGAAGATAGGTGGTGACATTGTGCTGAACTACTACGGATGCCTTGTGGCCTCAATCCTAAACCCCGAGGTTTTTCTCGAGACTCCTTTTTGGCCAACACCCATGGCATATGTGTGTGTATGGTTCAAGATTTTCACTTTCCTCACTTTGTAGCTTGTTCCATGTGAGTATGTGTGTATGTATATATACATACTGTTGTTGAAGCTCTACATAGTTTTCCTGCTTGAACTTTAAGGCCCCCGAGTGACTTGTGCATGTAAAAAAAATTCAAGTATAATTACAAATATTTTCCTATCTCTTTCATACTCAATCACCATTTCGTTAAAATGTATGCTTGAAATGAGTCGCAGGAACAAGCCCATTTTACGAGAAATTTCTCGAGAAGAGCTAGTACCCCACTTTCACATAAGAATAATGGCATCCCTTGATGTTAACAACTTATCGGCACTATAGCTGGTGAGAAAAAATTAGTTCATTAAACATATAGGGATTTTCCATTTCCCTTAATTGTATAGGTATTATGTTTACCCATTCGCATAGATATCAACATTCCCAGTAATATAGGCATTGAATTGACATATTGGAAATATACATAACTCTCACATGTAACATATAAATTCAAGGGATTTAACTTGTCCTTGCATGCACCAACATTTTACAACCATATAATAATATTTGTTAGAGCCATATAATTAACACATAATTCAATTCACAAGTACATGATTCAATTTCATAGCTCTCGGCTACATACATACAAATAAAAATAATTTCAATGGTCGGGGCGAAGGTGTAGATTTGATTTTCCACCCAACCTTAGACTCACTTTGCAACTGCATAGTGCCCTTAATAGTACGACCCAACCCACTTCACCAAACCCATCCATGATACGGGGAAATTTCTTCAATAGTTTCAACAAGAGGTCATATTGAGCAAAAAGAGGACAAGGATTACTTGTAAAATTGGGTGGTTTATCATCTCTTTAGAAAGCACCCTAAGTTGTTTCTCATTCAATTCTTGGCGATAACTCATTCAATTTTTCTCATAATTTCTTGGCTCCTTGACGAAAATTTAGCTTCCATGGAATTTTATTCCCTCCACTTTGTAGGTTTTTCTAGCACTTCTCATATTCTTTCTCAAATAAAATACAACCCCAAAATTATTGTGGAAATTCCTTTTTATAATTTCTCAATTGCATCTTCATTCTTCTCTTGGACTCTTCATGTCCCCCCTTCCTCCTTAAATCATGAATATGTGGTCCTCTTCATTCCATTACATTAAAATATATTCGGTTATAATTCAAAGTGTTATTTCATTATACAAATCGGGGAAAAGCATACTAGGGGTGTCACACTGCTTGTGTTTCTTAGCTTGAATTCCATGATACATTAAATTTCATCTAAAAAGGAAAATAGAAGATACTTTTCTCCAAAAATTTATTAATAAAAATAAATTATAATATAAAAAAAAAAAAAATTAATATTTTTATTACTTTTAACTTTTTATCATTAAGTAAGCCAATATTTAAATGGTTATACTCATATAAAAACACTACAATATATCCTCCCATGCGTTTATATATTATTTTAACCCTTTTTAATTGAGCATACATATAAATGTTTACAAAAAATTACACCACTACAACATTTCCTCCATATCAAGTGTCGGGGAATCAAATTTCTAGAAGTGTAAACATTTCTTCCACTATTGCGCTCATAAAATGTTTATGTTGAGATATTTCGTGCCTCTCGGTGTGGTAAATTCAAAATTACAATGCATCTATAATGAGAGTGCGAAGAAGATGCTTTATTGTAACCCAAATAGAATTACGCAGTAGATTTCAGAGTGAAACCATGTGTCCTCGCGAAGCAACAAGGTTAGGGAAATTAAGCGAGAATAAAGGAGAAGTTTGATCCGAATAAGGTGAGCTCTGTTATTGTCCATAAGTATGACATACTTAGTAAAAACTCAAGTCTAAAGGAACGAGAATATTTATAAACGAAGATCTCATTCCGAAAGATCAAGAAAAATTAAGAAATGAGGTTCAAAGGTAAAATAAGCTAGAAAGAAGGAAAATGGGAAATAATCGGATATACAAAAGCGGTGATTAGGAGATAGAAACCAAAAATATAGTAATAAATAGAAATTCAACATGTACGAATTCTTTCTTGGGTAGCTCGAGGCTTTCCATGGAAGTAAGGCCCCAAGCTAAGTTGGATCTCAAATGATTTTGATATTATATTTCTTGTTGAAACTTGAACACGAAGAATCTAAGGTCCTAACATAGATGGCTTTTCGTATGGTCTAGGCAGGAACAAGTGATCCTCTGGTAGAGCGTTGGGGGCATAGCTTGCTACATTAAGAAACATCTCCCCCATGCTAGGATTTATAAAAATGACCCTTACAACCAATATGGTTGGATAGAAATGTTAACGACATTAATGATAAAAAGACCTACATAGCAATGTGTTGTTTCTCCCCCATTAATTCACTTCTATAAGAAAAAGAATCTAGATAAAAATATTCCTTACAATGGTTTGAGAATGATATTTCTAGCCTAAGGAATGAAGGTAATATCCTTTTAATGGGTGACTTTATTGATCAAACTTCAAGCAACCAAGCTATTCTTACAAGTAGTCATTCCAACCCCAATCCTCTTTGGTTAAGGTGAATACCTTACTCTCTGAAAGACCACTTTAATGCAAAATGATCCTCGAAGACCTGGGGATAATTTTTGGTTGGAGCTACTCGAAACTCTTTGTGGTGCTCGGGGATCTCATAATTTGCAATGGTTTAAAAAAGTGACCCAATTCTAGCAAGATGACCTGCCAACCATGGGCTTGGCATGAGTGTGGTAGACTATGTTATTTCCAGTCTCCCTTTATACTGGCAAAATAATAAGTTGACATCTTAGATGACCACGAGCACGAATTTGATCATAGGCCTTTACTCATAACTCTCTCAATTTTGTCCTACATGGAGATCCCATGAAGATAATACTTATAGTCAAAGAACTTAATATTTGATAGAAATAAAAAATATCTCTTTAAAAATGAATTAAAAACTAATTTTGCTTCATTTATCTAGTATAAATATGTATATAGACAATATCTATCATAATTTCTACAACCCTCTCATATTCTACTAACAAGTTCTCCAATTGAAGTCTAAAGTAATAAAAGAAATATCAAAAACCAACCCATTGTATCACAAAGATTGTAAAGTGCAAGGAGAGGAAATTAAGGAAGGCATTCATGAATCTCTCAAAATTAACAAGATAAAAATCAAAGCCTAATTAAAGGAAAAAAAATATGTTAAGCAAAAATAAAGAGAATCTCTTACACCTCTCTAAGGTGGCTCTAAGAAATTGTGGAGGTGAGTTAACTAGGAAAACTAAAGATAATAATAAATTTGCTTTACATGGTGGAATTCCTATCTTAAAAAGCTGGGAATGTCCAAGTAAAAATTTTGAAACCCTCCTCCCAAAAAAAAAAAGTTTTCTCATTAGAAGACATTCATTTGTGTTAAACACACAACCAAATGGGGAAGCTAAAGAACATTGAAGGCTACTAGGTGGAAATCTTAAAAATTGGGTCTTGTCCTGTCATCCTGCATCCACGAAGCTTTTAAACCAGCGGTCGAGAAGGGTTCCTGACTTGGACTCGAGCCTACGTATCATATTTTAAAAGTGGAAATGCAAATAACCCCTCTAATTATCGAATAATTATGATCGACCCTCCACTTAAGCAAGTTATGGTATTATTTTTGGAAAAGAAGTTGAGCATGTGGCTTGAAAGTGAAGGTAGGTGGGCTAAAGGCCAAGCGGAACTGAAGAACGCACTTAACAACGAACCACCTGCGTTACGCTTGGGATCTCATTGTGGAGGAATGTCGCGATGGTAGTCAATATCTTCTATTGCTTTGTTGGACTTTAGAAAGGCTTTAATCTGATTCCTAGTAACCTACAGACCAGTTAGAAGAGCTAAATGTTCCTTTAAAACTAAGAGAAGGCCACTATAAGGTTATACGATAATGTAAACTAACGAGTTAAAGAGTAATGAGGGTTGGTCGAAAGATATTAAGTGTAATATCGAGGTTAAACGAGGTTTCCCCTCTCCCCCTACCTTGTTGGCATTTACATCGACAAGCTGAAGGTTGTTTGAGAAGCGAATGTGTTGTGGAGTCTTAGTTAGGATAGTCATCATCATTCTTCTCTATGCGGTGATATTGTTCTTCTGCCAAGGTGCCCATACGATCTTGATAAACGGCTTAGACTTCTTAAGAGATTTGTCTGTGGGTATATACTGCAATAACATTATTAATGTTAAAGTTATGATTATGAAATCAAGAAGGACACTTACACTAGTTTTGTGTATGACAATAGTAAGTTGGAGAAGTGTCTTCTTACAATGCCAATTGATATTCATCACAAGCTCAATTGGAACTATAACATTTTGAAAAGGATTAATGGGGGTGGAAAGCTTATTTTAGTCTTGAAAATAATTATGCTTGGTAAACCTCGTAATGTGGGATGAAAGAAGTTCACTCTTTGAAACTTTGGTCACTCTTATTCATTTTATGTGGATGTGAGGTTTGGGGTTGCAACATCTCTAGAGAATCTTGTAGAAATATTGAGCAAATCCAAAAGTGTTTTATAACGTATAACCTTAAAATTAAAAGAAATACACTATCTATTCTCATATCATTGGTCTTTTTCCCCTATGAGGCTTCTGTTGCAGCTAGGCTTCTTTTATCTGTTGAAGCCTCGATAGCATGAGACCATAGACTTCTAAGCTAGCTTTGTATTCAAGTAAAACCACTGTTATCACTCGAGTTTTCCTAGAAGTTGTGTAAGAGGAAATTATGGAAATGTACAGACAATCTTTTAGATGCGAATCTGCCAATGTTTGCATCCAGAGAAATCTCTCTTTATGATTTTATCTTTGTTCTTGAAAGGTTTCGTATTATAGTTTCAAGGTCATCCCAGGAGGTCAGCTACAAGGCATGAGCTACAAGGAGGTCAGCTACAAGGCATGAGCCCTCTGCAAGGCACCTGGGAAACACAAAATATCACCTCTGCTTGTTCTGCAGAGTGTTTTACTTGTTTTCGCATTGCTCAGCAGAAAGCTGCACAAAAGTTCACTGCGTGCGCCTACTTCAGTCGGAGGTTACGGTGTAGCTACTACAACTCAAATATAATACAACATGAAAGAGGATAGGAAGTTTTGCAATAGATGTGCAAAACTCCTCCAATGATCTCCAAAGGAAGGTGCGATCCCCCTTGCGAAAGCGCACTCACCAGTGCACCAAATGAAACAGCACAGCAAGCCACCTCCGAAAATAATGATGTATGGGAAAGGGAGACTATGTTGGGCATCGGGGAGAAAAACATATGGCACTGAAGCCAAATCTGCAATATGAGCTACGGAATCTTCTTTGTTGATATCGTAGAGAAAAGAGGAGAGCCTCTCCTCTACGAACAACTCGGAAGTGAGATGGTGAAGGTCCCTGCCCAACACCAACGGTCCGGGTTCGTTTCTCTTACCGCAAGAATAACGTAGTATGCCGTAGATGATTGCTGCTTTTGGGCACAAGCCATGATGTGAGGAAGATGAAGAAAAATCTCCCCATGGCCTCCCGATGGAAGAGAAGGGAATTCCTAGGCAGGAATCCCTCTTGTGCTAAGCGACACCAAGTTGAAGAGAGCTTCAATCTTGAATTCTATTCTCCAAAAATTCTCTCTACAATAGCTCTCCTTCATCTTTTATACAATGTGTGCATGGACCCCACTCACATTAGGGTTTTTCTATTTCAAATTTCCCTCCACTCCAACTATGCAATCTTCTTGTGCAAGTTTCCCCTCTTAGGTACGTTGTTGACTTTGGTCAACCATGGTCTAGCTCACTTGCTTTTTGGCCCTTTTCACACTTAGGGCTTACCATATTAAGCCAATTAAGTGACTTTTTCACCTTAGGAGTTTTTATTAAGTTGCTACACATTTGTGACGCAGACTGCGGCTCGCAATAGCCGGGGATCTTTTCCTCTCATTCATATACAAGCATGCGCCTCAACTTTTTCAATACACGGCAATTTCATCATCTATATGAAAGCTTCTTTGTTTCAAACAACCATGGTTATAAAGCCATTCTTAATACACACCATCCCAAATTTACTTATAACTATCATTCCAACTCACATACTCTCATTCTTATAACGCTGCAATTAAATCAAAACTCAAAGAAAAGGATGCTGCGCTATCATTTCCATTCAACATCAAATGCTCAATATGACTTATAACTGAGTTCAATCAAAAGAATGAACTGTGCTTGACCTCAAGTGGACATAACAAACAACACCAATATCATTTGCATGCACAAATTTTCCTCGTTTCAACCAATTAAAGCACCAAATATATGTGCTCCCTTTCCTTTCGGTGTACCAGGGTGATACCATAAGTATTTCCTTTCAATATTTACGGTTGATTCAATCGATTTAAATATTGAAATCGTGATTCTCTACTCTTGTTCAGGACCACGATTTCACTCTGCAACTATCATCCCTTTGTAGATTGATCCTCGCTCGTGACATTTTCATATCAAACTTCTTGTTGATTCTTACGCATTAAAACTTAGCGCCATAATTTCACCACATACTCAAGTTAATAATGAAATTCTCATAGCACATCAATTCATTAACATAAAAACTTCTATAGTATGATTTCAGAACCCGATAATGTTGCTTCGCTTTTTCTTTTATCATTTATCTCAATTTGAATTTATTAGCTAGAATGTCAAACAAGTATAGCATTACATTACGGATCGAATATCGACTTAACCATCGATCTTATCTCCTCTACTCATGAGTATTTGTCAAATCGTCGTGAATTATCATTTTTCAAATAGAATCGATACCATTTTAATTATATCGTATTTCTATATTCATCTCCAATCATGTCGACCACGGATCAAATATTTGCGCATTTAATCATAAACATTTATACCCACCGACATTAACTGTTAAACTGCGCCCAAGCAACTCGCAATCTTCAACTCATTGTGCCACAAAGAACGGAGTTCAAATTCTGAATATAACTTCAGCGCTTTACACACTACGACTTCTACCGGTTTCGAAATCAATCAAACACCGTGAAGGAGAAACTTTTTACTTGGATTTTGAACCCGTGCCTTAGTAAAATCATTCAAATGGAAATTCGATTTAGAGGAATCGATTCATACATGGTTCTTTGTTTGCCGTAACGTCATCTTAACACATATAGCAATCTCCATCTTACATATTCGCACTACGAGAATAAGACTATGTATGTCAAACCAAAAACATGCTTGAATTTCGCTGTTCCTAATGTCAACAAAAGATGCCACTCAATACCACTAAAGCGCGATCAAACTATGTATTTTAATGCGTAACCGATACAAATTTAAGTCTCCCGAAAACGATTTCAAGACGTAGACATATATCATGTCGACCAACACATTAATGATAGTGATTCGTATTCTGTTCATGCGCAATTCAGCCATTGATTATTGGTTCGATATTAAATTCAACTCTGCGAGAAAAATCATTAGAATTCATGCACACCTACAACGAATCCTTCACACTCGATTAAGTAATTACGCTTATGCGGATGGGATTTCATTCACACGTAGATCGATTTTTCCACTTTGAATCAACCCTTTCCCCTTATGTGTTTCACACGTAAATTCAAGTATCGATATTCGAGATCGATTTCCTATTTTTGTTTCATTTAATGGCATTCTCACAATTTCACTACGCAGTTATAGAAAGGGGCAATCTCCATTTAGAATCCAATTACGTAAAAAATATATAGCACTCCATAAATCGAACCTTACAATTACGAAATCAAAACAATAACTTACAACTTTTTGTTCGCCACGATATTCCAGGTTGATGGCCCTTACAATTCACCAAAGGCTCACAAATTTTGGTTGTTCCCAACCTAGACTCTCTACTCCTCTCATTATTCTCAATGTCTTTTTCTCACAAAAAGCCCTCCTATTTATACAATTTTTTTAAAAATCATTTAATTAAATGCTCAATCCCTTCAAATCCTCAACAAACCCCTAAATCTCTCAACATCCCTAAAGGATAGGTTTTTATCCCTAAAATCCTTCAATTTATTAAATTTCCTCATATCCTTTTATTAATAAAAAGATATTTACATAAATCCTCACCTTCTCCTATTTTAATTCAAATTAATTAATAAAATATTTAAAAAATCATCACACCCCATATTTACAAATTAATATTATCACACCCCATATTTACAAATGGAGAAAAAGGTCTTGATGCCCTGCATCGGACTCCCCATGTAAGAAATTTCATGACCACCGTCATAAGTCTGATATCTCCTCCTGGATCCCAGCATTTTATTTTGTAAATCTTCCAGTGCTTATCGATTGCATTTTCTGTCACGCTTTGCTCACCTGTCGTTGTCTTCCGGAGTTTCCATGTTTTGTGTTGTAGTGCTCTACACCTGCTTGCTCTTGCAATCGTTCACCTGTCATTCTCTTGTTGTCGCTCCTTTTCTTTCTTTCTACGTTTGTCTCTCGGGATGTTTTCATCATTAACCTCCTTATCAGCTCAATTTCTTTGTCTAGTATGTCCTGCGTACATTTCGATTGTTTCCAACATCTTCAATAAACCATGTTGCTCTTGCTTTACGTCACTATGGATGTTGCGGCCTCCTATCTTCCTTTCCCTTTGCAACATTCCTTTGCTCACTGTAATTTTATCACGCAATTTCTTCTTGATTATCATTTATGACAAGCTGCTTTGTCATCCTTCATCAAGCAATCTATCCTTAACATCCTTCGGTAGATGTTCTTCCTCTTATTCTTTCATTTGACTATCCACTACGTGCCAAATATGTTCTAGCGTCGCAACAACATCTTCAATCATAAGACAATCATTATAATAAAAAATAAGGCCTCTGTACCTCTTTTCCCTTTAGCAACACTTCAAGGGTATGTTGCGTTGATTTCTTCTTCTTCGCTCAGCATATCGGTCATGCTTTATCCAAACTCAAAGAACTCACGAGATCCATCGACTAGTCTCCACTTCTCATCGACTATTTCAATGATGTCTTCCGACATTTGTCCACGCTGTAGTGAACTCGATTCTTTCGACCTGCGCTCAAAACTTTCATCTTCTGAAGGTACTCTTTTCACATCTTTGTGACTAAAAGGCTGTCTATCTTCTTCCAAACCTGCAATCACACACAAATCATCAGTTTTAAAATCACAAGACTCTTACGGTCTTGTTTGATGCTTCGATCATCAAATCTTGGGCCGCTTTGAATCATTCATATGATTCAACTCCTCTAGCTCTTCATCACTTTCAAAAAAGTAATGGTCCACTCTCCGGGTAACATATTGAAACTTCAACATCTTCTTCGACGATCTTCATTTTGTCGCACAGCTCAACCGTTTCGAGCTTCTCTATCCTCCGCTCGGCATCAATAACCCGTTCAAGTCCCTTAGTTCCTTTGATAACTACAAATTCTCCGATGATTCCACTTCTCTAGTAGTCTCTGCCACCTCGCCTTCTTTCTGCATGACATAACCACGCTTCCGGTTTACCTCATTTCTTTGCAACATCTCCATCAACACCTGCAAGTCGACTGCTATCTGACCTTCTCCCTTTCATATTCCTCTTTGCTTAACGCCGTCTCGTATGCCAGCTGTCTTGGCATCCTTCTTCTTTTGTCCTTTGCTGTGGTTTATTTCAGAACCTCTCTGACGACTGCCACTAGTCATCATCATATCCATCTTTATGAGTCCCTCACTCACTTTTCTATGAGTTACACTAAAGCCTCTTCAGAGCAAGTCACGTCCTCGCCACTTACCTCACTAAGCTCTCCTCACTCATTCTTTTGGCAAGCAATTGCCTCTCTCTGCGGAACCTCCTTTGAGCACTTCTCTTTGCTCTTCACGCTCCAACTCATCTGCTCGTTCACAACTTGTCTTCCTTATCCAATCTCTATTGGATTTCCTCAAGGTTCTGCCACCTCTATGTTTTCACCTAGAAACTTTCACCGACTTCTTTTATCGCTAGCAATTTCCTTTTGGGAGTTGCAATAATATTTCAATGCAAAGACTACAATACTCTATTCTTCAAAAACATATCATCTTACCTCCAAGATCTTGTCTCGATCTTGTCCTTCCATTCGCCTACACTTCATTTTCCTTCGAATCTCACCACTTCTGCAAATCTGCTCCAACGAATCTTTATGCCTCCTCTGCAAAATTTCACTTGCCAATCAGATTTTAAAGTCTGATTCTCTCTTCCAATCTTTCGGCAACTTCAACGGTCAGCAAATAATTCCCTCTTTGCTGAGTTTCTTCTTTGCCGCAACCATCAATCCTCATTCCATTTCTTTGTCGGTAGAAAATTCAAATCAAAATTAACCAAACACAATACTCCGCATGATCCTTCACATGACTACTGCTTTGCTTTGGTATCGACCTCCTTTAGCCTGCTTGCACATCTTCTACTTCATCATTCATCACACATTCGTAAATATATTCCAGTTCAACAAACCTTCATTCATTTCAACAGACAAGACTCGATACCAAAAATGACGCAAGCTCCGACTTGCAATAGCCGAGATCTTTTCCTCTCATTCATATACAAAGCATGCGCCTCAACTTTTTCAATACACGGCAATTTCATCATCTGTATGAAAGCTTCTTTGTTACAAAAAACCATGGTTATAAAGCCATTCTTAATACACACCATCCCAAATTTACTTCATAACTATCATTCCAACTCACATACTCTCATTCTTATAACGCCTGAATTAAATCAAAACTCAAAGAAAAGGATGCGCCTGCTATCATTTCCATTCAACATCAATGCTCAATATGACTTATAAGCTGAGTTCAATCAAAAGAATGAACTTATGCCTTTTGACCTCAAGTGGACATAACAGAAACAACACCAATATCATTTGCATGGACAAATTTACTCGTTTCAACCCAGGTCAAAGCACCAAATATATGTGTGCCCTTTCTCTTACAACGTACCCATGATACACAAGTATTTCCTTTCAATATTTACGAGTTGATTCAATCAGATTTAAATATTGAAATCTGCAATTTCTCTTACCTCATTTGTTCGAGACCACGATTTCACTCTCGCAACTATCATCACTTTAGATTGATCCTGGTCGTGACATTTTTCATATCGACTTCTTGTTGATTCTTCTGCATTAAAACTTAGCGCCATAATTTCACCACATACTGTTAATAATGAAATTCTCTACGCCATCAATTCATTAACATAAAAACTTCTATAGTATGATTTCGTAGCATCGATAATGTTAGCTTCTACGTTTTTTCTTTTATCATTTATATCACTGAATTTATTAGCTAGAATGTCAAACAAGTATAGCATTATCATTGCGGATCGAATATCGACTTAACCATCGATCTTATCTCCTCACTCATAGCGTATGTCAAATGCTATGAATTATCATTTCAAATAGAATCAATACCATTTTAATTATATTGATTTATATATTCATCTCCAATCATGTCGACCACGGATCAAATATTTGCAAGCATTTAATCATAAACATTTATACCCAATTGACATTAATCGTTAAATCGCTGCCCAAGCAACTCCTGCAATCTTCAACTCATTGTGCCACAAAGAACGAAGTTCAAATTCGGATATAACTTCGGGCGCTTTACACATCAGCTTCTACACGGTTTCAGTCAATCAAACACCGTGAAGGGAGCAAATTTTTACTTGGATTTTGAACCCTGCGCCTTAGTAAAATCATTCAAATGGAAATTCGATTTAGAGGAATCGATTCGCACTTAGTTCTTTGTTTGCCGTAACGTCATCTTAACACATATAGCAATCTCCATATTACATATTCGCACTACGAGAATAAGACTATGTATGTCAAGCCATAAACACGATTTCAATTTCACTATTCCCAATGTCAACAAAATATGCCACTCAATACCACTAGCGCAGTCAAACTATGTATTTTAATGCAGAAGCGATACAAATTTAAGTTCTCCTGAAAACGATTTCAAGACGTAGACATATATCATGTCGACCAACACATTAATGATAGTGATTCGGACTACTGTTCATGCGCAATTCGGCCATTGATTATTGGTTCGATATTAAATTCAACTCTTCGCGGGAAAAAATCATTAGAATTCATGCACACCTACAACGAATCCTTCACACCTCTGATTAAGTAATTACGCTTATGCGGATGGGATTTCATTCACACGTAGATCGATTTTTCCACCGAATCGACTCTTTCCCTTATGTGTTTCACACGGAAATTCAAGTATCGATATTCGGATCGATTTCCTATTTTGTTTCATTTAATGGCATTCTCAATAATTCACTACCCAGATTATAGAAAAGGGGCATTCTCCATTTAGAATCCAATTACGGAAAAAATATATAGCACTCCATAAATCGAACCTTACAATTCGAAATCAAAACAATAACTTACAACTTTTGTTCGGCACTGATATTCCGGGTTGATGGCCCTTACAATTCACCAAAGGCTCACGGCCTTGGTTGTTCCCAACCTGACTCTCTACTCCTCTCATTATTCTCAATGTCTTTTTCTCACAAAAAGCCCTCCTATTTATGCATTTTTTTTAAAAAATCATTTAATTAAATGCTCAATCCCTTCAAATCCTCAACAAACCCCTAAATCTCTCAACATCCCTAAAGGATAGGTTTTTATCCCTAAAATCCTTCAATTTATTAAATTTCCTCATATCCTTTTATTAATAAAAAGATATTTACATAAATCCTCACCTTCTCCTATTTAATTCAAATTAATTAATAAAATATTTAAAAATCATCACACCCCATATTTACAAATTAATATTATCACACCCCATATTTACAAATGGAGAAAAAGGTCTTGATGCTCCCTGCATCAAATGGGTTCCCCACCCATTTTATTCCTTTTATTAAAATAAAAGCAAAATTAATGTTCCAAATGCTTTATTGCAAAATTTGGAACATTACGATCCTCCCTCCCAAAACTTGCTTGTCCTCAAGTAAGAGCAAGGATGGATTGCAAAAATGTCTTCCACCGAAGGCATGGAGTCCGAAATATCCTCATGTAGATCCTCCATCCTCAAGCAATCAAGAAAAAATGAGTCACCCTCCAACTAGGAAACTTCGAAAGTACTCCTCCACCTTGTGCTCATGAGAAATAGGTGGGCTGAATTTCCGAAGTTGGTAAGCTTCATAGCCTACCCCACCTTTGTCCTCTTCTCCACTCATGGTGAATGTGGAGTGAAAGCTGAAGTTGGGGCTGTAATAGTGTTGCCTTCAGAGGCAAGATAAAGTCTATATCCCCAAGGACCTCTCCTCCAATGCTCCAAATCAAGTTGGCCCAAATCATCTCATATGTGATAAGTTGGATTCATCCACATATGGCATCCAAACCATCATATGGTTCACCTCATGAAAGTACACATGGCTGAACATGGTGACCATATCATCTCTCATACTCCTCTTGGAGCATGTGCTGCAAAAGAAATGGAGGTCTTCTCTTCCAAAAGGGCACATCCACCCAATGAGTCTCTCCTCCTCATGATACATATGGGGCTGCTGTTGATATATGGCTGAAATAAATGGCCTTCATGAGAGACCCAAGCCACCCCATCAATCATACAAACCATGAAATGCCTCCTCCAAAATTTTGAACTCTCCAAATAACTCCTCCCACATGAAGGAAAGAGATGAAGCTTGGCAATCATGGGTTGCCCATTGCGTCTCCGAAACATACAACATGAAAAGTAGGGAGAATCATACTCCCAATGGGCATCTTCAATCTATTTCCCTCCTTCAAAACAGTGCTTCCTCTGAAAAAATGTTCCACTAACAACACATGGAAGCATAAAATTATGAGAGCAAGGAGGTGAAATATGGTCCCATGTGCATGGAACCATCGTAGGGCATCATTGGCTCGACTCAAAATAAAAAGTAACAAGTGTCTTCTCGGCCACTTGTTTGCTGCCACATTCATCCCGCAAGATGTGATCATGAAAACAAAATTTGGTGCCAAAGGTGCACACCAAAACTATGTGGCTTTCCCCCACAAACCACTCGTTTGAAATAGCCATCATCTTGCTGCAATGAACCATAAGTAAAAAAAAATATGCAAGAAGGAAGGATCCCTCTTGATCTGATATGCTACTCATAAAGATAAGAGAGTACAAGGCATGTCACAAAAGTTACCTCCCTCATCATGTACTTTGGCCTTTGAGCTAGAAATGGCTCAAGTGAAAAGTCCCCCCTTACTCGCAACATAGTAGGGGGAGTGGTTGTGCCAACCATATCATCATTCCTTGGGCTATGCGTCTAGCCAAATGATGATATACATCCATTAGAAAGCCCACCCAAGTGGACTCCTCCATCAATGAAGAATATGCATGAAAATGCATGAAAGAAGAACCCATAAACATTGCATGCGAGATCCCTCTTCTTGTCTCTGGTGCAACCAAGCCAAGAGAGTCAAAATGTAGTGAGTGCTCTCATCCATTACTCCTTCATGCTAATCACCTACATGCCTCCAAAGTATATCGCTTGTGAAGTGGCTTTGAGAACACTCCAACAAGTAATCCAAGCTCTCAAGTGACAGACGTTGCTTGGCCTTTGGAGTAGGGCCACTGTCAACTCAAAGCTTCCCTTTTTGACATGAATCTTGCCAAAGAATCCTTCCATCGTGTTGCTGCGGACGTAGAGCCCCTCCCATGAAGAAGGTGCTACTTGGCATCCAATATCAAAGAGCGGTCCTCTTGCACCATGCTAGTGCCTCCTCTTGCTCCCACAACAAGCAAAAAAATCTGATAAACAAGAATACTATGTGCTCCTCCCCATAGTTCCACCATACCCAATATGAAATGGAAACATAATGAGTGGTAAGAGAAATGCCACCCCATCATTTTGCAGCCATACTCTCCCCTTTGTCCATCAAGTGTAATAAGTGTGAAATGATTCTGGGGACCTATGGGTTATGGATCCTCCACATTTCCGATGGGCACATATAATCCACAAAGCTCGCTTCTTTGGTGTAAGTACCTTGCGACTTGGTACCTCTTTCACAAGAGCTATGATTTCCCCAAAACAGATTTCTCTTTTTTCATTTCATGGGACATTGAAATGCAATCTCCTTCATGACAAAATTTCAGAACCCCATCCTCACATGTGATGCATGGCTTGTCAATAGTGCATGAGGATGATGAGGGTTTCTTTCCTCAAAATGGAATAGTGCGGTGAAAGTTCCCTCCTCAAGACAATAAGCATGAAATAAAGTACAATCCTCCATGATAAATACAAACTCATGCATACCTTGGGGAGATTTTGGAAGAATCTTGTGTTGCTGCAGAGTCTCTTCCTCAAGTATGTTGGCTGCCTCAATAAGCGAAGGTGGAGGCTCGCTCCTCCATGAATGTGTCGGCGTTGGCATGTGCCTCTAGTGGTGAGGGATCCTCCCTCCTTTGGCCAAATCTTTCCGATCAAGATCTAAGAAAGATCAGCAAGAGTAGAAACACTTGCATGCCTCCCATGGCTGAACCACCAAGTTCTTTCCTCTTCTGTCGAACAAGTGTGAAAAGATAGAGTATCTTGGAAGACTCTAAGGTTTTCTCCATATTCAGAAATATACTCACTTAGAATTTGAATTCCAAGTGTATCCATGCTTCTACTCTGCTCCTCTATGAGAATAGGAAGTGCATGGTCCTTCCTCTTCTCCTTCTTCTATCTCCTCAATCTCCTTGGAGAGGTTGTTCGTTTGGAGCCAAAATTGATGAGATCAATCTCATCTTTTGCATCATCATGGACTCTTCTTCCCCTGAAATTCAAAATTCACGGGTTGAGCCAAGTTCGAAAGCTCCGATACCATTTTATTTTCCCAAATGGGGAAATTTCACAATGCCAAGAATATCTTGAGATATTCCTATTTTTCCACCTCCTGGGAGTATTAAAAATCAACACTGAACTATTTCGAGATTGATCTGTCGGGTCATTTCTTGGATATGTCATATTCACAAGGAAGAATGAGATCCGGAGGCTACACGGCCCACTAGCGAGACTTTACCAATAGAACTTTTCAAGAGCTAATAATTCCCTTCAGGAATTTCCGCAACAACGTCCATGAGGATGATCTGTGTAATGAAGCAAATGAGAGAATAAGGTCATCCAGGCTCGGGATACCTTAGAATGCATACGATACAAAATCCCACATGACAATATAAGCTTTCGAGAAATAACCCTAAGGGGGTTATATAGATCTCTCACCAACAAGTATGCTGTGAATAGTGCTCAAAGAGAGAATCTTTGCAGACATGAAAACTTCAATATGTAACGACGGTGAAATAACAACTCATGGAGTACAATGTAATGTTTCTCCATACCTAAATATTTTTTTCTATCGAAAATTTCTCATAACTATTGTTCCACACTTAATAAATACTACCTTAGTAAGAGCATCTCAGATTTTTTTGGTTTTTTTCTTGGCATTGAATTACATGAACTTTTACTCTCTCTCTCTCTCTCTCTCTCTCTCTATATATATATATATATATATATATATATATATATATATATATATATATATATATTTTATTTTTCGATGGTTTATAAATTATATCTTTGGTTGTCATTTTGGGTACTATGCTAATACCCTTATTTCAATTGTATAACCTTTATAAACCCCGTTCATCATACCCAACATAACTTCCAAGTTATTACGTCTAATTTAATGATAGTCCTATTTCGCCTCATGGAAACATTGCCTCGACTTTCTCTCTAGTCCTCTACTGGTTGCGTGGCCAACACTGAAATGTTTATGTAGTACCATGAGTCTTCCATTTAATACTCTCGATTGGCTCGTATAAATGGGTACCATACCATTGAATGCTTAGCATTGAATTAGTAGCATTGTGTGTGATTTAATTTGTTGTTTATCGTTGTTGATGTGAGAATAGATTATCTGAGATCCGAATTATTAAATTCTCATACTGAAATGGTTAAAAAAATTAAATGATTTGACCCTCAGTACGTTTCAGCTGTGGTAAGAGTTAACCTAACGTCTCAGGCTCTACCCTTACGCGTCGATCCCCAACAGATTACTCACGATATGGACAAGTGTAGGGTTATACTTTGTTAGGGTTTTGAAATTTCTAAGGTTTTTAACCGTGGAGTCTTCTGGAGTAGTATTGCTCCTCTCTTCGTCATTTTTGCACTGAAATGTTTATCCCTCTCTGTGCTCTCATGGCGTCAAGAGATCGTTTGACATCCTTGTGGGTGATCGCCGCAAGCAGAATTTACTCAGCTCAGCCTTGCATTTGCCTTTGGGGTATTTTCCCAAACTTCCCTCAGGGATATTCGTTCGTCCTACTTCATTTTTTTCCCTACTTTCATATGTATGTAAGTTGTTGAATTCAGAGACTGAGCGAGCAATTTTTGTATTTATATAGTTTGGTCTTGAAATACATTTTACAGGCTTCAACATTTCCATAGCGAGGAAGATTTTTCATGGTGGTGTATCATTCCTCAAAGGTATCCATACCTCTCTTTCCCAATTTTCCGTTTGTTTATTTACTGATTCCATTATATACTACTAATTTCATTCTTCGTTACTGAAGTATGACCTGGTTGAATCGAACTTTCCAACTCTGACATGTAGGAAGGCCGATATATATAATTTCCCTTCAGAAATTCTCAATGGTTTAGAAAAAAATTAAATTCGTTCTTGTTTGGTTAATCTACTCAGTTTTAATCGTGTATACCGTTGTTGTGTACAGGTGAGTTTTCGTTTGATACGTTTGATCCTTAATATGGATTAACCACCTGCAATACCCATATATTAACATGCACATATTTTTCCAGGTCGGTAACGTTCCACGATTTTTGTTTATCTACCAGAGATTCGTGGTATCACTGCGATGGTGTTTATGAAAATCGGAGACGTTTCTATTTATTTCGTTGAACGATTTCATGGTTAATCTTGTAACAGTTGGCACTTGGTACTTGGGAGATTCTTCCCTGACTGGATTTGTTTAATTCAAAATTTTTTTGAATGGCCTTCGCGGCCCTGAGTATTTTATGGTCGAATTTATTCGACCCGAATATAGTTTTCCCATGGTTTAATTTTTTTCCCAGTATGATATTATAGATTTATTTTAACTTCCTGGACTATATATTATCAGCACCAATTCATTTAGTTTCTCACAAATAGTTCTATACTATTTTTCAAAAATTCTATGGTCTGCATATACTCAATAACTTCGAGAGGGTTTCAAAAGACGTGAGTTTGCAACTATTAGAATGAAGTCTGATCTGGCGGTATCATTTTTTTTCCATGCGTCAGCCTATTCTTCATTATATTTCTGTTTCTATTTCTGGATACTCTTTTGGTTATCCACAACATTCTTGAATACTTTATACTAGTATAAGTTTCAGGTTCCAGTTCACATGTATATACACACAGAAAATAGTTATTAATACTCTTCTTACTGTATATAGAATTGTATCTCTGATTTCATTCCTTCTTAATGAAGGTTAGAGTTTAATTAAGTGTTTCACCCATATGAATGTTCACCCATCAGGACACATCCAGATAACATGTTATAAAACTGTAATTTTTTTTATTTTACTTCAGATAACAGAAGTTTATGTATGGTCCTTGGTTATCATATTTTTGCAGGATATAATAATGAATTTTTCCAGTATAGGCATATCAATGACATCTATCTTCTCTTATAAAACTCTAATCATGCACAATAGCACATAAATGGACCGATTTACATAGAAAATTTCCTTTTACTTAAGTTCCAGAATCAAGTCACTAAATGGAATTTAGTTCACATAGTTTATAATTCTGCAACATACAAGTTCTCAATCCTGTAAGTAACTTAGCCTATCATTTCTATTTTGTTAATTTAATTTGTGCTACCTCACCTTTCTAACACAATAATTTAGTTCTATATGGATATACATACATACATACATACATACATACATACATACATACATACATATATATATATATATATATATAGTCTCATGATATGAACATGTATTAAACCAATCTTTCATTTTTTTCCTAGAAGTAGTAAATTTTACTTTTCATATCAGATTTGCTTTCTTCTTTCTTCACTAGTGTGTAATTATATATCACCTGTGGATTCATGCAACTAGAATTATTCATTTCCTAGTGCAATAATAATAATAATGGATTTCTATCTATTTTATATTAATAACGGTTTTTTTCAGCCTCATATTTCTTATTTCAAGGCAGAGTTTGATTTTCTTGTTTTACCGAATTTTAGTACAGCTATACAATAATAAAGTTAAAGGAGTAAAATAAATCTCCAGATTTAAACCTTTAGCAGGTTTAGAACTTCTGGTTGATTTTTCCCTTTAACTCCTGTCCATACAACTACACAGAGTGGAGAGGATTAATTTCCTATAAACAATTCTGTAAATGTATGGCTACCATTTTCAACATTTAATAAATTACCATCTATTGCCTCTAACCACACTATACAACAACAACCAAATTCAACCATCCATAAGCATATTAAAACATACCACTTCTGCTATTGACCAGTCCTCCCAACCTTAGAGTTATTTTATCCACAGAACTCACCCTCGAGCTGAGATCATCTCTTGGAACAGACCAACCTCTAATCTGTTCAGGAATAGCTCATTTAAGCCTTTTCTCCCCAAAGCCCATTTCTAATTCTGCATACAGAATATCAGGATGCTTTTCTTCCTGTTTGCCTAGGCTTCCCTTATCTAGGGATTTTTAAAGCTGCTTTCTGCTTTTCCCAGCTTTTTTTCCTCTTCCCAACTACTCTCCACATCATTGGGGAAACTATATTTTCCTCAAAATCTAATTTGGAAATAAATTCTTTCAGGGATTTTTGAAACATTTTTGGGGAAGTAATTGCCTCTTTCCATCCTCATGGATTTAGCAAGTGATCTTATAATTCTCATTTTGGTCAATCTGCATAGAATTATTTTATTTATTTTTCACAATTAAATATTTAATTGCATCCACAAAATACTTGTCCATTGGGGTCCACTCCCCTTAGGATTAAAGTTACAATTTCTAGCTTTGAAAGAAAAACATAAACCAGGGGTGTTACATATTCCCCCTCTGAAAGCAAACACCGTCCTCAGTGTTGATATCTAACTACTAGAGTTCATTTTTTTTTTTCCCAACAAAAATGGATATTTTTCCATCATTTCAGCTTCTCTTTCCCAGGTAGCTTCTTCAGCAGTAAAGTGCTTCCAATGCACCTTTACTCTTGCTACCGTCCGGTTCCTCAATTCAATTTCTTCCCGCTCCAATATTTGAAGCGGTTCTCGAAGCAACTCCCCTTCTGGTTCCACCTGTATCACATTCCAATCAACTATGTGAGAAGCATCATGTACATATCTTTTTAATAATGAAACATGAAACACATTATGAACTTTAAGATGGGGCGGTAAGGCCAGCTTGTAAGCCACTGGTCCCACCCTTTCTAATACTTCAAAAGGACCACAATATCTAGGAGCCAATTTTCCACAACTTCCAGCATAAAGTGTGCTCTTTTTGGGTTTAATACGCAAGTACACATGCTCCCCCACTTTGAATTCTCGATGTATCCTTTTCTTATCAGCATAGTTCTTCTGTCGATCTTGTGTTGTCTTGATATTTATTTCTATTTGTTTAACAATTCTTTCCATCTCTTGTAATGCATCTGGTCCCAACATTAGCTTATTCTCAGGTTGACTCTAGCTCAAAGGTGTATGACATTTCCTTCCATAGAGTGCATCAAACGGACTCATTTTAATGGAGGATTGATAGCTGTTATTATAGGAAAATTCAGCTAAATGCAAGTAGTCTTCCCACTTTGATGGTCTATCCATCACATACATTCTCAGCATATCCTCCAAAATCTGATTAGTTCTCTCTGTTTGACCGTCGGTCTGAAGGTGATAGGCAGTACTGAAATTCAACTTAGTGCCCATGCCCCCAAACAGACCTTTCCAAAAGGCTGTAGTGAAATTAGCATCTCTGTCCGAAACAATCACCTTTGGGACCCCATGGAGTCTTACTACTTCCTTCAGGAACACATCTGCTACTTGGGCTGTCCCGAAAGTAGATTTCACCGGTATGAAGTGTACAGCTTTTGTTAAAGTGTCCACTACAACCATCACCGAATCGTGTTGGTATTTGGTTTTGGGGTAGCCCTGTTATAAAATCTATAGAAACTGTATCCCATTTCCATTCTGCAATCGGAAAAGGATTTAGAATACCAGCAGGATGCTGATGTTCAACTTTAACTAGTTGACACTCCATGCATCTAGCTAAATATTCTGCTACATCTCTTTTCATTCCTGGCCAAAACAACTTAGTTTTTCAAAGTTGTTAACATTTTCTGATATCCAGGATGCCCTGCATACGGTTGTTTGTGATATTCATCTAGAATCTCTCTTTTCAAAGACTCCACATTGGGAACATATAATCTGTTTTTTTAGTAGATCAACCCTTTTTGGTTTTGAGTGTAGTCAGCCATCTCCTTCTTTAGTATTTTCACCTGTAGGTTCTCATAATTTGGATCCTGACCTGCTACCTTTTTCACTAAATCTTCTAGATCAAACTGGGCACTACTTCCAATACTGTTTATATTTTGACAAGCATTTCTGCTCAAGGCATCCGCAATTTTATTTTCCTTCCCTTTGATATGTTTTATGTCCATATCAAATTCACTCAAAAAATATAGCCATCTGGCTGGTCGAGCATTCAAATCAGTTTGGGAAAAGAAATATTTAAGACTAATATGATCAGTCATCAATGTAAATTTTTTTCCAAGGAGATAGTGTCGCTACATTTTCAAGGCATGAATTACAGCAGCCAACTCCAAATCATATCCACTATATTTTTGTTCATGTGTTTTCAATTTCCTAGGCTCATATGCAATAACTGAATTTTCCTACAACAAGACTCCTCCCAACCCCTCTCTACAGGCATCCGTACATACAACAAATTCTTTATCAGGATCTGCAATTTTTAGTATACAGGCTATAGTGAGTTTTAATTTTAATTGTTCAAAACTGTTTTGGCACCTTTTAGTCCACTCAAATTTGACACCCTTCCTTTGTAGTGAGGTTATGGGGTATGCTATGGCAGAAAATCTCTCCATGAATCTGCGATAATAACCTGCAATCCCCATGAATGATCTCACTGCTGAAACATCTGTTGGCACAGGTCATTCTTTAATGGCCTTTATCTTTTCAGGGTCAATAGTCAACCCTTGTTCAGAAATAATATGACCCAAGTATTGGATCTTGTCCTTATAGAATTCACATTTACTGAATTTGGCATATAACTATTTTTCTCTCAAAGTTTCCAATACTATCCTGAATTTCTCTTTATTTTCTTCCTCACTTTTTGAGTAAACTAAAATATCATCTACGAACACAAGTATGAATTTATCCAAGTACTTATTTAATACAATGTTCATTAAGCACATAAAGGTGGCAGGGGCGTTTGTCAAACCAAAAGGTAGGACTACAAATTATTAGTGACCATACCGGGTTCGAAAAGTTATTTTGCTGATGTCTTCTTCTTTAATTCTGAGTTGGTGATAACTAGTCCTTAAGTCAATCTTAAAAAATACTAAAGCCCCTCTCACTTGGTCAAAAATATCATCAATTCTGGGCAATGGGTATCTGTTTTTAATGGTCGACTTATTCAGTTGACGATAATCAATGCACATCCTAAAGGTTCCATCCTTCTTTTTGACAAATAGAACTGGTGCTCCCCAACGAGACACACTCGACCGGATATAGCCCTTATCCAGCAATTCTTACAATTGCATTTTCAGTTCCATGAGTTCGGGGGGACTCATTCGATAAGGGGCTCGAGAAACAGGTGTTGCTCCCGGCACCAAATCGATTGAAAAGTCAATCTCTCTTTTGGGGGGGAAGATGAGGAGTTTCATATGGAAAGACTTCCTAAGACTTCCTTAAACTCTCTCACTACTGGCAAAGCATCCAACAAATTTTCTTCAGTTTTTTGTTCTATCTCTTCTACATATACTGCATAGACTTGGTATCCTTTAATAGTTGTTATTTTTAATTGCAGTGCTGATATTTGTATTACAAAGATGGGTTTTGGTTTTCCCTGGAGCATAAAAGGTTTCCCTTTTTCATCTATGCAATTTAGAGTTTTATCCCAACAATTCATCATCGCATTTCTCTTTTCTAGCCAGTCCATTCCTATCAGCAAGTCCTACGAACCTAATGGTAGAATGTTTAGATTTACTTTTGTTTGAAATCATTTAATTTAATTGGTGTTTGAGGTAACTTATGAGTTACCTTCCTTTTGGTGCCAGTGGCTAGCTGGACCAACCAAGATTTCTGAAATTTTTCAATTTTGAGATTGCATTTTTCTACAATTTTTGGACTAATGTAACTCAAAGAAGCACCCGGATCAATCAAAACAGTAATAGATTGGTTAGAAATCTTACCCTCCATTTCAACCATGGTAGCTTGGTGTTCTGCTTGTCGATTTTCCAAGGCTGTACTGATAGTGGGTATATTTCTTACTATGTCATTTACTGTGGTAGCTTCTCAATCTCTCATAATCATCTATATGTTTCCGTAGGGGCAATCCCTCAAAAGATGGGATTCTCCACATCCCCAGCATTTCAAAGGTTCCCGCATTTTGACTGTGCCTTCCTTCTTATTTTCTTCATATAGTTGTTTGGAACCAATTTGAGACTGAGCTGTTTGGCTTTCTTTTGGTTTATTAAACTTTTTCCTCTGATGGTCCCTACCAAAATTCCTTAAGTAAGCTGGTTTTTGTTTCCTTCCTTTAATTTCACCTTTGTTTAACCAGCCTTTTCCATACTCAGCCTTTCCTTTAAACTGCTGGTAGCATAATATAGCTTTCTTCACTGCCTCATCCATAGTTTTTGGGTTATCAAACTCAATCTTCTCTTTGTACACAACAGGCAAACAGTTCAAAAACATTTGTACCTTGGCCTTATCTTCCCTAATGTAAGGGAAATATCTCAACAGATTGGTAAACTTAGTGACAAACTCATCAATAGTAAGTTGTCCCAATCTAAGCTCATGAAATTCTTTTGCTTTATCATCATAATAGCGTTCATTTAAATAGCGGTTTTAAACTTAACCTAGAAATCTTCCCAAGTAACCATCTTTTCATCAATGGCATGAACCATTTTCGTCTCCTCCCACCATAAGGTAGCCTTACCTTGTAGCTGGTAGATAGCTAATCTGGCTTTCAAATTGCTTTCATATTCATAGACTTGAAAATATTTAATCATGTTCAACAACTAGGCTTCAGCATCTTCCTCCTTCTCCCCATCATAGGAAGGAGGCTTGATCTTTCGGAATTCCCCCTGTAATTCCTTTTTCTACTTATACTAATGCCTAACAGCATCATCTTCCTTAGACTCATTAGTCTTCCTCTTTCTGGAACCTTCACCTTCTTGGCTATTCCATGAAGTTAGTTCTCTGATGAGCTTTTCCTGCTCCTCACTAGCTAATGACAATCTGTCATTTTGGCTTCTTAGCTCAGCCATTTCTCGTTGCAAACTATGCAACATAGCCATCACCGGAGCGTTGGGATCTGGTGTATGATCATCGTCACGCAGATCGACACAAATTTCCTCACCCTCTGCCATTCCAGCACCACTGTACACTACACAACACGGATCAGTAAATAAATAAAAAAAATTCAACAGTAATTCATTTATACAGTGAGCACACACAACAACAGCCCAGTTTTGTATAACATGGGCTCTAATACCATTTGTAATGTCTCTCCATACCTAATTAAATTTTTTGTTTTTGTTTTTTGTGTCAGAAATTTCTCATACCTATTGTTCCACACTTAATAAATACTAACTTAGTAAGAGCATCTCAGATTTTTTTGGTTTTTTTCTTGGCATTGAATTACATGAACTTTTATTTTCTTTCTCTATTCAAATATATATATATTTAACCTTTATTTCCTTCCTCTCTCTCTCTCTCTCTCTCTCTCTCTCTATATATATATATATATATATATATATTTTGATGGTTTATAAATTATATCTTCGGTTGTCATTTTGGGTACTATGCTAATACCCTTATTTCAATTGTATAACCTTTATAAACCCTGTTAATCATACCCAACGTAACTTCCAAGTTATTACGTCTAATTTAATGATAGTCCTATTTCACCTCATGGAAACGTTGCCTCGACTTTCTCTCTAGTCCTCTACTGGTTGCGTGGCCAACACTGAAATGTTTATGTGGTACCATGAGTCTTCCATTTAATACTCTCGATTGGCTCATAGCAATGGGTACCATACCATTGAATGATTAGAGTTCAATTCATAGCATTGTGTGTGATTTAATTTTTTGTTTATCGTTGTTGATGTGAGAGTAGATTATCTGAGATCTGAATTATTAAATTCTCTTACTGAAATGGTTAAAACAATTAAATGATTTGACCCTCAGTACATTTCAGCTGTGGTAAGAGTTAACCTAACGTCTCAGGCTCTCCCCTTACACGTCAATCCCCAACAGATTACTCATGATATGGACAAGTGTAGGGTTATACTTTGTTAGGGTTTTGAAATTTCTGAAGTTTTTAACCGTGGAGTCTTCTGGAGTAGTATTGCTCCTCTCTTCGTCATTTTTGCACTGAAATGTTTATCCCTCTCTGTGCTCTCATGGCGTCAAGAGATCGTTTGACGTCCTCATGGGTGATTTCCGCAAGCAGACTTTACTCGACTCGGCCTTGCATTCGCCTCCGAGGTATTTTCCCAAACTTCCCTTGGGGATATTCGTTCCTCCTACCCCATTTTTTTTTCTACTTTCATATGTATGTAAGTTGTTGAATTCAGATACTGAGCGAGCAATTTTTGTATTTATATAGTTTGGTCTTGAAATACATTTTATAGGCTTCGGCATTTCCATAGCGAGATATTTTTCATGGTGGTGTATCGTTCCTCAAAAGTATCCATACCTCGTTGTCCCAATTTTCCGTTTGTTTATTTACTGATTCCATTATATACTACTAATTTAATTCTTCGTTACTGAAGTATGACCTGGTTGAATCGACCTTTCCAACTCTATCGTGTAGGAAGGTCGATATATATAATTTCCCTTCAGAAATTCTCGATGGTTTAGAACAAAATTAAATTCGTTCTTGTTTGATTATTCTACTCAGTTTTAATTGTGTATGCCCTTGTTGTCTACAGGTGAGTTTTCGTTTGATACGTTTGATCCTTAATATGGATTAACCACCTGCAATACCCATATATTAACATGCACATATGTTCCCAGGTCGGTAACGTTTCATGATTTTTGTTTATCTACCAGAGATTCGTGGTATCACTACGATGGTGTTTATGAAAATTGGAGACGTTTCTATTTATTTCGTTGAACGATTTCATGGTTAATCTTGTAACAGTTGGCACTTGGTACTTGGGAGATTCTTCCCTGACTGGATTTGTTTAATTCACAATTTTTTTGAATGGCCTTCGTGGCCCTGAGTATTTTATGGTCGGCTGTATTCGACCCCGATATAGTTTGCCCATGGTTTAATTTTTTTCCCAGTATGATATTATAGATTTATTTTAACTTCCTGGACTATCTATTATCAGCACCAATTCGTTTAGTTTCTAACGAATAGTTCTATACTATTTTTCAAAAATTCTATGGTCTGCATATACTCAATAACTTCGAGAGGGTTTCAAAAGACGTGAGTTTGAAACTATTAGAATGAAGTCTAATCTGGCGGTAGCATTTTCTTTCCATGCATCAGCCTATTCTTCATTATATTTTTGTTTCTATTTCTGGATACTCTTTCGGTTATCCACAACATTCTTGAATACTTTATACTAGTATAAGTTTCAGGTTCCAGTTCACATGTATATACACAAATAAAATAATTATTAATACTCTTCATACTGTATATAGAATTGTATCTCCGATTTCATTCCTTCTTAATGAAGGTTAGAGTTTAATTAAGTGTTTCACCCATATGAATGTTCAGCCGTCAGGACACATCCAGATAACATGTTATAAAACTGTAATTTTTTTTATTTTACTTCAGATAACAGAAGTTTATGTATGGTCCTTGGTTATCATATTTTTGCAAGATATAATAATGAATTTTTCCAGTATAGGCATATCAATGACATCTATCTTCTCTTATAAAACTCTAATCATGCACAATAGCACAGAAATGGACCGATTTACATAGAAAATTTCCTTTTACTTAAGTTCCAGAATCAAGTCACTAAATGGAATTTAGTTCACATAGTTTATAATTCTGCAACATACAAGTTCTCAATCCTGTAAGTAACTTAACCTGTCATTTCTATTTTGTTAATTTAATTTGTTCTACCTCACCTTTCTAACACAATAATTTAGTTCTATATATATATATATAGTCTCATGATATGAACATTTATTAAACCAATCTTTCATTCTTTGCCTAGAAGTAGTAACTTTTACTTTTCATATCAGATTTGTTGTCTTCTTTCTTCACTACTGTGTAATTATATATCACCTGTGGACTCATGCAACCAGAATTATTCATTTCCTAATGCAATAATAATAATAATGGATTTCTATCTATTTTATATTAATAACAGTTTTTTTCAGCCTCAGATTTCTTATTTCAAGGCAAAGTTTGATTTTCTTGTTTTACCGAATTTTAGTACAGCTATACAATAATAAAGTTAAAAGAGTAAAATAAATCTCTAGATTTAAACCTTTAGCAGGTTTAGAACTTCTGGTTGATTTTTCCCTTTAACTCCTGTCCATAAAACTACATAGAATGGAGAGGATTAATTTCCTATAAACAATTTTTTAAATGTATGGCTACCAGTTTCAACATTTAATAAATTGCCATCTATTGCATCTAACAACACTATATAACAACAACCAAATTCAACCATCCATAAGCATATTAAAACATACCACTTCTGCTATTGACCAGTCCTCCAAACCTTAGAGTTCTTTTATCCATAGAACTCACCCCCGAGCTGAGATAATCTCTTGGAACAGACCAACATCTAATCTGTTCAGGAATAGCTCATTTAAGCCTTTGCTCCCCAAAGCCTGTTTCTAATTCTGCGTCTAGAATATCAGGATGCTTTTCTTCCTATTTGCCTAGGCTTCCCTTATTTAGGGATTTTTAAAGCTACTTTATGCTTTTCCCAGCTTTTTTTCCTCTTCCCAACTACTCTCCGCATCATTGGGGAAACTAGATTTTCCTCAAAATCTAATTTGGAAATAAATTCTTTCAAGGATTTTTGAAAGATTTTTGGGGAAGTAATTGCCTCTTTCCATCCTCATGGATTTAGCAAGTGATTTCATAATTCTCATTTTGGTCAATCTGCACAGAATTATTTTATTTATTTTTCACAATTAAATATTTAATTAAATCCACAAAATACTTGTCCATTGGGGTCCACTCCCCTTAAGATTAAAGTTCCAATGTCTAGCTTTGAAAGAAAAACATAAACTAGGGGTGTTATAGTTGTATATATGCTCGTTTAATTTCCCATTCCTTTAGTCTATTTTCCACACAATTATCATAGGTCAATGCTATGAGTTCTCATTTCATGAGTAAATATAATGAAGTTATTTTTGTTTAAAAATTTCTATTTTTTATTTTGATTGAGTAAAAAATGATTTCAAGTTATTAATTTTAATTTTAATTTTTATGTAATTTAACTAAGGTAAAATATTTACAAGATAAAAAAGACCATTACAACATCTCTTTCAGGGCGAGGAAAATGAAACCCTTTGTTGCAATAAAACAATGAAAATGTATATTTAAATAGTGAGTTATATATATAGTTATTTGTTAAAAATTCTAATAAAATTATAAAATACACAAGTCAGATTATACAATTTAATTTAAATATATAATTTGATCTTTTTAAAATATGTCAAAAGAAGAAAAAAACATAACACAGTTAGAATAAACTATAATACCCTTAAAAATTATAACTAAATTTTTTTTTTAATATTTCAAATTTACCATATCATCATATCTCTGGGTTTCAGGAAGAATAAGTAAACTTGTCACTTGATTTATTTTTTATTTTTTTTCTAAAATCTGCGCAGTCTTTTCAAAACGTTTATATGGCTATTAATATAATTTTCTATGATCTTTTAATCAGACTTCTATCTTCCCGATAAGCAAAATGATTCTTTAATGTTTTAATCAGTTTCTGCTTGCCAACTTTTTGTTTTAAGATACCTGTGATCTCATGTCTTCGTCATCATTCTGGTATTTGTTCATCCAATCAACGACTTGCTTATCTTCCTTTGTAAAGCATTCACAAGTATGTAAAACTGAATCTTGACGAGAACGTTACGATAAACACTATCCTAATCTTTTTTGAAGATCACATAAAGACATATCATTTCCAGCTTCATGTTATTATATGGTTCCTTCAAAATCTCTGACATGGATCTATGCCAGTTAAAGAAAAAAAAATTCCAATTACAGATCATTTAGATTGAGCATGTTATGTGAGAATCCATCACAACCATTTCTCAAATAATGTGTTGCAAAATTGCAAAACATAAAGCTACATGGCATATTTATTTTATTTTATTTTTAGTCAACTCATGCACTACAATAAAGTTCATTTAGCCACACATTAGCACTACAATTTGTAAAATATTTAAGAAATCTTTATTTTTCAAATATTGTTGCAAAAGTGGTGATAATGTGGAGATATGCAAGTGGTGCTATGTTTTCTGGTGTAAAAGTGGAGTTAATAAAAAATGTTAAATTTGGTGTTAAATGCATATGTGGCATTCCATAGTGTATGGTGCAAACCACCAAAAACCGATCTGACGTGGATCAGTATATTGTGATGCAAAGCACCAAAACTAATTTTATAAAAATTAAAAATTTATCATAGAAGTATCAAAATTATTATAATAATAATAAATTGTATATGGTGCAAAGCACCATAAAATAAAAAATGGTGCAAAAAAATACATTTTTTTTATTATTATAATAAAATTGTATATGGTGCATAGCACCATAAAATATGAAATGGTGTCAAAAAAATATTCTCCTTTATTTAGAAAGGTTATATATTCCATGTGGTGAGTATCGTGGGAAGAGTTTGATTTTATTACCAAATAGAACATTTTGACCATTTTCTTATGCTTAAATCCAATTACCATAAATATATTTAATTAATACCAAATGTATTAACACAATTTAAGTATCTCATAGCTACATCCAAAAATTTTAATTCATTGTGTACAATAAGACTATGGCAGTTTTTTTTGTGCTTGGCTACATTATGGCAAGTATCAATTATAAGTAATGGAAGAGTTTCTCCATTGAAACATTCAAATGATTCCAAGTTGATGGGCATAATAAATTTACATACATAATATCACTACTGATCATTTTGGTCAACATGGTATTGATCATGTAGATGAATCATTTCAATCTCTGAAAATTAAAATAAATAAATAAATAAAAGTTCTAAGAAGTGTCATTTCTATTCCAAACCTCACAAAATTTTGTTTGAGGGAAAACTTCAAAATGACATGATATTTCAAAAACGTTTGTTTTTCTAATCTATTACATATCTTTCTAGTTATGAAAAAATATATTAAATGGATATCTTTCACATTAAATGAATAATTATCAAGTAATAACAATATCTACATATGTTCAAATTTTAAGTATATTATACAACAACCAAAACAATGAGTATATAAAAAGAGATAATTTAATTAAAGAAAATAAAAGTTATACATATGTTCCAACATTGATTATCAAAAAATCACTTTTCATTTATTAATATAATGAAATGTCTTAGGTCTTGAAATTTGTTTATTATGAGATATGAAAAAAACAAAACTGATAGTTCATTTGAAATCATCTGTATTGCTCATCCTTAAAAGAAATTTTGTCGCCGCCTGCATGGAAAAATATTAAAAAAAAATTATAAACATAAGTTCGTGAATAAAAATACATAAATGAAATAAATGGAGAAAAACACAAACAATAATTTCAATTGAATTGAAGTAAACCATAAAAAGTGTGTGCATTTAATGGTATTTCATAACTAAAGTATTCTATTGATTTAAAAAATAACTCAAGCGAACTAACCAAACATATGGTAAGGTTGAAGCATGATTCAAAGTTCAGTTTCATCTTCTCTTTCATCATGTTGATCAGTTACCTAAGACACATATAAGATAAGATCAACACAATTATAAATTTTATTAACTGGAACTTTCATTTTCATATACTTCTTTCATATTATAAAAATTTATCTGTAATAAAAAATTATAGGTCAAAAAATACCTTATAATCTGTAATAGGATTAAATCCATCTTCAATATTTTGATGAATGAGAGAAGATACACCATAGCATGAAGCAAAACCTTTGTCATCTTCAGACATTTTAATATTGAACACCTGCAACTATATTTTAAATAACAATGAAATAGTTAGAAATTTGATTATATAAAAAATAAATTTTCCTTGAGAAGCATAGTAGTGTATTAAGCTTACAATTTTTTCCTCTGCAGATAACATGCCACCTTTCCCCAAATGATGGCATGTGGAAAACCTAAAGGCTCGTACAATATGTGCATATTTTTCTTTTCCAACCAAAGTTTCTTTTTTTCTTTTTTTCTTAATATCAATCTCATCCAATAACCTCTTCCACTCTCCTTCTCCTATGAAGTGTGGCTTGACTACATTTTTATTTCTTACCAATTCTCCTCTCAAAGCATTCCTGGTATTTTTAATATATTCAGAAACACTGAAGAATTTTTTTTGGAGCTAAAATTTCTGATACTTTATGCATGAGAGATAATAACTTGTCCTTCTTAGATTTATCTGTGAAATACACGTAGAAAGTAAATAATCCATATTAAAAATCTTAAGGTTTCTAGTATCATAGTAATGACATTTAGGGAATGTAACACTGAGTACAATATATAATTTTTTAATATGAAACATGAAACGTTAAGTATATAGTTTATACTACATAAATTAATTATGCAATTTATGAAAAAACATAGTATATGTGTTTTACCTTGATGATGGAATTCTTTGGTAATTGTAGGACCAAATAATCTCAACGTTTCACAGTGAAGTATGTCTCTCCATGTTTTCCCAACTTCATCATTTAACACTTGCCCTTTTTCATTTAATGTGATTGTGAATGGCATACCATTAGTTGCCTCTCCTTTAACATATTCATTTGGATGTTTTAAGAGAGGTTGAAAAGATGCACCAATAGATGGTATAGCTTGTTCATCTGATGGAGGAGATTTCTTTTGTTGTCCATTGGTGTTAGTGTCTTCTTCGAGAAAATTGATATTACTCTTGAAAATTGTAATATAATATATTATTAATAATCATATGTTATGTAATTACAACCTTAAAGTTTATAAGTAAAATATAAATGACTATTTACCTTAGTAGATCATCAACTGTTGTTTCTGTATATGTTGCATTCTCTGTGTCAGAGATAGATGTTTTTTATGCTGCATGAATTGCATCTCTTATGACTGGATCAACATCAGCCTTCATCAACCACTCTCTATATGATTGCAATCTATCAATTTCAAATCCAGTTTCAAGTGTAGGCTCCACATTATGGCAAGTATCAGTTACTACTAGGACATATACATCATCTGTAAAATCTAAATGGGAAGTTGGAATTGTAGATAAATTACTTCCTTTGGAAAGCATCTCATTAATACCTATGACTCCAGAAGGTGTGTCCCTCATAAATTCATTTAAACTCTTTGTCCAAATAGACTTTTCTCAAAATATAAATGACTATTTACCTTAGTAAATCATCAACTATTGTTTCTGTATATGTTGCATTCTCTGTGTCAGAGATAGTTGTTTTTTATGTTGCATGAATTTCATCTCTTATAACTGGATCAACATCAGCCTTCATCAACCACTGTCTATATGATTTCAATCTATCAATTTCAAATCCAGTTTCAAGTGTAGGCTCCACATTATGGCAAGTATTCGTTACTACTGGGACATATACATCATCTGTAAAAACTAAATGGGAAGATGGAATTGTAGATAAATTACTTCCTTTTGAAAGTATCTCATTAATACCTATGACTCCAAAAGGTGTGTCCCTCTTAAATTCATTTAAACTCTTTGTCTGAATAGACTTTGCTCTCTTTCTTGTTTGCATATTGAATTAATAGAGCTAATTCAATATTACACATTTCCCAAGTTAGAACGAGTTTTATATACTTCATTGCATTAACCTAATAATGAAAAAAGTGCAATCTATATATATATATATATATATATATAAGCATCCACCTTTGATTTTATGAAGTGGAATAATGAGTATATTATAAAATGAAAAATATGCAAATGAATTAAAATACATACAAGAAACAACAAAAAATAGTAACTCATAATAAAATGAAACATTTTGAAAATATTTTAATCATAAAATATCATTTTGGAGGGTAAAAAAATCTGAACAAATCCTCTAATATCTAATTTTCCCTTGTAAAAAATAGGTTTTGAATTCTATAAGATAGAAATTCATTAATTATTAAGTTTTCTAAAAAAATAATGAGAAAAAAAAAATCTAAATGTACATAATGAGAATATATATAACATTATTATCATGTTATAGTTCTCTGATATGTTTAACATTGAAATAATATTAATTTTTAGATTATGATAGGTTTGATTCTTCTAAACAAATCCATATAATAGATTTAAATGAAAATACAACTCTAATATAGAACTACTAGACATTTACATTTTCTTGAGTAGAACTCTTCATAGAATTTGTCATTAATCATCAAAATAATTTGAATAGGCATTGTACATTTCAAGCATGTCTTCTTGCCCATTAAATTCATCATCTGAGCTACCATTAGATGACATTTCTGATGAGATAGGTTGTTCTTCATGTTAAGGTTGGAAGACTCTTATTGATCTAGGATTATACTCAATGACAAATGACTTTGATCGTTCTGTAGGATGACGACATAAAAATATTTGCTCACATTGGTCAGGAAAAACATATGGTTCATCTATTTGCTCAAACCTAGTATGATTGATGATGCAAAAACCATTCTCATGCATAAATGTTGTTGGATGATTTCTAACTACAATATTTCTAAACCACATAGCTTCAAACAATACCACCTTGAAAGATTTGAAGTTAAGCTCTAAGATATCTTCGATTAATCCATAGTATCTCAAGGTGTCGGCTTTTATGTTTCAATCACGAGCATGTGACTGAAAATCTATTGTAAAATATGCAGCAATTCCACAGTCAAATGTTTGTCGATTTACATCTAGCTTCCGAACACAGTAATGAAAACCCTTGCACCACAACCCCTTATAATGAGTCACCTTATTCTCTTCTAGTCATTTTACAATGTCCAATACATGTGTTGTAACTCTTTCTTCATTATTTCTACATCCCCTTGCTACTCTATCTCTCAAATATTTTAAACTCATAGTTAGAGGCCAATCCTTTTCAAATTTTCTCATTATTGTTGAATGTGAAGATGAATTATGACCACCTAAAGATACATATGACAAACAACACCTTTTTTGGGCATCATGATGTCTTTGATATTCCCCCCTCTATATTTCTATGTGTTCACTGTTTCTTGCAACATATAATAATAAAGCCTCCATTTCAACAACATCTGCAATCATAAACATAAAACACATTATACCATCATAGTCACAAATCAAATTCGTGAACCATATGTAGATATAAGTTTAATCACCTTTAATTTCCGTAGTTTTTTCTCATCCTGTGAATACATGTCCTTCAACTTTTTCACTTTATTTTGATTCCCATAGTTGCGGCACTTCAATATTTAATTCTTTGCACAATTCAATGAGATAAATTGTGGATTTGAATAGCATGTACCCTTGAAGCATGGAACCTTCAGGACAAGCCTTTTGCTTTACAAAATTTTTCAAAACCTTTAAATAGTGCTCAATAGGAAACATTGTCCATGTTTGAACTGGTCCACACAACTCTATTTCATGTAAGAGGTGCACAATGTAGTGTTCCTATGCATTGAATAAACTTGTTGGTAAGTATTTTTGCATGTCACAAATCAAAATGGGGAGTTCTTTCTTCCACATCTTTAAGTTTTTCTTGTGTATCTCTATTGAAGTGACCCACCTAGAATAGAATTAATTAAGTTAAGCCCACGATTTGTGTAAAGAAAAAAAAAATATTATAGATGAACAATTTTCTAGTATATCACATTGTACTTGAAGAGACCTTTCCTTATACAGGCCATGTATCATACCTAAAAAATCTACTTAGCTTGTAGATTATCCTCCTAATGTTGTCATCAAGATTATTTGG
This sequence comes from Pinus albicaulis, assembly GCA_034641835.2. Classification (NCBI taxonomy): domain Eukaryota; kingdom Viridiplantae; phylum Streptophyta; class Pinopsida; order Pinales; family Pinaceae; genus Pinus; species Pinus albicaulis. The sequence continues at coordinate 598,527,850 of CM076581.1, read as the reverse complement.
AAGGCTGGAAAGTAATAGATACTACAATTACAATGTTAAAATTAATCAATTACTCATGCTATATAATTATTTTTTAAATAAATAATTTTAAAATCACATAATAGATAATATAGTTAATATCGATCAATGTGCACATACCCTAAGGAAATTATGCCAATCATGGGTCTTCATTCCAACAAGTTCATTTCCTTTTGAGAATTCATTCTTAAAATTTACTCCAAAACATGTTGGGAATCTTATTGATTTTATGGATTTAATTATCTGCTCTTTCCCCTCCTTTGTGAGAGACCATGGATCAGCTACAAAGTTACCATCATCATTTGGCCAAAGATGAGGCATTCTTCCTACTTCTTTGAGGTCCATACTCACTTGTAGCTTATTTAGTTTCCTCCCATGTATTGAACTCTTCTCAAATAGCATATTATATAAACAAATAGATACATTCTTCCCTATGTGCATTCTATCAAACAAGTGAACAATCGGTAGGTCTTGATAATATGGAAACTCTGAAAATATTGTCTTTCGAGTCATTCCTGAAGGAAGGGATCCTACCAAAAATAAAAATCATAATAGATTTAACAAATAAATGTTTTAGGAATGTAATCGTATATCATTTAAAAGGCGAGAATGAAAATTGTACCATTTTTGCTTCTATATGCATGCATCCATCTCCTGGGATTCATCTTTGAAGGTTCTCTAAGAAGGCACTACTTTCTACCAAAATCATCCTTATCTTGTACGTGATATGGATGATTAGGCTTTAGAAACATTCTATATTCATCGTATACAGTCTTTCCCAAATGACTCAATATTCTTGATGAGGTGCAAGGCCCACATGTTGGGCATCCATAAGATCCCTTAGTCTGAAGACCTTTCATTTTTATATGCAAGATCAAGTAATAATTTAGGATTTTAATATGAAATAAATGAAATCAATAAATACAATATGAGGTTATTAACACCAACTATAACTCACCACAACACATTGATAGCCCTGGAGCATCATGAATTGTGAAAAGAAGCATTCCATGAAATTGAAAGATCCTTGAAGAAATAGGACAAGACACATCCTTCATATTCATTCCTTGCCAAAGAATTAATAACTCATTTATTAAAGGCTTCAATTATGTGTCCATATGTTTTGGTTGATTTGGACCTGTAAAGACATCAACTTCAATTTTTTATTTGCACTATGAAATTTGTTACTATTACCATGTAGACTCAATATTAGGAATTTCCATAAAGTATAACCTGGTATGATAAGTGTCAACATAGCATGTTCCTTTCTGGTTGATAACCATGGGGGTAGGTTGTTGTTGATAGAAATTGTTATACATGTAGACCGTTGTGTTGATTTATTTCCATAAGGATTCACACCATCTAATGCTAATGATATTCTTGCATTTCGTGGCTCATTTTGAAAATTGGCCAGTGTCAACCTACCCTGGCGAAGATAGATAAGTAGGTAGAAAACGCTATTGAAATAACGTAATAAATAGTATCCCTATACATTGTACATAACGATCATTTCAAGTCCCTATCCATAACAACTAGTTCAAGTCCCTAGCCATTTCAAGTCCCTATCTAGCTTTCCCACACTGTATCCATTTCAAGTCCATCCCTCACTACTAGCAGAACTAACTAACTTTCCCTAGCATTAAGCAGGCTCTAAAGACCCAAGGTGATTGATTGGTCACCCTCTCTTCACAACACCCATATTTCTGGGAGTGTAATAGAAATAAATTCGACGTGAACAAAACAATCAGTCGAAGGATGTGTAAGCAGGCTCCATCAGCTAGCATCCTCATAACACCATATGTGCTCCTTCCCCTCACATGATAATCCATGAGCTATGACATTTCCTTACATCCACATAACCTCTCAAATTGTGGGGCCAAAGTTATGTGACGTGGTGCCTTTCTTCCTACCTTTTTTAATGATGTACTTATATGGTACCTTTTCTCACCACATTCTAGACATTCATCTAAGGATTCCTTGCCATCTCCATAATATAGGATGCAATCATTGGGACATGCATCATACGTCTTGGAAGCATCTGTACCTAAATATTTTTTCAATGACATGATCTCATTTTTTGATTTAGGCAATTTGTTATTAATTGGAAGGAGTAGACCTGATAACAACCTGTGATAGTACCATCAACAATGATAAGATATAGTTTAGAGTGGAATTATATTTTTGGAAACATCTATTAAAAAAAACTTGAAATTTCCGTTTTGTATAAAAACACTTACTGTAGAAGATTAGTGAAACTATTGTTTGTACATCCATGGACAACTTTTAAGTTAAGAAGGGGTAACACAGCTTGCAATATAGAGCATTGTGCACCAGGGTATAGTGGTGTCCTTTCCATATGTATAATATCATTATCATGAGGTTTTCCATCAGCGTCTATATTAATTGAATCTAGAATTTCTCTTACATTGGATTCAATAGTTATTTGTTCTTCTACATGTGAATGGTCGTTGTTAGAACCATCCATGTAATCGTTATTTATACTGTCATTATTGGGGCTATGATTAACATTATTTTCACCAATGATGTTGGGTAAACCATTACCACTTCCAATTGTTAAATCATTATTTTGAATTTTTGCAGACATTTCCATATTCATTTCTTCGTCATTCTCCAAAAAAATTTGCATGGGACCATTTAATGATATATTTTCCCTCTCAACATGTCATTTTTGGCATATTCTACCATAGCAGTGATTGCATGAGCAGTAGACATCCATTTTCCACCATTCATATGTGACATATTCAGGGTTGTTCATGTTTTACACTAAAACCTAAAAAAATTCAACAAAGAACCTTACTCATATTAATCTCATAATATATAAATATGTGGTCTCAAAGGTTTTCAATTAAATAAAATAGTGTAATAAATAACTAAAACTAAAATTTCTTAGAGAAAAATAGACTACATAGAATATCAAACTATTTCCTCTCTCCTAAGATACATTTAAGTGGTAAAAGCAATCCATCAAGAGTTATGAGATAATCCATCAATCTAAAAGCAATGATTTAAATTCATAAATACACATTAATTAAATTTAAATATGATACACCCATGATTTCTACTCAGCATATTTAAAACCAATAGGATAAATCCATTATTGTTTCTTCTCCTCTGATGATTAAACAACAATGCCTCCTGAACGTATATCAATTTCTCTTAATGATTTCGTGAAATCATGGTGGTTTTTTTGGTATATAAACAGACTAAAATACCACCTGTGGCAGTGCCCTCTTCAAGCAAGGATGAACATAAGATAAATGTCAGAAGAGCATTCAAAGAGAGTGCCCAAATCTGATCTATAACAACAATCAAAGTTGCACCCTAGATCATCATCTACACCACTAAAATAGCCCATGAAAAGAGTTGCAAAGGCATCCAATAAAGTGCACTAGCTGTGACTAACGTTTTGTACATAAAAGCATGATTATGTTAAGGTAGGTACCCAAATGTTGATAATCCTTCCAATGAGCACAATAATGAGTTCGAAGTTCACGAGTACATGCAGATTGACAACTTAATGCCCACCTCAGATAGAAGTCACAGGCACAAAGAATTGAGCAGGAAAACCTGGTCTGAGTGCAAGGCCCAATGGAAGCTTGCAGCTCTCATTATATCTACTATTATCTTGCAGTACATGTTTATTGTTGTGGCAGAATTTATGGTAGGCCACTTGGGGAAATTCGAGTTGGATGCATTGGCTGCTAGTCTTGATGAGCAAGGCAGGGGTGTTGACCATTGCAAAATGGTTGATGATTTCATCTGGGGGCTAAAAAGGGCTGAGGGGGCCTAGTTGTTGATGCTTTGTAGAAGGATTCAGTGTTTTTCTTTAGCATATCGCATGATCGGATTGAATCCATTGATATACATAATGTGTGTATAATTTCTACAAGAAATCCATGAGGAACACTTTGCAACTTGAAAATAAAAATCTGGATGCCTAGATGTGCATTTTAGTAAAACTATTCAAAAATTTTCAAAACAATGAAATAGCTTAAATTGTGAATTCACTATGTGCAACAGAAGAATAGTTTGGAAAATCTAAGTTGGGTTTTATAACAAATTTTGCTAATTACAACCATGTATAGATGAATTTCATGTTGATGTTTCAACATGGTTGAGTGTCAGGAGTATAAATGAGGAGCATTTTTGTATGGTTACCAGTTAGGAAAAGGTAAGTTTAGCTAGTTTTGAAGGCCCAATATCCATTGTGTGAACATAATTGACAGTAAAGCTAAAGAGTATGTAGAGGCCCGATTCACTTGGACTATGAAATACAAGGATGCTTCCCTTGACCATGGATGCACTTATAGCAAAATTTATTATATTAACTGGTTATGGTTGAATTATACTTTTAATGAGAATATAAACCAAAATTGATATGGAATATAAAATAACAATGAGCACAATATTTTGTATACATATTTTTTTCATTACTCATTGAAATCATGAAAGCACACCACAAATACAAATAAAAAGCATTCCATAGAAAGACAAATATGAATACTTGTCTATGATAACATGAATTCCAAAAAATCAATGATTGATGAGTAATTCCTTTCCCAATCGTATGAATCAACAAAGGATTCCACCCATAAGGTAGACCATTATGCCATTAAGGAGAAGGAAGTTCTAATAGAGCTATAATCTCATTGATCCTGACCCATTACTCTCATGACATAGACAATCTACTAACCACTGAGTTGTTGATCAACCATGACACTCTCTTCCACAACCCTACAAAATGTAAGGAATATTTTCCATTTCTATGCTCAACAATATCTCATGGAAATTTTTCCTTTCCAATGCTCTTTAGTGCGAGTAGAAAGAGTCCATATTGGGTATTTCCTTATGGAAATAATCTAGAGGAGAAACACTTGGCCCAAAGTATTCAATGAGAAATAGCAAAAAGGTTGTAGGTTGGATGGTGTTTTCTTTAGGTACTGTGGATGTTTCAACCATGGTTTTTCCCTCAAAACCATCCCATTTCCTCCTCTTAGCAACAAGTCCCCAACTTCCATAGCATTCTAACAACCACAATTTCATGGGATTCTCTTTCTTTTGGAAAACATAACAACCATGGCTTCACAAGTTCGTTCATAAACAAGAAGAGGGAAAATGATCATAAAAATGGGAGAGAATTTCTGATTGAAAAATTAAAAAATCCATGAAAGGAAAGAAGAGACCTTTGATTTTCATGTGGCCTGTGTTATTCCCCATGTTATGGAAACTTGTACTTGGACACACAAAAATCAAATATTGATACGAAGGAATTCAAGAACTGTTCAATTGTATTACGTCACTAAAAATTTCCAACTCTATTAGTCTTTTGACTTCCTTCCACAAACCTTGGTCATAGGGAAACTAATGAAAAGTTAAATTTTTCTTTCTCCAACTAATTTACATAGCATGCAAATACTTGGTTCTTGTTTTTTCCTCCATTGAAACATGTCCAATGTTAGAAATTGTTCAGGATGGTTTAACAAAGAAGGATTATATTTTATTTGGAGCCTTTAACTTCCATGGATGTTTCCACCACCAACAAGGCTAATTCTATTCTTGGATCAAGCTAATGAGTTAAGGTCTTCAATCTAATGTGAAAATTTTCAATATGGTCTAGGAAAGAAATACAATACTTTATCTATTCACTTGTTAATCCCAAGAAGACCACTATTCTTGATCCTTTGTGCTAAATATAAGTTGAATCTTCTTTTGGTACTTACTTTAATAGGGATAAAACCTTCATTATAAAGAGTTTCAATAGTGTCATTGGATAACATGTACTTGTCTTCACAACCTAATATAATATCTAATCCCAACATTATATTTTCTTTAAAACCAACCTTTGAGGCTAGGAAATCTCTAATAATTGAAAAAGGGCACATTGAAGCTTTCCATTGATTGAAAACATTTTTAATCAACTTCTTTCAATCATGGATCTAATCTAAAGAAGTTATTTGGGTGATATATTTGTATTTCAAAATTCCCACCATAGCCCATGTGTAGTCAAAATCCCATCCAAATATTCTTCAATACTAGGGGTAAAACAAACACATATGCATTCTTAAGTCCCCAAACCAATATATCTAAGCATTGCAATTTTTTCCCATTTAACCAAATAGATGTGATCATTTCGACACTTCCCAAACCATTAAGAAATGGAAACATAGCTTCCTTACAACCCTTATGACACCCTCGGGAATCAAGACTAAGATATGCCAACAAAGAAGGATAACTTCCCAGATCAAACCACTACATATGGAGAGCCATATATTACTTTAGTGATTAACATGGACTTCAATTCTTCCTAGAAACCAAGTCTATTCCCATTTCTTTTAACCATTAGGGCTTAACAAAAATTCCAAATTTTAAGAACCCTCATTTAGATTTAAAACATTCGAAGGCATGAATTAATCTCCATTAATCCCTAGCTTCTAATCCATTAAAACTAAAGGAATATTTATAGAGATTGATCTTAATTCCTTACAAATCTAAGATTTCCCTTAGCATATTGACTTATCTAGTACTGCCATTAATGAATAAAAGAAAATCATCAATAAAAAAAAGATGGGTTAGTGAGCATGACAATGCCAATCATTTCCCTTGAAACGATGCCAATCCTTTTACCTCCCTAATTTCCCTACTAAGAATCTTGACTACAAGTATAATTAGCAATGAAGACAAATAATAACATTGATGACATCCATGAGAATGATTAAAAAAAATTGTGGTAGTAGTCACCATTAATCAAAAAATAAAATTAAACCAAACAAGCACACCCCTTAATCTAATGCACTACATGGTTTTTGAATCCTACATGAAGTAGTAGAAGTTTTAGATACAACCAACTTGTCTAATCATGGAATTTTGGAAAGTCAAGTTTTAAGATATTAATAGCCTCATTCTTTGTTTAAATGCGTGGATGCTTTCTTGCATTGGTATTATCGACTCATTAATTTGTTTAATAAATAATTCCTAAAAAAAATTGTTAGCCCTAACTACTAACACCTTTGATACAATTTTGTGCAAGTATTTAAGTAAGGAAATAGGTTGGAAATCCTCAGACAATTCTTGCTCATCTTTCTTCAATATTAAATCTAGAAAATTAGCATTGAGTAAACTTCAGACTTTCTCTAATTTTCTCTATTTTTTTATTGCATCTATCACCCTTAATATATCATCCTATGGTAATTCAATAAACCTGGAAAGATTCCAACACTCCATCCTTCAAGCCTAAACTTTTTTCTCTTTAAAATCAAGTCAAAACCATCTGCAACTCATACTTAGATACCTTCTCCAACAACTTTTGATTCTTTTATCCACTTGCAAAGTTGAGAAATAATGATGAGATGTTTAATATTTCAAATATGTTCATTTTTCAAGCTTCTTGATTGTTTTTGAAAATTAATTGTGCCTATTTCAATGATTCCAAAGAAGGTGTTGACCATGTAACCTTTCAAAATTCTCATTTCCCATGTATAAATGAAAAATGCTAAAATGCAAAATGTATAATGTAAAATATAATGCGAAATGTAAAACGTAAAATCCATAACTATATTTAAATTTAAATAATATTAAACTATTATTTTTAACCATGCATATTCACCTCCACTTTACCATGGATATTATTAACTTGTAAATAGGCTTTGTTAAAATATCATGGGCCAATACCATGGTTTATTAATACAAATATAGCAAGATTTTTAACTATGGATATTCATCCTCACTTTACCATGGACATTATTAACTTGTAAATAGTCTTTGTTACAATAACATGGCTTATCAATCCAAAAGAAAAAAATGTTATAATTACTTCTGAGATAGATTTAAACCATCTATCCTCACCACTAAACGATTTTGTATATATTCTAGAGAGAGAGAGGGAGAAGGAGAGAGAGAGAGGAAGGAAGACAAAGAGAACTTGAGATAGAGTGAGGGAGAGAGGAGAGTGAGAGGGAAGAGAGATATTTTACTTTTAATGTAAAGTATATAATTTATTTGAGCCAGCAATTCACGTCTCTCAAGTGAAGTGACATGATTACCACTAGCCAAAGTTTTAAGTGACTTCAAAGTTGAAATAAATAACATTTTACTTAGTTATCTTTTGTTAATATGTTTATGGTAAAACTAAAATCTAACAATCTTATTTGTTTATATAAGCCAACCCATATCCATCTTAATTTTGGATCTACCAAGGACCAAGAGGGATCAAATCTCTTGAGGTGCAAACATATTTTAAAGTGAAAAATATTTGATCTCTCTCCACTTGGTAGATTCTGAGTTAAGATGGATCTAAATTGGTTCAGATAATTCCAAGTAGTAACTAAATCCTTCTTCCAAACAACCCCAACCTAAAATATATCGAAACTTCCATAACATTATTTTCTAACCTTAACACCAAAAAAATCCAAAACTATCGAAAACCACTAAAGTAAGAAATAAACCATGAGCCCAAATCTTGAATAGCTCTGCCTAATTCCTAAGATAGAGCGCATTGTCCTTGATTTTTATACCTTTTTAAAGAAAATATTTCAACTCAATTACCACAGAGAAATTAGCTAGTGTTACCCCATACCCATTTCTTTCTTTTCCATTTTTGACATTTCTACAAATTTCCTCTGTTAGATCTTCCTTAGGAAAAGGTGTGGGCATTCATAAAAAAATATGTGAGCATATAAATGACATGTGCAGCAGATTGGAATCTTGATATGATCTAGACTTTAAATATGGCATTTGTCCCATATTTTAGATTTTATGGAACCTATACACTCAACTTAGTGGATTTCCACCAATACCCATGCTACCATCCCCAATTTTAAATTTTATGGAACCTATACACTCCACTTAGTCGATTTCCACCAATACCCATGCTACCATCCAAACAGGACTAGACTTGAAAGAAAGATTGACCACCGATACTTTACCGAACTCCTTATGCCCCCAACAGATATTTATGTAATCTAGACTTTGAATATGGCCTTTGTCCCCTACTTTAATTATATGGCATATATTATATCCTCCACTAAGTCAACATCCGGACTTCAGTGAAATATGGACTAGCATAAATTTGCCCAAAGAACCCCCTAAGGCATCGATGACAATAATTCAAAAGGTAAAACTAACATCTTACACAAATTTCACATTTTCTACCTAAGGTCTTAAATCAAATTGGGCATTTTCTTGTCACCTTGGATAATTAGGTGAACTTCCAGAATTGGAAATGCATTATAATTATTTTACCTGAGGAAAATGAATCTTTGGCACGTCAACCCAGATCTAAAAAATTGACTTGTAAACCAAAATAAGACTCCAGCAGACCTAATTTCAATGATTTAAATCCCTATTTAAAATGTTCCTAATCAAAATCTTGCCTATTCAAATTCAATATCCTGAGGTCAAGTATTCTTTACCTTGGAGCTCCACCTTTTCAGTATTTTCCTCCCTCTTTCTAACTTGTGATTAGCCTCCAAGATTTTTTATTCTCTCTACCACAAAAAGCCTCAGAGCTCAGCTCTGATCTACAAACCCAGATCCAAGAGAATTGGTTTAGTATATAACAAGCTATAAAGATGGGTTTATATGTTGTTCAAGTGGGATAACATTCCCTCTCTATTATTCTGATGAAAAGAAAGAAAGGTATGAAAACTAATCCTTCTGAGTACAAACCCCTGCCAAGACATGAATGAAAACCTCAAATAACCAGAAGTGAAGGGGAAATTCACAAGCCTGATCCTAAGTATCGGTGGTAATAGTAAAGGTGGATCTAATCATTATATTAACTCACGCTGCAGAAGTTCTATAGAATATTTGCAACACAAATATGATTCATCAATCTCCCTGACCTCACTATCTACTCTCTGCTTCTCTGCTCTCCATAGCCTCTCTCACCAGTTTATACTCTGAAGTTATTCTACCACCATCCTTTTCTTTTCTTAGAAAGCTAATCGTATCTCCAAGGGCTAGACTCTATAGGCCTCAGTTTTGGCCATTTGCTGAATCTGATTTCCCCTCATTGAGATGTTCTTCAATCTCCAACTGTTCTATTGTTCATCCTCTTCCACATATCATTTATGTTGGCTATCATTGGTCCTATTAAATCCCCCCCTCCCCCCCCCCCACCATAAGGTATTGTTGATTTCGGAGTTCTTTAGCTGGCAAAGAATTAGCCAAGAGAATCTACAAATGGAGGATTGCAACATTGCTAATGCTTTGGACCAGAATGTACTTGCGGGAAAGCATGATGGTAAAACTGATTCTTCAGAGTTTGGTGTGACTTTTCCAGATTATACCACCTTGTTGGCCAATGAGTTGGAAGATCAGAATAGTGTAACCCAAAAAATCAAACTCTTATTACTTAAGCATCAAGAGGAAATAGAGGAGTTGAGACAAAAGCATGAACGGGTACTGCAGGAATTTATAAATCAACTGCCACATAAGGGTTTTACCATGAATTTTTTAAGGAATAGTTTGCCTTCGTCTTCTAATAGTACCTGCTATAGGGTCTCTGTCAATACTAGTGCAAGAAAAATTAAACTATTTCATGGTGAAGACTTTGTGAGCAACGAAGAGGAGATTGATGAAACATCAAACCAAAAATCATTAGTTGAAGAATTTGGCAATCTTAATTTAGTTGCCAAGAAGGTATCAGTGCAGGAAGCTCCAATATTTCTTCATGTCCTATAAGTGGTCATTTTTTGATTCCTTTGGTGGTTGGCTTGTGCTATGTTAATGATCCTCTAGTCATTGACATGTGGTTGCATTGACTAAGTCATGCAGTTCATGGTTGTGTTCATGGTTTATGGCCATGATGTTCAGAAGAAAATTGTTAATGCCAAATGATGTGATAAAATTTGGGACAAATTCAAGATGTAAGTTTGAGAAATATAATTCTACATTCTAATTTAAATTAATTTGACCACTAAATTTCAAACTCAAATAAATTTAATCATTTTATTTAAATGAATTTATTCAGCTACCCTTACTTCACTCTGGTCTCTGTCTCTCTGTTTTGGTTTTGTCATTTAAACTTCACTCCTATCATATTATTGTTGTTATCTTTCTTCATGTCCTATATGTCTAGGCTCAGTGCAGATTGGAGAACTAGATCTCAATGTATGTGGTTACCTCTATTTATCTGAAACTTATCAGGCATAAAATAATCTCGAAGACAGTCACAAGATGCAGTGGATTAACTCTAAATTTAAAACATCTTCTCTACAACTATCGTAGGGACATTCTACTTGTATTGAACAATCTGGACTGTTGTAATTGTCAATATCTCAGAATGTTTCTCATTTGAAGGCGGTACACTTGGTTCACAAATTTATGATCGATATATAGAGATGTAGCATTTAAATTTCTCATTGACCTGAACAACAGCATTTCTGGTGCCATTTTTTTATAAAATGAAGCCAATAACACTTATTCTTGAACTAAAATGGGTTGGATTAAAGTACAATTTGGTCATGGAGTTGACATTAGGTCTTCAAATATGTACTTTTTTCTAAGCACAAGATGAAATTTAAGGGAATATGCTCTCTAAAATTAGTGGAACCAACTGAGACTTATAAGAATATGAAGGTGAGAATGGGCAGGATTGAATTACAGTATGGTCACTAAGTCGAAGGTAGGTTTTCTGCATTGTTCCAGGTTCTAGATACGTACTCTTTTCTGAGCACAATATGAAAGTTAAGATAATATGCTCATTAAAATTAATGGAATCAGATGAGATGTCTAGGAATATGCATGTGGGGATGGGATGGATTGAATTATACTCTGGTCATTAATTGGAATCTAGGTGCCTCCCCATGCTTCCAGGTTATAAATATCTAGTCTATTCTGAGCACAAGATGAAAAAGGTTATTTCAAAATTCCTGCTCTACATACATACATAGATAAGGGAAGATGCTCATTGAGATTAATGCAATCCATGACAATATGTAGAGATTTGGTTTGCTCATACCATTTTGGTTCCATTTACATGTAACATATAGATGTTGAATAGCATCATTTTGCAAAAATGGATTTAAAAATGTCCCTCCAATAGATTCATAAAAAGATACAAGGTACAACATATATATTATGGTAGCCAATGAGAGTAAATGGCCTAGAAAATGTTGTTTGAACAATTTTTTTGGCTGTAGTCAGCAGCATTGCAACAATGTGGTGGCTCTTTTAGACTTCAAATAGTTGATTCACGATTTCTCTTTTTTCAAGTTAAATCAATGGATTATCAATTTAAATTTTGTTTAGCATTATGATGTTGATATTTGGTGGCTTGGCATTTTTTCTTCTTTCTCAATGATTATCAGCCATAGCCCTTGGGCCAAATTTATATCTGTTTGTTTTTTTCCCTGTTTTGGTTCTATCATTTTTCTATCTTTCCGAATATGGTTATTATGGCATATACTTATTTGTTTGAAATGCATGATTGAGTTTTCTTTACTGCGAAATTCTTAAAAACTTGGGATTACATCCTGGCTATATTTTTCGTTGCTCCTTAGAGAATGGCAAAAACTCAATATGTAAGCTAACTTCATCCAGTGGGTGTACCTCAAAAGTAAAGGAAAAGCACATAAAAATATAACTTTAATTTTATTGTATCTTGGGGAATCTAATGCTATTAGAATGCATGGTGGTCACAATTGCTATGATGCTTTCTATTGCCAACAAATAAACAAGTGACCCAACCCTATACATGTGATTAATCCTAAATATATCTTATTTAAAATAAATAAGTGATCCAACTAATTCACAACACAAATTCCACCTTCCATGATGCTTCTGAGGACAACCATCTAGTATTGTTTAATGACATGTTATGTCACTCTTTATAATTACAGTGTGCCTGTTAACTTATCTCTTAATTGATGAACAAGCAGAGTAGCTTCTTGTCATTTGTAACTAATAGAATTGAACATGAAATTTACCATGAAATTTTTTTATAGTACAAATGATTCAAATTTAAATTGAATTCATATGCGGGATCATAAATTGCCACTTTGTGAGGGATGTTCAAGCAATTCTAGGATTTATAGTGAGTCCAGCATAGAAGCTTCCAGTCATAGAAATGGTGTCTAACATAGACTTCTGAGTACATTTTTGGAGCAAGAAACATTGCACTTGCTTTGGACCAGAATGTACTTGCAGGCAAGCATGATGGTAAAACTGTTTCTTCAGAGTCTGGTGTGACTTTTCCAGATTATACCACCTTGTTGGCCAATGAGTTGGAAGATCAGAATAGTGTAACCCAAAAAATAAAACTCTTATTACTTAAGAATCAAGAGGAAATAGAGGAGTTGAGACAAAAGCATGAACGGGTACTGCAGCAATTTATAAATAAACTACCACAGAAGGGTTTTACTATGAAGTTTTTAAGGAATGGTTTGCCTTCATCTTCCAATGATACCTACTATAGGGTCTCTGTCAATATTAGTGCAAGAAAAATTAAACCATTTCATGGTGCAGACTTTGTGAGCAGCCAAGAGGATATTGATGAAACATCAAACCAAAAAGCATTAGTTGAAGAATTTGGCAATCTTAATTCAGTTGCCAAGAAGGAATCGGTGTAGGAAGCTCCAAGTTTATAAAAATAAGAGCTTCCATGTTGTATTTCTTGGACTATAGCTAAGTAGTGGCCAATGAACAGTATGACTCTAACTAAGCATTTACTCTACATGATCTGGGACGTTCCAACATTTAAGGTAAATAATACTCATTCAATAGTGATTGCTTAAATCATTATTTAGGTTTTGAAGCAAGCCCGCTAACATCCTTGTTAATCCACATCCCAATACATACTGGAAGATGGGATTAGGATTGTTACATTATGTGGAAAATATTTGTTAATTTCCAATAGTAAATGGAAATAATATTGATTCTGTTGTAATTAGTTAAATTGTTATTCAAGTTTTCTAGCAATCCCACTAGCATCCTTCTTAATCCACATACCAATACCTACTTGAAGATGGTAATTGGTCTCCCAAATAGTATTTCTAAACTTTTGGATGCTTCTCCTTGTAGCATGTTGTTCTTGGATTTCGTGCATGAACTGGATAAGTCTTGGTGAGTTGATTTTTTTTTGATATGGGCATTGTTAGATACCATTGTAGATACTCACACACACGAAAGAAAGGAAAAAATAGAAAATGTACACTTTTTGCACTACTTATTATATTAGACATATATAAGTGTACATTAGTATTTCTTACTTATTTTAAAATGAATTTGTAGGTCATGTTCGCAATATTCACTTCCCCTTTCACATTGATGTTGACACTGCAATGAGTGTTGCAAGTGAAATGGTGACAGAATTGGATCTATCAGATCAAGATGTGAAAAATATTGCAGCCATGATTGATACAGAAATACAAGCTCTTGTGCTAGAATGGCAACCCGCAATTCCTTTTGTGGATACCACTGAGGAGGAGATGGATATTGATTATCCTAGGTCTACAATTGAAGATGATGTTTTGGAGATGCTCGGTGATAATGATAGGCCCTTTGGTGCATTTGTACTTGAATGCCTCCCTTCAGGTCACAAGTATTGGTCTGATTCCCCAAGGTATTTAGTTGCAGATTCTTACATGAAGACTTCCTTAATGAATTCTTCTTCTAAAGCAGAAGGGCCAATGCATGGCAGATTCGATGAAGTGAACCATGCCCAGTCTGCTTCAATCAGTGCTAAACATCATCATAACAAATTCGATGATCACAAGAACAAAGGGGTTGGTTTAGATATAATTTCAAAGTTTCCCAACTCTATAGGGAGAGGAAACTTGCAAGAAAATTCTATGGTGATTGATAAAGAGAAAAACCACTCAATTTCTAAGGTCATAAAGAATACTGTGGTGGCTAACGGGAAGATGTCAGCTAAAGATATGAATACTGACTGCAGTACTCATGAGTGGCTTAAAAGAATGATCCAAGAGAATCTAGAAATGGAGGATTGCAACATTGCTAATGCTTTGGACCATAATGTACTTGCAGCCAAGCATGATGGTAAAATTTTTTCTTCAGAGTCTGGTGTGACTTTGCCAGATTATACCACCTTGTTGGCCAATGATTTGGAAGATGAGAATAGTGTAACCCAAAAAATCAAACTCTTATTACTTAAGCATCAAGAGGAAATTGAGGAGTTGAGAAAAAAGCATGAACAGGTACTACAGGAATTTATAAGTCAACTACGACAGAAGTGTTTTACAAAGAGGCACATTCCATGCAGGTGGAGGTGTGTAGAGATGCATTTTATAGCCCAGTTGGTGAAATTTTGGAGGTGTGTGCAAGAGTGGATTGGGCGCATTAGATATGAATGACAACAATGAACACCCATTTTGTGTTGGGTTTTACACTATTGGATTTAAAGCTATTTTTATTCAACAATGTAAACCCAACATATTGAGCATCGTAGCCTGGTGCTTATTAATTACCAGATATGGATAGCCATGTAATCCCTGGTATAATATGCACTTTTAGGTGGCCAAGCTTTTCCAAGTTGGCATATCTATAGTTCCACCTTGAGTTTGTTGGCAATGTTGGAAGCCTAGCCTTCAACTTTGAAGTCATTATGGAAAATAAAGTACTGAATGTAGAAGTGTTTTAAATGAACAGTTATGATTAAAATTTAATGGAGTTATGATTATAGCACAAGAATTGATACAAATCACTAAACACTAGCCATCTTGATGCATAAGCTATTAGGAGAGAATGGGAGCTCTATTCTACTAGATATCACAGCCTCCTTTAGAGTTAGCATCTGTTATAAATGTTCAACATCTGAACCTTCCTACATTTTGACAACCTTGTTATGAAATGATTTATGTAATTATGTTTCAGATCTATAGATTAGATTTTGTTTGACCAAGATATGCCATGTTACAACTATTATTTTTCCATATTGTTTTTGATAGAATTTCTCTTTGATTTATCAATTATTTTCATTAACAGTCTTTTATCTGGTGCTTATAGTGGTCATATTATTTATCAAAAGGTTTCCCTTTTTTCAGTGACAATTTTTTTTTGGTGTCTGCTACAACAAATTCTAGCATCCACAAAGTGTAAAGTCCCAAGCATATTATTGTGTAACATAGCAAGGCTACCCACTGTCACCTCAGTAGCTCTTCCTCTTACATTTGGCTGGCTCTTCTTCGAGATAAGGGGGGTATTCCTAAGTAGGATTGATAAGGTAATTGAGTGAATGCTAATGAGGGGGTGTGCTTCATCTAAGTGCTGTACCATGTAAACAAAAAATGTTCATTGTATCTAAACTCCTCAATGATACCAACATGACAACAAAATGTAAGCTCTGCCTAGGCCTGAACCCATGTTGCACCACTATCAGGGGTCTAATACATCATCCAACGTTATAAAGAGAATTACTTTCTCAAGCAAGATCTCAGCCCAAGAATTATTAGATGAGGAAACTTATTATAGTGTTAAATTTCAAGAATATTCTCATGGAATTACTGCTCTTCTGCCACTAACTTAACCTCCAACATCGTTGCACAAGAAATTAATGTCCAATGTGCTAGCAGTTTCTATTCTTACAAAGATGAATGGACCTCTTGCGCTAGCCACAGTGATCTCAAAAGATAAACTTTAATGGAGTTATGATTATAGCACAAGACTTGATACAGATCAATAAACATTAGCCATATTGATGCGTAAGCTATTAGGAGAGAATGAGAGATTTATTCTGCTGGATGTGACGACCTCCTTTAGAGTTAACATTTGTTATAAATGTTCAACATCTGAAACTTCCTACAGTTTGACAACCTTGTTATGAAATGATTTATGTAATTGTGTTTCAAATCTATAGATTAGATTTTTTTTTACCATGATATGCCATGTTACGGCTATTATTTTTCCATATTGTTTTTGACAGAATTTCTCTTCGATTTATCAATTATTTTCATTAAAAATATTTTATCTGGTGCTTATAGTGGTCATATTATTTATCGAAAGTTTTCCCTTTTTTTCAATGACAATTTTTTTTTGGTGTCTACTACAACAAATTCTAGCATCCACAAAGTGTAAAGTCCCAAGCATATTCATGTGTGACGTAGCAAGGCTACCCATTGTCACCTCAGTAGCTCTTCCTCTTACATTTGGCTGGCTCTTCTCCGAGATAAGGGGGGTATCCCTAAGTAGGATTTCTAAGGAAATTGAATGAATGCTAATGAGGGGGTGTGCTCCATCTAAGTGTTGTACCATGTAAGAAAAAAATGTTCATTGTAGCTAAACTCCCCAATGATACCAACATGACAACAAAATATAACCTCTACCTAGGCTTGAACCCATGTTGCACCATTATCAAGGGTCTAATACATCATCCAAAATTATAAAGAGAATTACTTTCTCAAACAACATCTCAGCCCAAGAATTATTAGATGAGGAAACTTATTCTAGTGTTAAATGTCAACAATAATCTCATGAAATTACTGCTCTTCTGCCACTAACTTAACCTCCAACATCGTTGCACAAGAAATTAATGTCCAATTTGTTAGCAGTTTCTATTCTTACAAAGATGAATGGACCTCCTGCCCTAGCCACAATGATCTCAAAAGATAAACTTTAATGGAGTTATGATTATAGCACAAGAATTGATCATATCACTAAACACTAGCCATCTTGATCTATAAGATATTAGGAGAGAATGAGAGCTCTATTCTTCTGGATGTCACAGCCTCCTATAGAGTTAACATCTATTATAAATGTTCAACATCTGAACCTTCCTACAGTTTTACAACCTTGTTATGAAATGATTTATGTATTTGTGTTTTAGATCTATATTTTAGATTTTTTTTAACCATGATATGCCATGTTACAACTATTATTTTTCCATATTGTTTTTGACAGAGTTGCTCTTTGATTTATCAATTATTTTCATTAAAAAAAAATTATCTGGTTCTTATAGTGGTCATATTATTTATCAAAAGGTTTCCCTTTTTTCAGTGACAATTTTTTTTAGTTTCTACTACAACAAATTCTAGCATCCACAAAGTGTAAAGTCCCAAGCATATTCTTGTGTAACGTAGCAAGGCTACCCAGTTTCACCTCAGTAGCTATTCCTCTTACATTTGGTTGGATCTTCTCCGAGAGAAGGGGGGTATCCCTAAGTAGGATTGCTAAGGAAATTGAGTGAATGCTAATGAGGCGGTGTGCTCCATCTAAGTGTTGTACCATGTAAACAAAAAATGTTCATTGTAGCTAAACTCCCCAATGATACCAACATAACAACAAAATATAAGCTATACCTAGGCTTGAACCCATGTTGCACCACTATCAAGGATATAATACATCATCCAACCTTATAAAAAGAATTACTTTCTCAAGCAAGATCTCAGCCCAAGAATTATTAGATGAGGAAACTTATTCTAGTGTTAAATATCAAGAATATTCTCATGAAATTACTGCTCTTTTTCCACTAACTTAACCTCCAACATCGTTGCACAAGAAATTAATGTCCAATGTGCTAGTAGTTTCTATTCTTACAAATATGAATGGACCTCCTGCCCTAGCCACAGTGATCTCAAAAGATAGTGCAGGAAATCGGAGTGGTTACTTGTCTTAGAAGGAGAATCTCTTTCTTCTCTAGGCCACAGAGAAGGATTTACTTCTACAGCAACTCGGAAAAGTTTGCCTTGAGGCCTAGTCTAGGCCACATCCATCCTAACATAAAATACATTTAGGATCAAATATATTTTGGTGTAATCAATTGGTTAATCATAAAAAATATAACCAGTATCTATTAAGGGCATTGTGTTCCTAACATACTCTTTGTTTTTTTGGTGACCATGGTTTTGGAGCTACAAAGGCTACAAAGATTTCCCCAAGGATTTCCTTTTGCAGCTAAAAAGGTTGTGGAAAGACTTTTACATATGTTTTGATGAAGCACTCAAATGTGCAAAAGGAGGGACTATATGTTTATGAAGCATGTGGCTGGAAATTTCTAGACAACTCCAAGACAACAATTTTTCACAAGTTGTTGTTCAAGGATCAAAGCAATACAAACCACCATCTTATGAGTACTTTTAATTCAACAGTTGAATTCTAAGAAGGTTTTTGCAGCACGAAACAAGTGAATCTGCGATACAAGATAGCTCCCGAAACAGGTGGATCTTCTTATCAGTACTTTATTATCTCCCGAAACATAGAAAAAAACCTTTGTTACATTAAAAGCTTATATAATGTTTGTTACAAAAATGAATTTATGGATGTTGCATCAGTAGTCACAATAGGTAGTGTCTTTAAATTCATAATTCTTGATGTACCTTTTATTGTCTAGTAATGAAATATAAGACACATTTTACCCAAGGGAAAAAAGGGGGAAAAGGTGACCATTAAAAGAACTAGTCACTAGAGAGGCCTCAAATCTTGAACACTAGAAATAGGAAAGTCAAATTTTAAATATAAACAAAGAGAATGTAATCTAAGCAGCTACAATAGGGACTCACATACATGATTTATCAAATTATCAAGTTATGTACAAACTTATAAATATTTAAGTGAAACTAAGAATAGCCAACTGTGGCATTTCAATGAGCCCTAACTATTCTCCTTTTTCCTCCATTGTACTTTGAACTTAAGTTTATGCATTAAAAAATCTTGGCATGTGACTTACCAAATCACTGTAGCACCCTTTTTGGTATAACTGTTGCAATTTGCCCAGCTGAATCGTGCTAATGTTGGAAATCCAAATACTGGATGTTTATTTTCTTCCATCCAGGCTTTTGTTTCAGGATCTGTACAGAAAACTATGTTAGAGAAATAGATATAGGACTTGAGGGCACAAGAGGCAGAATAAATAATCACTAGTAAAAATTGAAATTGATGATAGGGAAAGAAAATGAAAAAGAGAATATACCCCCTGGATATCCTAAGCCAAAGTATACCACAAGGTCTTCACTAGCTCCCACAATACCATATAGGCAGATTCCATCATAAAAGCTAAAATTATATAGAAAAAATTCCTGGAGAGCAAAAAATTTGGCGCCAAATAACTAGCACATCCAGTTTGGGTAAGAACAACCAGTTTTCCTATATTCTTGGGCTTTCATATGGTGTCAAGTACTTTGGGGACTTCGGCATGCCCTCAGAACCTCAACCTCGTCTTCTTAAACAGTCGAACAACGAGTTTTCTTGGGCTTTCTTACGTGTCAAGTTTGACTTTGAGCTTTCATACAGTGTCAAATTCGACTTTGGAGACTTCGACATGCTCTCAAAACCTCAACCTCATCTTCCTGAACAGTAGAACAACGAGTACCTCAACCTCGTTTTATTGTACCTCAACCTTGTCTTCCTGAACAGTCAAAGAGCGAGTACCTCAACCTCATCTTCCTGAACAGTCGAAGAGCGAGTACCTCAACCTCGTCTTCATCTTCCTGAACAGTCGAACAAGGGCTTCGAACAGGGGCTTTCTTACACTTTGGGATTTTAGTTGTTTTAATGAAATAGAACAGGGGCTTTGAACACTTCAGGCTTTTATTTGTTTTAATGAAATTGAATAGGGGCTTCGACTTTTTTTTAATGAAGTCACCCCATCCCATCAAACTTTTACAAAATCTTATGTGGCATGCCATCAAACTTTTGGAAAATCTTGAAACAATTTTTTTTTTAATAATTAAAATATTAATATTTATTATGTTAATTATTAATTAAATATAAAATTACAATATATTTAAAATTTAATTTTATATAATATAATTAAAACAAATAAAATATAAATATTGATAATTAATATTTTAATAAATTCAATAAAATATAAATATTTTAATCCCATTGACCTACTTTTCTAGTTATTTGTGGACATTTATTAAGATTAAATTATATATATTATCATATCTCAAGAACAATTAACCAATGCTAGCAGCATTTCCCTAACTCTCTAGTATGAAAGATGAAATAAATAACATAACCCTGCACACCTAACAATCTCTAACCAACAACATAACTCTGCTATTGATATCATGATCTCAAAATCCCAAGGGCAATGAAAGCATATATACTCTCATAGGTTACTTTTAACATGCCCCTTCAAAGCAAGGTCTCATGGGGAACCAAGGCCTAGACCCTAGGTGTTAATGACCATTTGAATCACCCCAAGGTTACATTGGGAACTAGATGCATAATTAAAAGGGACTTAAGCAAATTAAAGGCAAAGTTATATATATTGGACTCACTTTTATCCCATCACCTAACATGCCCCACTCATCCCATGCCTAATGTTTCTCACCTAGTATTAGACATTATCATAATCATCACCATTGCATTACAAATAACTACATCACATTTACCATCTTTGTTGCAAGGGATCCCAGCTATGCTAGTGTTCACTAAATTTCTACAATGGGATACTAGCTCAAATTTTGAACCACGCACAAGTAATAGCGCAAAAAACTAGGAACATGCAAAGGGATGGAACCAAGAAAGGCTTCCTTTCTTTATAGAGGGTGGTAATTCCTCTCTTCTTTATAGAGGTTGATGAGAATAATTTCACAATGGAGATTTGGATTTCTCAAGCCAACCCAAGGAGACCATAGTTTGAACTAGGAAAATCTAGCTCTAAAATAACAAAGGTGATGTGCCTACTAACCATGTGGAAAAACTTCATTGTCTCACGAATATATGCCATCTAACTCTGAGGAAAAGGAGTCCACCTAGGATTCACACCACCAAGAACCCAAATAGGATGGAATAAATAAGCAATGCTCATAGTGGTATTGAGTCTGGAGAGGCCATCCAAAGTCTCTTGTATAAAGAGAATCGACTCTTGAACAGATAAATCTAGGCCTGTCTAATCATACCGATGAGAGAAATTCACAAGAGAACCTCTTTAGTCCCAAAACAAACAACAGAACCTCCCTCAAAAAAGTGATCGTTAAACTTGATCTCATGGAGATGGCATAGTTGTGATCCTGTCAACCCTAGGATGCAATGAATCGTCTTAATCGATAGTTGTTAGGAGAAAAACCCACAATTAGTCAAGTGTGATATGAAGACCATGAATCCAATGACATCGTATGTAATCAAGATGGACAATGGGATTGTTGAAAAGTGTAGCGAGAGAAGGTCTTCTCTGGTGCGTGCCTTAGCCAAAAAGACCATGATTTGTCTTCCTTTGCCCATGGACGAGTTCGTGGAGATGGTGAATTCATGCGTAGTGTTGGAGGATCAGTTACATGGACCTTCTTCAATTTGACTACAAGTTCAAGAGGCAGTTATAAATTTAGAAGAGGACGATTTGGGAGCTTCAATCCTTGATTGAAGCAAGGACGAGTTAGAGAACCAGTTAGACTCTGTTAACTATTCAATCAAAACACATGTTCTAAATTTGTAACTTGCCAATTTTAGCATGGATCGAATCAATAAAGGAGGACAAAGGCACAAAGTTTCATAGTTGTTTTGTGCACAAAGGACTGTGACAAGACACAGCTCACGAGATTGTGAGAGAGAGCACAAAATTGTGTGAGAGATATCTGTTGTGAGTGCGTATCTTGGAGGAGCCAATACCCGGCATTGAAGAGAGATTTTCTGGTGGCAGAATTGCGCTAGGAAGTAGGCCAATTCTGTGCTAGGAAATAGTAGTCAAGCCCTAAATAATAGGGAGTCCAATGCACTAGGAATTAGGAAACCTGTGAACAAGGAAATAGGGACTATCTAAGTGCAAGAAAGTAGGAGCAAGGGTCTATGTGTTATCAAGGTCAGTCCAAATAGGACAACATGAGGACAAGATTGTTTTTAGGGTGATAGTTTGAAGCGCAGAGCAGAGCAGTTCCTTGGATAGCAATATGTCGGTCCTAGGGATAAGGTCAGATCACAGTTTAGAAGGAGCCTCAAATTCACGCGCATGGAAGAAGAAAATCAAAATAGTGTTGGAAGATAATGGGGTAGTAGAGTATGTCAAGTAGGCAATAGTGCCACCTCAAGATCCCCAACGGTTGGCTCAACATACTAAGAATGACACCAAGGCAATAATGATCATTATAGAGCGGGTCAGAGATCATATTATTCCTCATCTCAATCAGAAGAAGACAGTGTATGAGATGTTTAAATTTAAAGCCATCTTCAATTTGTCTCAGGCTTCCAGTGATGTCACGAAGCTTGCTCTCAAAGACAAGCTAAGAAGTAAGCAGATGAGAAAATATGAGCCCATCATCATATATCTTTCAAAGTTCACTCAGGTTCAAGATGAGCTAGGTGGTGTGGGCATCCTTCCACATGACCATGAACAAGAAGTATTTCGGCTACCTGAATGAGAAGGACATGCAATTCTCATAAGCCATACATTCTCATTCTTGAAAGTCCCAGAAAAAGCGGAAAATAAAGTTCCATCCATTACTTCTAACTTAGAAATGATCTTCAAAATGAAACCCTTGATGAATGTAGTGAGATTCCCAACAAAATTGAAACCCTTGTTTATAAACCTTGCATAATGTCAACTAGGATGTGATCTTCAGTCTCTTTCTTGCACCTCAGCTCTGATATTATGTTGGAAAAATGTTTGAATGCGTTCGACCCGACCCGACCCTGATGAACGACTTTCATGCCTTCAAACATTATTCTGCACGTCCTGAACATGGACGCGCTACACGAACCCGACTCGACCTGAAAGCGCCTTCCCTGAACATTGTTCTGCACGAGTCTTGCGGAAGGACCCTGTGTGGTCACAACTTAGCAAATTTGATACGGGTGCCCTCAACTGAAATGACCCGACCCAAATGCATTTGGGTGGGCGCCCTTAGCCAAAACAACTCGACTAGACCCGAACGCGTTTGGGCGGGCACCCTCAGCTGAAACGACCTGACTCGAACGGGTTTTGGCAGGCGCCCTCAAATGAAATGACCCGGTGAGCCCAACTGAACGAAGGCACAAGGGAGAAAATGACAAATGGGCCGCATGAACGTGCACAAGGCACCCACGGGGTCACAACTTAGCAAATTTGATACGGTCGCCCTCAAACGAAATGACACAACCCTAAGACGTTTGGGTGGGCGCCCTCACACGGCGTGTACGACCGAATAAAGGCACAAGGGAGAAATCAACAAATGGGTCGTACAAACGTGCACAGGGAACCCATGCAGTCACAACTTAGCAAATTTGATACGCGCACCCTCAACCGAAACGACCCAACCCAAACACGTTTAGGTAGGTGCCCTCAACTGAAACAACTCAACCTGACCGCATTTAGGCAGGCGCCCTCAACCGAAACGACTCGACCCGAACGGGTTTGGGCAGGCACCCTTAAACGAAACAACACAACGTGCCCGATTGAACAAAGGCACAAGGGAGCAAATGGAAAATGGGCTGCACGAATATGCACAAGGCACCCGTGCAGTCACAACTTAGCAAATTTGATACGATCACCCTCAAACGAAACGACCCAACCTGAACGTGTTTGGGTGGGCGCCCTCACACAGCGCGACACGGCATGCATGACTGAACAAAGGCAAAAGGGAGAAAATGTCAAACAGGCCAGACGAACATGCAAAAGGTGCCCATGTGGTCACAACTTAGCAAATTTGATATGACCGCACTCAAACTAAATGACCCAACCCAACCCGAACACGTTTGGGCAAGCGCCCTCACACGACATGCCCGACTGAATGAAGGCACAAGGGAGAAATCAGAAAATGGGCCACACGAATGTGCATAGGGCACCCATGTGGTCACAACTTAGTAAATTTGATACGGGCGCCCTCAACCGAAATGACCTAACCCGAACAAGGGAGAAAATGGAAAATGGGCCACACAAACGTGCACGAGGCACCTGTGCGGTCACAACTTAGCAAATTTGATATGGCCGCCCTCAAACAAAACGACCCAACCCAAATGCGTTTGTGCATGCGCCCTCACACGATGCGACATGGTGCGCATGACCGAACGAAGGCACAAGGGAGCAAATGGAAAACGTGCCGCACGAACGTGAAAATGGCACCCGTCCGGTCGCAACTTAGAAAATTTGATATGGCCGCCCTCAAACGAAATGACCTGACTCGACCCAAATGCGTTTGGGCAGGCGCCCTCACACAGCATGCTTGACCGAACGAAGGCACAAGGGAGCAAATGACAAACGGGCCACATGAACGTGCACAAGGCACCCATGTGGTCACAACTTAGAAAATTTTATACGGTCACACTCAAACGAAACGACCCAACCCAAACTTGTTTGGGTGGGCGGGCACCCTCAAACGAAACGACCTGAACCAACTCGAACAAGTTTGGGCGGGCGCCCTCAAATGAAACGACTTGACCCGACCCGAATGTGTTTGGGCGGGTGCCCTCAAACGAAACAACCCGACCCGACCCGAATGCATTTGGGATGGTGCCCTCAAACGAAACAACCCAACCCGACCCGAACGCATTTGGGCAGGCACCCTCAAATAAAACGACCCTACCCAACTTGAACGCGTCTTGGTGGGCACCCTCAAACGAAACGACCCGACCCGAAGGCATTTAGGTGGGCGCCCCGACACAACGCGTCCGACTGAATGAAGGCACAAGGGAGAAAATGGCAAACGGACCATACGAACATGCAAAAGGCACCCGCGCGGTCACAACTTAGCAAATTTGATACGGTCTTTCTGAAACAAAATTTAAAAAACAATATTCCTCAACACTAAGAGCTCAACCTACAACATTTCATGTCAACCATTAATGTATCCCACCATATAATGGTGAACTATGAGATCAAACAACCCCTATCTATGTTAAAACAAAATTTCAAGATAAAACAAAAAGTTTTTGAGTGATGCATTAATTTAAATTTATTCTAGGTATTAAAACCTACATTCTCTATAGGCTTTTGAAATGCATAGTCACAATGTCTATAATTGTTTTTTTCTACTTAAGTACATCATTGAATTTCATGTGTTTTACAATATGTAGTAAATTAAATGCTACCCCAAACAAAAATTACAAATCAAATTATTTAGCTTGAGAGTTGTAATATAAACTTTATCATAGGCCTTTAAATGTCGGTATTCCGATGGTTTTGCCCTCAACGTCGCAATACTGACGGTTTCCTTAAACATTGCAAGACCGACGATGGTCTCCTAAACATCGCAATACTGATGGTTTGTCCTGTAATGTCGGTATTCCTACAATTTTTCATGTAATGTCGGTATTTTGACGATTGTCCTAAGCGTTGTTGTTCCGACGATACTCCAAAAACGTCAGTAGAGCAATGGTTGTTGTCGGGATTTGAAAAATTGATAAAAATTGGGGAAATTTCCAACAATACGTCAAAAGAGTCGGAACTAAATTGTTGGAATTTTGACCAAATGTACTAGTATGCCTTGCAAAATGGCCATAGCCGTGACAGTGCCTACATTTAAATGGAAGTTGCTCATAATCTAGCTCCTGGATATGGGTCTAGTCAACAACCGTTAGTTTGATAGCTTTAGGTAGCACAACTTCCAAATCCACCTCGACACATATATGTGCGCATGAGTATTGATGTTTTCTCACTACTTGATCAATATACCTTCTGAGGGTATTGCCAATGGTTCGAAGAGACTTCTAGTTCCAGCAATGCAGTGGGAGATGTGGGAGGCTTACCCACAATAGAACAATTGAAGGCACATATTGAGCATGATCTAAGGTAGGGGTCAATTTATTTAAGTATATTCCCTTAGGACCCATAAAATATGGGCCATTCGTGAAGATGAGGCTTTTGTCTTCCACATCCTCAAAAACAGAAACAAAGTATCCTTTGCCTACGAAGTGGCTTTTGATGCCTTCCGAGACTAAAGGAATCTAGTTCCTCTGCGCCCAGTCTTCCACAGCTTTGGGAAAGGGCCAGAGGCCAGTAAACTGTCCATTGAGCCCTCTTTTAGCCAGGTTCAATGCAGATCAACAAGTTTCTTCGATTTGAAGGGCCACCGAAGGGATGCTATCTAGCTTCTTCAGGAACATTTTCTAAGATCTAGTCAGAGGGTGCTTGTTGTTGGCTGCTATCAGTTTCTTGAATGCAAGGACTTATAGAGGAGGAGGAAGGGGAGCCTCGGGTCCACCTCCTAATGCCATGGCGGCTGGGAGGTCATAGGTAGGTGAGCTCACTCTCGACCTGTCAGAGCGCGCACTAGCTAGTACAATAAAATCGTCTAGTCGTATATTTTAACCCTAGAATAAATTAGTCATTTTTAGTTCGGTCACTTAAAATTGATCAAATTTAGTAGTAATTCACTTGAAATAATTGTGGTGACTAACATTTTTAGTCACCTAGTCACTAATTTCATCATTTTATACTAGTGCATCCTCTCGGAGAAATGTATGCCAGATGATTGGAAAATGGCTCCTCAGGAAGAAAGAATTTTCCAGGGCCTCCACCTAGCACCTAGCATGGTCTCCTAGCTTCTTGGAAAGTTATCCCTAACATAGGGGACACCAACAGGATCTTCAAACCTCCTCTAGAAGGATTCATCAAACTAAGCTTTGATGGAGCTTTGAAAGGAAATCCAAGGCAAGTAGTGGTTGGAGGGATTTTTCGAGATCATCATGGCACAAAAAGATTCATATATGATGACTCCTATGGCTTTGCCAACAAAAATGAAGCGTAATTCATAGGAGTGCACCAAGGTCTCCTCTTGGCCATCAGGCTAGGATACAGAAAGCTAGTAATCGAAGGAGACTCTTAGTTGGTTACGAACACTCTCAAAAAAATTAATCAAGGAACGAAGTGGGGCAAACTAAGACAAATATGGCGTACTTCTTCACAAAGCAAACTAAGAAATTTGATTATATCATTATCACCCATGTAAGGAGGGCAGGAAACAAAGCAGCCGACCTCCTGGAAAATTGTGGTTGAGCTCACCTGAATGAACCTATTTAATTAAGCATACCTCCTAATCTCGGGGAAGAACGATGGATCAAGTTGCAGAGCATCAAAGAGCAAGACAGGTCGGAGGGCAGAGCTCACCACAGTCCTCGGACTCAGCTCCCCGATCGGGGTGTAACAAAGAAGATCGACCCTGCCATTAGTGTTAATGGTAGTGTCCCTAGGGTTGTAGTCAACCACCTTCCACATGAGTGGCAAGGGCGGCAGGCTGTACTGTCGCATGTAGCATGAGACGAGGTAGCGGGATAGAGGCCTGCACATGGAGCTTAAAACAGGGTGGAGGAAGGCGTGGAGTTTTTGTTATGACGAAAGACTTTCGTGCAGGCGTGACAATGGGATAACAAACCTCCATTTCACTTCCACCATGATGAAACTAAGGTATGTGCTTGGTTTCCTCTCCCTTGTTCATGCCATGTTTATGTTTTATTATTTGGCCCGGTCTCTATGGGAGAATAAGGTGATTAAGCTGGACTGGTATAGTCTTCTGCTGGGTAGGGGAGAGCGTAACCATTACGACTCTGGTTGGGGGAAGGTAGGGGTTCTTTTGGGTCTCTACCTTTGTGTCGGAGTAGGAATTGGGCATGGCCTCAACTAGCACGCGAGTGTGAGCCTGTCAGGTAAGGGATGCCAACAAGATGGAATGGTGAGGGGTCGGTCAATCCTGCCAGGGTATAGAGTTAAGGAGCAGTCATGGGTTGTGTTTAGTTCAAAGGCTTTGCCGGTTTATACCACCTTGAGCTACTTGTGCTTAGTGCGCATGAGGAATGGGAGAGGGAATTCCACCCACGCCCGAGAAATGGGCAGCGACACCTCCTTTGTCAATTTCTAGGGTGGGAGGTATGACGAGAGAGAGGAAACCAGAATGAAGGTCAGGAGATTGAAGGAAGGCATGAGGTCTTTTGGTTATGGGGATAATTTATGAGGTGCGTGCAACCATCAGGGACAGGGGGTGGCAGAAATTAAGCAGGGTATGAGGATGATGGGTGTGCAGAGACAGGTAGGGGAGAAGTCCTGGGAAGAGGCCCCCGGGTCACCTTTCTTCTAATAACTGGGATGCATGGAGCTTTGATCATTTTCATTATATGGAAACATGCCTTTGTTTGATTGTGTGGACAGGTCACCTACCTAGAAACCTAGTCAAATATTGTGGGATGGCATGCTCCAAGAGTCCTGCAGCTCGCGACCATTCCAAGAGCCATGCAGCTTGAGGCCGTGGTTGGAAAGATAAAGGGAAGTTGGTAGAAGCCCAACCCAACTCACCCCGAAGCAAGCCGAGAGGAAGGAGGCCTGCAATTGATGTGATCCACGAGGCAACGAAAGCATACCACGAGAACACATCAGAGGAAATTCAAAAGCTCATTGAAAAATGGGAAGCTAACATAAATAGACATGAAGAGACAAAGATGAATACTAAGGAATGGAGAGGTTTAATACCAGATATGGGACAAATAAGGGGCAGACTAACATAATTCAAGTAGACATTGTATCTTTATTGGTCTATGAAGAGCATCCTTGGCAAAGCCTTGGAGCAGATCTCTATGAGCCTGGTGAAATTAGCCCAAGACTTCCTAGACTGCAAGAGCGAGTTCGATAAGATCAAGTTCCAACTGAGGAAAATAGTTCGAAAAGAGTTCGAAAAGATCAAGTTCGTATTGACGATGAAGCTATGTAGTTTAATTCAGGGTTTTATTTAGTCCTAGATGGACCTTTTAAAATCTTTGATGGAGGGCTTAAAAAATACCCTCACAAATACCCTCACAAAGATACATTTTCAACCTTTGGAACAAAAGCTCTTCCAAAAAAGAGTAACCCAACTCCATCGAATTCACCCTTACTTTATTTTGAAATTACAATAATATAAAAATATTTATCTTAATTGGCTTATTCATAAAATAAATAATTATGTAATATGGTTTTGTGTATTTATTTTCTCATGAGAATAATATAAAAAGTAAATAATTGAAATAAATATTTAGAAAAAAATTACTTTGAATTTTAGTTTTACATGTAAACATGACAAACAAATAAATATTATAAAATAAATATTTGTGAGTTTAGTTCTAATTTATATATTCATAATATAAATATTTGTAATTTTTTTATAGTTATGGTGACAATTCACATTAATAAATCCACTTGTACATGCCAACATGGCAAACACAATTAGTGCAGTCTGAACGTACAGGGAGGCCAAATTAGATGATCATTTGCATTCTCTCTCAAACATTTTTCTCTTAATAATTTGGGCAATCTTAACCCAGCGAAATCTTTCCTCAGTTTCCCACTTTTGGATCTGTGTATGATTGACGTTGCGTGAATGAAATTTTATGCCTGGGAATTTCAACTTTTAATTTTTGACTGTCAGATCTGAAGCACCAGCAACTCTTGTAATCCCAATCGGCCGGTGCGTTAACCCCCGCTGCATTAATCTCGTTAACTGGACACGAACCTCCCCCGCTGGGAGACCTATAGTTTTGACAATTAGAAGGGCCTGACGGAGCTACGGGACCCCTAAGGTATTCGAACCACCAGCTCTTCATCATGAATTATTATTATTTTCCATTTGATCTCCTTGAAATATGAATTTCAAATGCAATGGCCTGCAAGCCGAACTTTCACTAACCATCGTAACAACCATAAGCATGCCAATCAATGCTATCAATCGTGCAGATGATAGTCTCATCCCTATATCGTTCCAACCTATACACTTCTCTCTTCACAGCCGCAGATGAAGTAATTGATCGCAACAATATGAATATCGAAATCGGAGGAAGATGAATAAGAGTAATGTGTGTGTGTAATTAGCAAATAGGGACCCAACTATATATAACAAGTAATTACGCGGAGAAGAGGAGGGCGGAGAACAGAGAAAACGCGGAAACGAGGTTTTAACAGATGAGTCTATAATGTGGTCTTTGGGAATTCGATCCACATTTTCAATGGAATAGAACGGACACCTAAATGGAATCTTGATCTTTCTCCACAAGTCTTCCCCAAATCGCTGTGTTTAAAATTCCATGTCAAGTCAAATACTCACTTTTAAATTATTTATTGAACTTTCGCAATAAAATCTTTGACTCAGTTTCGAGACTTGACTTTTGGAGAACACACTCATCAACTTATCCGCGCTGTCACGCATTCCCAACGTTGAACGTTTCATCCCTAGATACTTAAGAATTTGTAAGCCTAGAAACAATATTTCTGAAAATGAAATAAATGATTAATAAACTCGTGGCCTTTCTGATTTTGTAAGCCTAAAACCAATATTTCTGAAAATGAATTAACTCATTAATAAACTCGTGGCCTTTCTGTTTTACTGTGACAGAAAAATGGCTATAGGATGGAGAATAGGTCAACGCGTATTTCAACCAGTTGCTGAGGTCGACATATAACACTCAACGATTTAAAACCTTCTCGCATAACCCTATGGGCTCTGCCTAAACCGCTCGCCACTCACGTTTCATATTATTCATCTTCCAATATTGTAACTTTTCTTCCTACCATGACGATGAATTGAAAATACGATATGGTTAATATTTTACATAAATGCAAACATAATAATAATAAAAAGAAAAAATGGTCATGAAAAAACACGATAACAAACGAGTGCAGATGAACCTTTAATAGAAAAGAATACCAGGTAGCGGTCTGGATTTAATAATAAATTAAACAAGGCAAGAACATAAAAAATGGCCATGAATTTCACTAGGTTAATTACATTGGATTTTGTGGCTTGCATTTTCTACAACGAGTCAAGGGCCTCTTTCTTCTTGATCTCCGCTTCTAACTAAGATTTCAACTCAACAACTTCATTTAATATTGGGCTTTTGAACATTCTTTTTATGATAGTACTATCCTCTTATCCTTATCATTTTGCTTCATGAATTATTTAATTTTAGTTGCTTTATGTGTTATATTTATTTCACAATTAGTTACATGTGTGCGTGGGGGCCATAACTCTTTTTGTACATTGTGTTGGGGTCATAGGGGGAGTGGCACGAGGCCAGGGCAATGGTCTAGGATTTTTTTTTTCCTTATTTTTCGGTGGGCGAATCCACCTATGGTTTTGTGCATGGGTTTGCACATGGTTTTTTTGGGGGCATGATTGTTTTCAGCCCTTGGTATTTTGTAGATCCGATCAAGGGAACTACAATTATGTTCTAATTCAGGGTTAATAGATTGGGGTTTATGAATGCTTCAGCATATATATATATATATATATATATATATATATATATATATATTTGTGTGCGTGTGTGTGTATATTATAACAGTAAAAGGAATATAATGAAAAATCAAGTTGGTAGTTTCAATTTGGGATTCGGGGGAAAATCTCTGTGTATATCTATTTTATGTTTTATTCTTTCGTTATTATTTATTTTCTGTCTTTAATAATTCGTTTGTAGATAATTTTTGTACATGGTTAAAACCTACATTTGGTATCAGAGTTGTTTCGGCTTCAAGGGGACACCTTTGCTGCTGAGGGGTTTTTATCTTGGGACTGTGGTAGATCCTATTCAGTGGGATGTCTGAGGGATCGATTCTTGCTGTGAAAGAAGATGGCGAGCAGTGGAAAGATAGAAATAGAGAAATTTAATGGTCAGAGTTTTGAGTTGTGGAAGCTCAATATGGAGGATTTGCTGGTGGATAAAGATCAGTGGATGATGACAGATCTGGGTACTAAACCAACAACAATGTCAGATGAAGATTGGGTGAAGTTGGATCAGAAGGAAAAAATCACAATACAGTTGTGTATCTCAGATTTGGTATTGTTGAATGTATTTGGAGAAGCGACGACGAAGACTTTGTGGGTCAAGTTAGGGAATTTGTACCAATATAAGTCTCTGGTGAATAAATTATTCATGTGGAGAAAGCTATATAACCTAAGGATGAAGGATCGAGACTCAGTGACAGAGCATCTAAATGCCTTCAATATTATGGTATGTAAGTTGTCATCTGTTGATATTAAAATATCACATTAAGATAAGTGCATCAGTTTTTTGTGTTCTCTA
Organism: Pinus albicaulis; assembly: GCA_034641835.2. Classification (NCBI taxonomy): domain Eukaryota; kingdom Viridiplantae; phylum Streptophyta; class Pinopsida; order Pinales; family Pinaceae; genus Pinus; species Pinus albicaulis. Next base: position 598,494,967 of record CM076581.1, on the reverse strand, counting down.
CCAGATTTGTGGGATAGTTTGGTTATTGCAATATGTAGTAATACAACTACCATGAATTTGATGAAATAGTCTGAGCCTTGCTTTCGGGGGAAATGAGATGGAGAAATATGGAGGGCCAGAATGGGGATGCCTTATATGTATGAGGAAGGTCCCAGAAAAAAAACAAAAATATGTTTTCGAGTGGGAGATCTAAATCTCCAGAAAGCATGTAAATGTGTGCTAGAAATGTGAAAAGGAAGGGCACTACAAAAAGGATTGCAAATCTAAATCTCTTGAGAAAGGAAAGGGATCTGATGATGCTCATTGAGCAGAAGCAAAAAACACCTCAGATGAAGGTGGGGATGTGTATTTGGATTCTTCTTCAAATACACATGTAGATAATGATGCATGGTTGATTTTATCAGGTGCATCCTTTCACTTCACTCCCCATAGGGAGTGGTTCTGTGAGTATGAGAAGTCTGATGGTGGTGATGTCTTCTTAGGCGATGATAGGAAGGCTAGAATCGTCAAAAGTGGAAAATTCAAGCTAAATATGCATGGTGGAAGGATTAGAACAGTTCCTAGTGTTCTTCATATTCCTCCATTAGCTAGAAATATGATTTATGTAAGAAAAATGGATGATGTAGGTGTAAAAATAGTCTTCGAGAAAGACACCTGCAAGATGGTTCAGGGAGCACTGCTATTAATGCGAGGAGTTTGGATTGGAACTATGTACAAGCTTCAGGGTAGTACTCTTTTTTATGGGTGCAACAGTTCTATGGTTCCTGACAGTGGAACGGAAAGCCTAGCAGTCTCTAGAGAAAAGACCATACTATCACATCAAAGACTTGGACATATTAGAGAGAAGGGCCTTCAAATACTACATGGTAATGGTATGGTAGAAGGTATGACTAATTCTCTCTGGATTTTTATTTTTGTGAACACTGGGTATATGGGAAGCATAATTGAATGATTTTTCCTTTTGGTGCTAATAGGGCGAGCAATATATTAGAGCTTGTGCAGAGTCATGTGTTTGGACCTGTATCGGTTCCATCATTGGGAAATTATATGTACTATGTTTCATTCATATATGACTTCTCAAGGAATACATGGATATATTTCTTAAGGAATAAATCAGAAGTATTTGAAAAATTTAAAGAATTTAAGGCTCTCATTGAAAACTAGATAGAGAAGAAGATAAAGGTGTTGAGGACAGATAATGGTGGAGAGTTCTACAAGAAGGAATTTGAAGAATTCTATAAGAAGCATGGTATAGCATGACAAAATAATACTCCATACACACTTCATAAAAATGGAGTTGAAGAAAGAATGGACATAACACTGATGGAAAAGGAAAGAAGCATGCTCATTGGTACCAGGTTAGGACAGGAATTCTGAGCAGAGGCAGTGGAGACTGCATGCTACCTGGTTAACATATCACCTTCATTAGCGTTGGAGGATAAGACTCCACATGAGGTATGCACTGGTAAGAAACTCACTCTTTCACATTTGAGGGTATTTCGATGTGATGTATATGTACATGTTCCAAAGGAAAGAAGGACCAAGTTGGATAATACATCTAAAATGTGGATGTTTATTGGGTATAAGGATGGTTGAAAATGTTACAAGCTTTGGAACCCAGAAACAAGGAAGGTTGTGTACATCCGAGATGTGGTTTTTAGAGAGGTGAAAGATGTTGTTAAACATGAATTCCTACCAAAGGAACCTCAAAAGGTAGAGTTTGAGCTAAAGGAGGATGAATCAGACTCTACAACAGAAAAATATTCAAAAGAGGAAGAGCCACAAACTCCAGCAGTGAGAAGATTAGTTCGAGAAGGAAGGGAGCTAGAAAGGTATATTCCATCTGATTTCTGTTCAAATTTTTCTTTAACTATCATTGATGATGATCCTAGAATTTTCAAAGAGACAGTGGATTCAAAGTGTCGGAAACTCTGGAAGGAGGCCATGATTGATGAAATGGCCTGTTTGTAAAAAAAGTGAGGCATGGGATCTGGTGGAGTTGTCGGCTGGAAGGAAACCCATCGGGATAAAATGGGTGTTTAAGAAGAAGATGAATGTACAAGGCAAGGTGGAGAAATACAAAGCTCTGTTGGTAGCAAAAGGTTATTTCCAGGCGGCGGGAATTGATTTTGGTGATATTTTTTATCCTTTTTCCAAGGTTGCTTCTATTAGATTAATTTTATCTGTTGTTGTTGCATTTGATTTTGTGGTAGAATGGATGGATGTGAAGACAACATTCCTTCATGGCGATCTGGAAGAGGATATATACATTAATAAACCTGAAGGGTTTACGGTGCAGGGTAGGAAAGAATTGGTATGAAAGTTAAAAAAGTATCTATATGGGTTAAAACAGTCACTAAGGATGTGGTATTAGAAATTTGATACTTATATACAGGGACTTGGCTTCACCAAAAGAAAAGAGGATCATTGTGTCTATTTTAAATTAATTGGTGACTGTGTTATTTATTTGGTGTTGTATGTGGATTATGTGTTTTTTATTGGAAATGACAACAAAATTAACAAAGATTTGAAGACCCAATTGTTCTCCAAATTTGACATGAAGGATCTTGGTGCTGCAAACTATATTTTGGGCATGGCAATTAAGAGACATTGGGAAAAGAGGAAGCTCTGGTTAAACTAGAGGAAATATGTCGAGAAAATATTGTAGAGGTTCAATATAAAAGATAGTAAACTAGTGAAGGCTCCTATTGCTGTAGGTGTAAATCTATCTGCTAAATAGTATCCCAACACACAAGAAGAAGAGGAGGATATGTCCCGTGTTCCATATGCAAGTGTAGTGGATAGCCTGATGTATGCAATGGTGTGTACTAGACCAGAAATTGAACATGTAATTAGAGTATTGAGAATGTTAATATCAAAACGAGGGAAGGATGATTTGACATTAGTGAAGTGGGTTTTCAAATATTTGTGTGGCACTAGTGATTATGGTTTGTGCTACCAGGGAAGACCAGGATTGGACAAAGTTTTGGACATTCGTGGTTTTCTTGATGCATACTGAGCTGGTGATAGAGGCCAAAGAAGATCTACCAGTGGGTAAGGTTTTAGCCTATTTGGAGGTGCAGTTAGTTGGATGAGTAAAAGACAGTATGTAGTGGATATTTCAACTACAAAGGCAGAATACATGGTAGCCACTCATGCAAGGAAGGAAGAAGTTTGGTTGTAGAGATTTTGTTCAAGTATGAGGTTGGTGCAGCGAGATATAAGGATAGACTGTAATATCCAAAGTGCAATTTTCTTGGCTAAGAACCCTACTTATCATTCAAAGACAAAGCAGATTGATGTTCAATATCACTTTGTCAGAGATATGGTTGAGGATAAAAAGGTGTTCCTGGCAAAGGTGGAAAATTTGAAGAAAGTTGCAGATGCATTGATGAAATATGTGAGCACTCAGAAGTTCTCTTGGTGTAGAGAAAAAATGGGTGTTGCAGGGTTGGACTAATGAATAACCTCTCCTGTGGCCCCATGAAGAAAGAAAACATCAAGTGGGAGAATGTTGGGTATGTGTTATATTTTTTCCATGATTATCGCACATGCGGGGGGGAGATAGTCCCCCTTGTACGTTGTGTCAGGCACAACGTGGGCAGCAGTCCCCCCTGTCTAGGGGTTCGCAGGGGGCGGGTAGCCCCCAGCGCGGGGTCAGAGGCAGTGCCCTGGGAAAATTTATTTTCCTTATTTTTTGGTGGGCGGACCCGTCTATGGTTTTGTGCATGGGTTCGCACATGGTCTTTTTTTGGGCATGATGGTTTTCAGCCCCTGGTATTTTGGAGATTTTTTCAAGGGAACTATGGTTATGTTCTAATCTAGGGTTAATGGATTGAGGATTATGAATGCTTCAACATGTATATATATGTGTCGTAACACTAAAAGGAATATAATGAAAAATAAAACTAATAGTCCCAATTTGGGATCCCAGGGAAAATATTTATGTATATTTGTTTTCTGTTTTATTCTGTCATTATTATTTATTTTATGTCTTTAAGAATTCATTTGCAGATAATTTTTGTACAGGGTTAAACCTACATTATGGATGTTTGCATTGGCATAGAATCCAACATATTGTGTTAACTCTTCAAAATCTTCATCCGGGATGGAAGAAGAGGCTTCCCATATAATTTCTAAAGTTTTTCATGAGACAAAGGTCACATGTGAACTTTCTATTTCTAAAAATTTTCTCTTCTTCCTACTCTTCCTTAAGACGACTTATTGCACAGAGCTATAAAACACTTTAATTGGAGGTATTTCAAAAATTTGAACTTAAAATTCATTACTTTGTTGAGATACCTATTATGAAATGGGAAAAATATTAATAGGAGTTGAGTTAATAACATAAAGATTAGACATATTAGTTTTTATCACAGTAGGAGTGTTCATTTATATCTATTGTTTATGAGCAACTTGTGTAGACAAAGAACTGAAAATTAGGCCATTCATAGATTGAGTTTCAACTTGAGTAAAAGGTGTTAAGGTTATTTGATTATACAATTTCCATTCTTCGTCCATTTCAATATCAATAATTATTTTGAGAATATTTTCCCTATGTGGCACAATTTTCTTTGAAATATTCTCCTTTGAGAGAAAAATTTTCCGAGGAGTCTTTTCTTTTATAGGATCAACAATTATATCTTCAGAGTTTCTAACCATAGATTTCATCTAGGGTGCAATTAACTGACTAGTAACCTTATGAGTAGTAATTTCTCTAGGCTGGCCCCTCATTAGGGGAATTTCAAGGTCTAAAATGGGCCTTCTAAGGAAATTATAAAATAACAGTGGGAATAATAAAATAAGATTAGATTACATCATCAAATTTTAAGAGGGAAAAAAGAAAAAACTACTTTTTCAACTCATATTTTCAACTTATCTCCCAAGGTTTTTACTCAAATTTTGAGTGGGAGTACTCATTGGATGAAAACTTTAATTCCTCATCCAAGGATTACCCATGTTGTATACTTTCGATGGATTCTTCCACACGAAAAATGTGAAATGAATGAAAAACGTGATTGCAATCACATTTTTTTCATGTATTTCTCATTTTTCGTGTAGCAAGGTCTATCAAAAGTATGAAACATGGGTACTCTTTGGATGAGGAATTAAATTTTTCATCCAACGAGTAATCAAACTCGAAATTTGAGTAGAAAATTTGGGAGATAAGTTGAAAATATGAGTTGAAAAAGTAGTTTTATTATTTTATTATATTTTAATATTTTTACCCTTTTAATTAAAAAATGGTGAATCAACCGCCATGGTTGACATCATCATCTTGAATCCTATTGGTTCTTATAAAGTTTATTTTGGTTGTACATTTTTCTAAGCAGGCCCATTTTAGACTTCAAAATTTCCCTAATGCTTCAAAAGAACTTCTGGGTGAGAAGGTTTTTGTTTAGTATCCTATAGTGTGTTGGACTTCATAGTTGCAGTTGATAGAATGGATGAGCTAGAAGATTGTATTTCAAATATTTCAGCAGTAGGGGGTTATTAAATAAGAGTCAATGTGACTCTCATATTTTCCACGTAGATTATAAAATCATGTTGTAGGTTCTGTGGTAATTCATTCATTATTCTAAGAACTTCTTCATACGAGGCTTTTGATTTAAAGAAATCATGAAATGAAGACTAGTCATGAATATACTTCTTAAGACCAAAGGTTGCAACAATATTTTTACCTTCTTTCCTAGGGTCATGTTGTTTAAGAGGAATTGTAGCTAACTTGAGACCTTCAAAAGGAATAAGATATTTTTGACCATGAGGGTTGTTAATAAAGCGTAGGTCCACTCAAATAGGAAATTCGTGCCAAACCATTTTGGACACCTTTTTTAATTCATGACTAATTCCCATGCCAATTGTTTGCTGAGTAACCTCCCTACATAGGATTTTTTCTGGAACATATGTAGGAAGAGCATGGGGAGGAGAAAAAAAGCCCAAAATACTGATATAGGTAAAGTTCTCCTCACGATACTAATATCCAATTTTTCGAAGACAATCAATGTCTAGCTGATGTATCATCGAGTGTTTCTTGTGAAATAAGACTTCATGAATAGGAATCAAAACATTGTGACAAATGACATAAAAGTGTTCATAGTAATTTTCCTCTAAAATATGATTGTGATAGATATCGATAGGGGTAGGTTTGATAGGTATCCATTTCTAACCCATAGCTATAAAGGTTGTGGACTCATAGATGGCATCCATGATAAAATAAAACATATAGAATGGAGGATTAGAAATGGATGTTTTGTCCTCTTAAAGTGTTATGACATGTTTGGAAATGTTATATGATAGTATTTTGGCACTATTAAAACTATTACCTTGACATCACTTTGAATAATAACAACCCAATCAATAGGAAAATGATTAACGGTTATCCAACCAAATAAATGACATAACATGGCAGCAAGATAACAAAAAGGAGAGATAAAGGAAGAAATATAATAATCACGGGCATTTTCTTGGTTATGTTTGTTGGGGAAACTTCTCCAATATTTTATTAAAGCGGGAAGGGTTCTATCAACTTCTATAAATTATTTTTGGAAGAAACTAGTAAAGAAAGACTCATTGAAAGTTAAACCAAGTTTTGGAAGTTTGTACATACCATGAATATCATTTGACATGAAAGAACCAACCATTGTTCCCTTTGGAGTGATAGTATAGTGCATTAAAATATTAAAAAATCTGACAACCCATCAAATTAAGTCTGTATAAGGCATGAGTCTTGGACTAGCAATGATTTTATGTAACCCATACCTCAAGGCACTCACTAATATGTACTCCAATTTAATATTTCTCTTAGGTGCATCGTAAGGAACTATTGCACCAATTTCTTCCTTTGAAGAATATTCCAATTCATCTTGCATTAAATTGTAAATTTCATCCCATGTTGATACTCAAATTTCTTGAGTAATCATTGCATCTAAATACGGGCTAATTTCAAGAAATTTATCATCAAATTATTCTATAGTTGGCCCTCCATGTCTTGAAGGAGGTGAAATTTTCCTTGGTCTGTCCATTACTGATGATTGCATAGAACGATATGGAGAATCCCTTTTTATAGGATTGATACTACTCATTTTGTATGGGATTCAGGAAACAATTAGGTTTGGAATTAGATTCTAGGCCAGGAACGAATTAATTGACTTTAATAGTTTTTTTCTTATGGGATCTTCTTTATAATGTAATGTTTAGAATATCTTCCTTTCATAGTTATAAAGGGAGTAGTGAAATAATATAAAGATGATTTAGTCGTGTAGATAATCTTATTTATGTCTTCTACTACGATGGTTTTGGCCTTTGATTTTTTAGTAAATAAAAAAAAAACCTAAGCTAGTTATAAGCATGAAAACATAAAATTGAAGGTTTTAAATATTTTTCTAATGGGGTTCACATTTTAAAAAATTTAAAGGGTCCCCTTTTTATTGTAACATATATAACAAAATGGGTGGATTTTGTTTGACACAACAGGCACACATTTATCAATTTTCCCATGGCAGCTTGAATCCTTAGATGCGTTGGGGAGATCCATGATGACAGATGAAAGTGGTACCCCCCCTTGTGATTCCAACATGGAGGAGAGGGTGTAGTGATATTATATTTACACCATCTAATGATTGCAAATTTCAGAAACTATTGATTACTGTATGGAACCTTCAAACACAATAGTGAAAGGGGAAGGTACGCCCCTATGAAATAAGTGTTTAGGGGGAGGGGTGGGTCATGATTATTTTGATAATTTTCATTCGATACCTTTTATCCAAGTCCATAAGATGGTTTATACAACTCATGTCAGAGATAACTGGCATTTTTCATTCTCCTGTGGGTATAATTGACTTAACAGTTGCATATGATGGATTGGTACCACTAGAAGTTCAAAGTTGGTCAATCACTAAAGAAAAATTGGCCATATTTTTTTTCCCTATAAGTTCATATGTTGTTTCTCTATTAAGAAAAAAAATTATACTGAAAACAAACCATGCAAGCAAGTAGATGCATAAAAATATTTAGAAATAAATTGTTATTAAGTACCCAATTTCTTTCCCCCGATGGGGGTGTTTTCAATGATGAAAATATGGAGAGGGAGGTGATGTCGGTGTCCGTATGGCCTCCATGTGCACCCCCTACTATTGGAAATATTGTCATTGATGGAAAATGAGCAGAAAGGATCAACACCACAATTATCAATGAGAACAAAGGAGCATATCAGGATCAGCTAGAGTATGAAGGAGAAATAAGGCAAAGAAGGCAAAAGTTAAGTGGAGAAGCATAAAATAGAGGTAGAGAAGCACCATTAGAGGCAAAGGGGCAAGGCAGAGGAGCAAAAAAGAGGCATGGATCAACACCAGAATTATCATTAAGGCAAAGGAGGAGAGAGGAGCAACATTAGAATCAAAGGAGCAAAGGTAGCAAAGGCAGTTAAGGCAGCAAAAGAGTTAAGACAACAAAGGCATCAAGGTGGGTCAAGTCGTGAACGTGGGTAGAGTCGCGAATGAGCGGGTCGAGTCATGCTATTCAGAAAATCTCAAGAGTCAGACTTGTTTTGCGTTTAGAATAGTTCATGAGGGCGCGTGAAATTCAATCAGTCAAGTCAGAAAATGGAGAAATTAGTGAATGCACGAGTCAAGTCAGAAAACTGGAGTGAAGCAAAAATGGACAGTCGTGACCAAATCACAGAAATGGAAGTAAGAGAATGGACGCACTATATTGCATCACATTGGCTAGAAGATGATTGACGCACATCGTAATCAACGATTCTTATGTTTACATGTTAAGTCTTCACATGGTAAGTGATTTAAGTTGCGATGAAATAAAGATGTGAGGTGGCAAAGCGATGCGAAGTATATCACACATCACATGCAATAAGGTTTAGCGGCGATCATAGAAATTGAAAATTATTAAAGTTGAGAAGTGCGAGAGATGACATGGCAATATGATATGGTAGTGACGTGGCGATGACATGGAATTTACGTGGAGATGTCGTGGTAGCGACATGGCGATGATGTGTCAATGACGTGGTAGTGATGTGGCGATGATGTGGAATTGACGTGGAGATGTCGTCACAGCAACATGGCGATGATGTGGCAATGACGTGGCATCCCTAGTGCGACCCGAACCCTTATACTGCAAATCACAGCTTTCATTTCGCAAGCAATGATAACGTTTGATTTGAGAAAATTGCAACATGGAAATTGCGACAAGTGGTGGGACCCAATCGTAAATTGAAATCACAAAGTCAGAAGGTTGAGAACACAAGATTTCAAATTGATTCCGTCAAAATGCAAAATGCGACATGAGCCAAACGTGATGCAACATAGAGCTCAATTCTAAAGTATTTCAAGTCTGCGGCTATGTGGATTGTTAGGTCCCTATATTACTAGTATAGTCCCTTATTGTTGTTAGTTTAACCCCCTTATTATTATTATTGTACCCTTGTAACCCCCATTTTATTATTATTGTGCCCTTAAATTATTATTGTTAGGTCGGCTTATGGCCCACTAGGATTACATTATGGCCCCATGGACTCCTATATTTAGAAAGGAGGTTTTGTAAATTGGATAATCCAAGAATTGTTCATTTATGTAATGTATTGGAGGTTTCCCCCTCGAAGTGGCTTATTTCTAAGGCGTTGATATCTCTTTTCTTCTATTTTTGGAGCTGGTTACACAACATTTGGTATCAGAGCTTTGGATTCTAGGGTTTCGCTGCTCCAAACAGGTCATTGGGGAATTTTCGCTATAAATTTTTTTCTACGAAGTTTTAGAAGCTGAAAGTTTTAGGGTGCGAAGCTGAAATCCTAAGGAAGATTGTCTAAAAATTTCAGAGCTTGGTTCGCAATATTTTCGGAGATATGATCTGTGGAAGTTAGGTCTTTTGTCAGGTTCCTAAACATGTCATCGTGGAATTTGCGCTATAAATTTTTTTCTACGAAGGTTCAGAATCTGAAATTCGTATGGTGCGAAGCTGAAATCCTGAGGAAATGCTTCCAAAAATTTCAGAGCTTGGTTCGCAATATTTTTGGAGATATGATCTGTGGAAGGTAGTGCTTTTTCAGGCTCCTGAATTTCATCTCAAAGAGGTGATCGTGGGGAAATTTCAATAACTCTCTCTCTAGGCATCAGATTGGAGTGCCGTAAAACTTTTTCGCAGTTACAAGGACTTTAGTTTCTTGGCTATCAATTTTAGAGATAAAGGACGAAACAGTGACACGTGGCAAGTCGTACAAATTTGCTCTACTGAACCAGTCCATAATTAGGTCATTGTGGGAGATTGGACACAACTTTGCCTTGGAGAATCCAAATCCGGGCAGACCTGTGGCATTCGAAAGATAATTCAGAGGGCTATGCCGGTACCAAAATTCAGATATTGAAGTGCTGCAATCACAGATATAATCCAATTTCAATATCGAGCTCCTCAAAAGCAAGAAAAAGGTGTGTATTTTTTTTCCAAATTGCATAAGTCTTGTTTGAAGAATAAATTTGAATTGATTCCAAGGGCATATTGTACAGTAGATATCAGTATTGGGTTCTAAAAGATGCCTCGTAAAAATAAGTCAACACCCATTAATCCTTCAGAAGGCTCTACTATGACTCATGAAGATGAAGAATTGCAACATGATCTATCAAAATTACAAGAGCAAGTGAGCCAAATTTCTCTCTCCTAAAGAGCAGCAAAAAATGAAATGGAAGTTTCGAAGAAAGGCATGGAAGAGAAGATGGATGGTGTGAAGAATAATATGGATGGTTTGAAGAAAGGCGTGGAAGCTAATATGGATGGCATGGAAGCTGGCATGGAAGCTAAGATGGATGACATGAAAGACAACATGGAAAACAACATGAAAAACATGAAGAATGATCTAAAAGCAGACATCGAAGGTTTGACCAAGTTGATACAAGAAATGTTTCCTAATGGTGAAAAGATAGTAGAAGAACCTCGTGATGAGAACAAAATAAATGTTAATCACGATTTCATAAACTCTAATGTTGGCGGGAAGAACCACCATATTCCAAAAATGGATATGAGGAAGTTTGATGGGAAGGATCCTGTAACATGGATACTACAGATGGAGCAATATTTTGATCTCCATAATGTGCAAAACACAAAAAAGGTACGCATTGCAACTTTACATTTAGAACAAAATACATTTCTATGGTATCGATGGCTTTGCTCCCGTAAAAAAATTGTCACTTGGTCAATTTTTACGGAAGAAATGATAGCACATTATGAGGATACAAAGAGCAACACCTTCTTTAGCCAATAGATAAATCTCAAACAAAAGGGTTTAGTGGGGCAGCACATTGAGGACTTCCAAAAATTGAATATAAGGGTAACTGATATTCCAGAGGAACACAGGATTGATCTCTTTATAGGCACTTTAAAGGATAACATCCAACATGAAGTTCGCGTTTTGGAACCTGATTCATTGGAGAAGGCATTTAGGTTGGCAAGAAAAATTGAATGTAAAATTATGGCGACAAGGAAGCCTACCACTCACTTCTATAAAGAAGGAAGTGTTGCTATGCCTATATTTCCACAACCTACAAGGTTGACACCACAACAATTGGAAGAAAAAAGAGCAAAAGGGCTTTGCTACAGTTGTGATAGAAAATACACCAAAGGTCATAAGTGTGCTAAAAAGAAATTATTTTACATAGATTGTGAAGAAGAAGAAGAAAATGAACAAGAAGAGGATACACACCAGGAACCAGCCATAGAAGAGGAAGAAATGAATCCGACCATATCATGTAATGCACTGGCAGGAATTACCACTTCTCAAACTCTCAAGATAGCAGGACAGATCAAGAAGAAAAAGGTAATAGTGTTGATTGATTCAGGTAGCACCCATAATTTTATTCATTGTAAGGTAGCCAAGGAATTAAATTGTTTCCCATACCCAGCACCAGAATGTCAAGTGATGGTTGCAAATGGAGGAACTATAAATTTCTCTGGAAAATTCCATAATATCAAGCTAACCATGGGGGAATATGTATTGACTAGTCTAATGCTTTCCATTCCTATGGGAGGTGCTGATGTTGTACTAGGAGTACAATGGTTACAATCTTTGGGGATGGTAGCTTTTAATTTTCAAGAACTTTTCTTGAAAATTTTTTCAAAAGGAAAGGAAGTCGAATTACGGGGTATTGAAGGGAAGCCGGGAAGGATAATAAGCTCTAATGACATGAAAAAGCTTCTAAAGAAACAACAACGAGGTGTAATTGCACAATCATGCTCACTAGAAGTTTCGACATCAAAATCATCTATTTCTGCAGATCTCCAACAAGTCTTGGACAATCATTCCAAGGTGTTTGAAACTCCCAAAGGACTCCCACCTATTCGTGATCATGATCATGCTATTCATTTGATTTCAGGAAGTGTTCCTCCAAACATCCGGCCTTATAGATATCCTTACTTCCAAAAGAGCGAAATTGAACGTATGATTGCAGAAATGTTAGAGGCGGGTATAATTCAACCCAGTCAAATTTCTTTCTCTGCTCCTGTAGTATTGGTACACAAGAAGGATGGATCATGGTGAATGTGTCCAGATTATAGGGAGCTCAATAAGCTCACCATTAAAGAAAAATTTCCCATTCCCGTGATTGATGAATTATTGGATGAATTACATGGAGCAATTTATTTTACCAAGTTGGATCTTCGTTCAGGATATCATCAAATTAGAATGAAGACTCAAGATATTCCAAAAACAACATTTCGAACTCATGAGGGTCATTATGAATTTTTGGTCATGCCTTTTGGCCTTACCAATGCACCTTCTACATTTCAAGGGTTGATGAATTCCATTTTCAAACCCTTCCTTAGGAAATTTGTGCTAGTATTTTTTGATGATATACTAATCTACAGCAGGTCTTGGAAGGATCATGTTGAACATGTTGACAGGGTGCTCAAACTATTGCAGGAGAAACAATTATATGTAAAAAAATCCAAATGTTTCTTTGGAGTACAAGAGGTGGAATATCTGGGTCATATTGTATCTCACGAGGGTGTTAAAGTGGACCCTAACAAAATTAAAGCCATTAAGGAATGGGAAGTTCCCACAACCATAAAGCAGTTGCGAGGATTTCTCGGGTTAACAGGGTATTATCGCAAGTTTGTTAAGAATTATGGGAGAATAGCAGCACCTCTAACAACATTATTGAAGAAAGATGCATTTTCATGGACTCCCGAAGCAACTAAGGCCTTTGAACGTCTTAAAGAGGCAGTGTGCCTAGCACCGGTCTTAGCTACACCAGACTTCACAAAAACCTTTATTGTGGAATGTGATGCCTCAGGAAATGGAATTGGTGCAGTTTTAATGCAGGAAGGAAGACCCATTGCTTTTCAAAGTCGTCCAATCAAAGGAAAGTATTTACAGAAACCTATTTATGAGAAGGAAATGTTAGCAATACTGCATGCACTAAAGAAATGGCGAACTTACCTAATGGGAAGACACTTCAAGGTAAAAACTGATCATGATAGTCTTAAACACTTTTTGGAACAAAGACTATCGTCAGAAGAGCGGAAAAAATGGGTCACAAAGATGTTGGGTTATGACTTTCAAATAATCTACAAAAAAGGAAAGCTTAATGTTGTTGCAGATGCACTCTTAATAAAGAATGAAGAGGTGGAAACATTGCTTTGTGCCATTTCTATTATCCAACCAGATTGGATAACTGAAGCAAGAGATGAATGGAAGAAGGACAAAGATGTATGGACACTCATTCAAAAGTTGCAGTAAGATCCTAGTACATCTGATACATTTAGTTGGAAAAAAGATTCATTATGGTACAAAGATCGCTTATATCTTTGTAAGAATTCCCAACTAAAACAAAATATTCTTCTAGAATTGCACACTTCTCCTTTAGGAGGACACTCCGGATTTTTAAAAACATACCATAGGGTGAAGAAAGAATTTTTTTGCGATGGCCTTAAATCTGATATTCAAAATTTTGTGGCGGAATGTTTGGTTTTCCAGCAGAATAAAGTGGAAACAATTAAGACCTTGGGACTTCTACAACCTTTATCCATTCCAAGTCAACGTTGGGAGGAGATTTCAATGGATTTTATCACAGGTTTACCTAAGTCCGAAGGAAAGAGTGTCATCATGGTGGTAGTTGATAGACTTACCAAGTATGCACACTTTTGTGCATTATCTCATCCATTTAAAGCAAGTACACTTGCTACTACATTTATGGACAGAATTCAAAAGCTACATGGAAGCCCAAGGGTTATTGTGAGGGAAAGAGATCCCATTTTTACAGGAAATTTTTGGATGGAGTTATTTTCTTGTTTGGGTACTCAATTAGCTCATAGCTCATCTTATCATCCTCAATCTGATGGTCAAACTGAGATAGTAAATAAATGTTTGGAAGGATATATTCGTTGTTTTGTATCTAATAAACAAAAACAATGGGTCAAGTGGTTAACTCTTGCTGAATGGTGGTATAACACTTCCTTCCATACTGCAGCAAAAATGACCCCATTTATGGCACTTTATGGATATCATCCACCATCCATCACATCATATTTAAGGGAAAATTCGAAGGTTCAAGCGGTGGAAGATCACATCGAGCATCAGCAAGAAGTTCTCCAACTCTTAAACGATAACCTGAATTTGGCACAAAATCGAATGAAACAACAGGCAGATTAACATCGCAGCGAGAGAAGTTTTGATGTAGGAGATTGGGTATTTTTACAGCTACAACCATACAAACAAATGTCCCTCAAGCAAGCAAAGAAGGACAATACATTATCTCTAAAGTACTATGGTCCTTACAAGGTGTTGCAAAAGATAGGTACGATGGCATACAAATTGGAGCTTTCTGCTTCTTTGCGAGTACATCCAATTTTCCATGTTTCATGCTTAAAGAAGGTTATCGGTGAAAATCTTCCAGTTCAAAGAATATTACCAGAACTTGATGAGGAAGGAAAAATCATATTGGAACCTGAGGCAGTCACGGAAACAAGAACTTGACAACTACGGAATCGATCAATTTCAGAGTATCTCATCAAGTGGAAGAACTTACCCACTGAAGATTCTACATGGGAGGATGAGAATTTTATACAGAAGCAGCCAGAGCTACTCAAGTGTTGAGGACAACACTTTTTTGAAGGAGAGTGGCATGTTAGGTCCCTATATTACTAGTATAGTCCCTTATTGTTGTTAGTGTAACACCCTTATTGTTATTATTGTACCCTTGTAACCCCCCTTTTATTATTATTGTGCCCTTAAATTATTATTGTTAGGTCGGCTAGGATTACATTATGGCCCACTAGGATTACATTATGGCCCCATGGACTCCTATATATAGAAAGGAGGTTTTGTAAATTGGATAATCCAAGAATTGTTCATTTATGTAATGTATTGGAGGTTGCCCCCTCGAAGTGGCTTATTTCTAAGGTGTTGATATCTCTTTTCTTCTATTTTTGGAGCTGGTTACACAACATGGATTTCCTTAAGAAATAGCATCAGAAGATCAGAAGGTGCATATAATATGAAACACAAGAGAAATTTTGAAATCCAAAGTGCGAAGTGGAGCGGACGCGATGCATCTCAGAGTTTAATTCTAAAGAATTTAAATTATGGGGCTAGGTATATTTGGTTAAGAAATTGCATCAGGAGAATGGTTGGAAAATGTATAAACAAATAACAAAGGAAGTTGTCGAAATGTGAAATGGACCTAGACACGATACCATTCATAGGTAAATGCTAATATATTTCAAGTCCAGTTTTATGTGGCTACAATGTTGATAAAATAAATCCTGAATGCGGGCAGAAGGACTCAGGAAAGTGAACCGACACTATGTGTAGTCTAGGGTTCTCTATGGATACGCCTGTTTACAAAGAAGTAAAGTTGAATGGAGAGTTGACTCGAGTGTACAAAAATGAAAGCCTAAATGCAAGAAAGGACTCCGGATAAAAAGCCTTGACACTCGTGCAGAGGTGTTATGTGGCTACAACTGTTTATCAAACAAAAGTTTGAACACAGAGCTAGACTCGGGTAAGTGACCCGAGACAGAGTGAAGAGCAGAGAGAGTTGAATGTTGTGACTATGAGGATATAGGCACCATGGGTCGAGTTAGGCTCAGCAAAACTGCGGGCATAAAATATTGAACTTTGCGGTTAATAGATATAATAGGTAGAGTGGGTCGAGTCGGGCAAAGACATTTATGCTACACCGTTTTGAAACATAACAACAAGACATAAAAGACAGTTACACTGCATAGAATAAAAAGAAAGAAAATACATGGAAAAAAAATTATTATCAGGGGAATAAGAGATTATGGGAGGAATGAAAGTACTCTCAAATTGATAGGGGAATTTTTGAAAGAGAAACTACATTGGAAAGGGAAAATTTGCGAGGCAGAGAGGGTGGGGAAGATATGTGAAGAGAGGCATTGTCCCATAAAAGTCTCCATGGAAACTGTGCAAGAAAAACACCATCTCTTGAGAAAAAAAAACTCTTGAAAGGCTCACACTTCTTCCTAGATGAAGATTTAAACAGCAAACAACAAGAGGAGAGAAGGGAAGAAGTGAAGAAAATTAGGGCAACAAGAAATGAAGGGAAAAGGGCATGGTTGTATAATGGTAAAGAAGTTATTGCAGTGTTTGGGACTCAAGACAAAGCAGGGCAGAAAGCTGACAGTAAAGAAAAAATAGATAATTCCATAATAGGGAGGAAAACAACAAGAGAAATATGGATGGAAAGTGGCGAAGACTCAAAGTTTACTCTTATGTGTCAAACTGCATAGCAGACAACTCCTACCGAGGTCTACATAAGTTTAGTTTGTTGGAATTGTAGAGGCTACCCTTAGAGGAGGGGACCTGGGTTAGGAATTATTGCGGAAGGTAGAGACATAATTTGCCTCACCGAAACTCCTGTGTTTGAAAGTTATATGAAGTTAGCAGTTTGGAACAAGGTAGCAGAAAATGGAAAAGGATATGGGGGAATACTAGTTTTATTGAAGGAAAAGGAAGGTCATCACATTGAGTTGATGAAATAAGATGAAAATAAACAATATTTATGGTTCAAAATATCAGAGAATGAGAATCACATAAGAATTGCAGCATGTTGTTTTTCCCCTCAAGTCTCAAAAACTTACAAAAATAAGGGGCTAGACAACAAGGATCCATATGCAAATTTAAATCAAGATATTGTTTCATACTATCAGCAGAGAGAAGTGATTTTAGTGGGTGTTTTTAATGTTATAAAAACAAATCAGCAATCTAGTATTCTCTATTGCAAAGAGTATCAAAATCCTATTTGGCTCACTGAGCTGGAGAATCCGCAATGGGTGATATGTTCAGAATATGAAAAAGTTAGAAATCATTTTGGAAAGGAATTACTTACACTATGTGGGGCTTTCCACTTAATTATTTTCAATGGTATGGACAAATGGAAAAGGTCTGGGAACTTCACTTGCAACACATACAATGGGGCAAGTGTCGTTGATTATGTGATTTGTTCACAAAGCTTGATAGAAAAGATAGATGAAGTCAAGATTGGAGAACATAATTATGACTTAAAATCAGACCATAACCCAATTTATATGAAGTTAGCATGGGTAGAAGAAATGCAGCATAAGAGAAAAACCCAATGCTCTCAGTAATCACTACCAAGGGGAAAAATTCTTCTAAAACAAGAAAATTGTACTATATTCAAGACAATGTTGGAGAGATTAATTCAGAAAGAGAAAACTAGTTTTGAAAGCTTCAAAATTCATGAGTTAACAAATATAATCCAAAGGGCACTTGATAAATACGAAAGAGAAAAAAATAGGAAATCAGAATCAAATTTTTTTCTAGTAAATGCTTGGTTTGATGAGGAATTCAAAATGGCAAGGAGAACCTTGAGAAAGACACGGAAGGAGAA
Organism: Pinus albicaulis; assembly: GCA_034641835.2. Taxonomy (NCBI): domain Eukaryota; kingdom Viridiplantae; phylum Streptophyta; class Pinopsida; order Pinales; family Pinaceae; genus Pinus; species Pinus albicaulis. The sequence continues at coordinate 598,477,097 of CM076581.1, read as the reverse complement.
GATGAATCCAAAGTTATATAAGCAGATACTAAAAAGGAAAAAAGACGATTTCATGCAAACAAGGCGAGAAGAGTTAATATATCTAGACAAGAATAACCCAAAATTTTTCTAGTAGGAACTTCAACCAAGGAAGAAGCAAATCGAAAATAATATTACAGCTTTTAAATGGTTTGAATATGCAAGACAATGCTATAAGAAAGAATCAAAGGTTGAGCCTCCCCCGAGGCTCAACAAAACTACACATCTCTTCACATTACATGAGGTGGAGATTGGAATTAAAAAGCTAAAAACAGGAAAGGCAAAAGACTTGGTTGAACTTCAAGTAGAGTATCTAAAATGGGGAAGGAACACTCTTGTACCGCACATCATGGAAATATTCAACAACTTTATCCAACAAGGATCCCCAAGAGACTGGACAACTAGCTTAGCAATTCCCCTTTTTAAAACTGGAGACATTGATAATCCGCCCAATTATAGAACCATGATGATCAATCCTTTATTTGCAAAGTTTTTCAGTAGCATGGTAGAAAATATAATGAGTAAGTGGGAAGAAGTAAAATAAAAGACGGAAAAAGGATAAGAGGGTTTTAGGCCGAAGCATTCTACAGTGGAACACGGCATCATGTTGAGACACATTATTGAAAAGTTTTGGGGAGATAAAGAAGAAGTATTATGTTGTTTTTTTAACTTCAAAAGGGCATTTGAAATAATCCCTAGAGATAATTTGTGGCATAGAATGGAAGAACTTGAAATTCCTTTCCATTATAGAGCTGATGTCCATAGACTTTATGAAGAGGTGAAAGTCAAAATTAGAACCTTAGCAGGTATTTTAGAAAGCTTTAGAAGTAACATTGGAGTCAAGCAAGGTTGCCCTCTATCCCCTACTCTTTTTGGTTTATATATTGATAAACTCGAAAAGTGACTAAATTTCCAAGGTGGGGATGGTGTTCGGATGGGGGAGTTTGTGATAAAGCTTCTTTTATATGTTGATGATCTTGTATTTATTTCTAAATTGGCCCATGAATTCTAGATGCACCTATATGCCCTTGAGCATTTTTGTAGAGCGGTGGGGATGCAAGTCAATATTAGCAAAACAAAGATAATGATTTTATCTAATAAAACGAAGTAGAGTCAACATATATTCTTCTTTGAAGGAAATATTCTTGAAGAAGTAAATGAGTACAAATACCAAGGGATCGATTTCAAAAACAAACTTAATTGGGAGGACTACAGAAAGAAGAGAATCCTAGGAGGGTGGAAAGCATTATATGCTCTTCAAAATAGATGTAGAGAGGCAGAGTTATGGGATTGGAAAATGCTTAAAGCTATTTTTGGACTCCTAGTTTGTCCAGTGATGATATATGGGTGTGAATTGTGGGCTAGCAGCACCCCTATCTCAAAATGGAAGAAAATTGAGAAAATCCAAAAACGCTTAACCATGAGCAAGTTCAAAATAAAAAGTTCGGTACCTTATGAAATAATGATGAGTGAAACAGGAAAATCCCATCGAAGAAATTTCTATGGTGCGACTCATAAGATATCTAAAAGTAATTGATCAAATGGGAGTAGGTAGATGGCCTAATGTTATCATCAAGGAAGGCATGAGTGAAAGAAAGAAAGCATGGATGAGACAAAACTACACATGGATGAAAAAATTGAATATCTACCTCAATGCTTGTCCAAAAAATAGCAAGGAGCTAAATAATTTTATTATGGAGAAGTTTCATAAACAGGTATGGGGAAAATATTTGGGTATAAAGAAGAAGTACTACATTGAATAATTCAACCACACGTGTGATCTCCAACAAAAAAAAGTATATTAGAACTTTGGGAAGAACGAGTGTGTACATTTTGCATGTCTAGGGCAGAGGAATCAGAAAAACATTTCATTTTGGAATGTGATGCATTGAAAGAGATCAGAGAGAGTTATGGGAATATCTTAGCATTGGTTTCTTGGCATTGTATTTTCAGTAATGAGATTGTTGGAAGCTTGGGAAAGCTCATCATCAATTTGAATAAGAAAATAACTCAAATGAAAAAGGAAAAAAACATGGAACTCATAGTCCCATAGACTATTTTTAGTCTCGTGGACGTTAAAATTTCATTTCATTAGCGGTCCTTAACAATCGTTGACTTTTCTTTTAGCTCTAACACATCGGAAGGGTACAATGGTAGCTTGTAACGCTCGTCACCGCACCTAGCAATCTAGCAACCACTCTTAACGTGGTTGGTCACTCACACTCAGCATTATAACACCCTAAGGAGAGTTATAGCTCCAATCAAGAGAAAAAATATTTCTCTTTTTCTTACTCACAGATTGTTGCTGATTCGCCCTGTTGGAAATAACTCCCAACCACTGCCATGAATAAGGAGTGGCAGAAGCCCATGCTTCATTGAATTTTTCCTGTGCAGGGAAGGACACACCTTAGTTTTCAAATCTAGAGGCGTTCACACAAAAACCAAAACAGAGTACCGGGAGCCATACTCTGTGTTATTTCTTACTTAGATGTATTCACCTACCCGTTTTCTCACAACTTCACACCCGCAACATTTAAGTGCTAACCCTTACGCCTTCCACCATAAGTTATTTCCCCTTCAATGTGATATTTATGGGACCCACCACATATCCTTGCCGCATTGTAAACTGCGTTGAAAAACTTTACATTTCCCTTATTTCTTACCTTTTCCACACTTCGTACCTCTTGACGTTTAACTTCCCACATATCGCAACCCGTAAGATTTAAGTTTTAACTCTTCGAAATTTTGCCTAAACAAAATTTCCGCCAATGAGATCTGGCAGGACCCACCTCAAACCTTTACCACACTTACCACCTCTTTAGCATCCACAGCACACACTTCAAAAGTTATAAGTTTTAACTTTAAAAGCTGCCTGCAAGTTATTTTGTTTTGTTTCTGATGCGATCGCAAAAGGGGCATGTGGCAAGCTCAGGAGGATAGCATAGATCACACATCGCAAAGCTCAGGAGATAACAGGTAGTGCCCGCAGGTTATTATCTTTTGGATGCGATGTGATATGCCACATCATATCGCACATCGAAAATTTTAATGTTTTCCCATAAGCGCATATGTTAAAAGTTAAAATCACTGATGAGCGAATTGTGATGGAGGCGTCAGACGCGATGTGTTTTCTGAATAGAATTGCATGAATTTTCATATCCCCCATTTTCTATTTTATGTACGCATTTTCATGTATTAGCAGCCAAACATAGCCAAGGACGATTTAGTTGTTGAACGTCCGATTCCGTATAGAATTTCTTTGAATGCTCAGGCTCCGCAAATTTTGTATAAACCTATGTAATTTCATTTTGTTTTGAGAGAAGGAATGAATTTAATTTTAGAGAGGAGTTGAATAAATTATAAAGAGCTCCTCTCCTGTGTAAATCTTTGTTTTCTTGTGTGGTTCACTATTATTTTCACATTATTTGTGCATTCTCTGTGTTATTGGGGGAAATGCATCTCTCTGTGTTTGTTTTTTCAATATTTTCAACATTGTATCAAAGCAGGTATAGGCTCTCAGTGAAAGAATGAGTATTTACTGAATAAGTTGTAAGATTGTTTGTAGAAGAGAAAGTCTCCAGCAGCAAAAAATATTTTACAGAAGTGAGAAATTTTGTGTTTACACAGTCAATATGGCAGCAACAAGCACAAGCCTGACTAATCCCCAATTACCACAGTTCAATGGGAAGAATTATGATTATTGGGCTATTTCAATTAAGGCCTTATTCTCCTCACAAGATATTTGGGAGCTGGTGGAACATGGTTTCCAAGAACCAGCATATGCAACAGCATATAATTCTTTGACAAAAGCACAAAGAGATTTGTTGAGAGAAAATAAGAAGAAGGACTCCAAAGCCCTCTTCTATATTTTCCAAGAAGTACATGAGAGTATTTTTCCAAGGATTGCAACAACAACATAGTCTAAGGAGGCATGGGATACCCTCCAGACATCCTACCAAGGTATGGAAAAGGTGAAGACAAAAAAACTTCTAATGCTGAGAAGAGATTTCGAAACTCTTTGTATGAAATAGTTTGATAATATAGACTCATTATTCACACATGTGGTTGGGTTGGTTACGCAAATCAGGTTTCATGGAGAGACACTTGAAGAGAGGAGAATAGTGGAGAAAGTCTTAATAATTCTACCATCAAGGTTTGATGCCATAGTAGTGTCCATAGAGGAGACAAAGGATCTCTCACAGTTTTCAGTGGATGAGCTTCATGCATCACTGATGTCTCATGAGCACATATTTAACATAGCAATAAACTCCTCATAGGAGCATGCATTCAAGACACAAATGTCTTTTGGTCAAGGTAGAGGTCGAGGAAGGTCAAACTACCAAGGAAGAGGAAGAATTCCACACAGAGGTAGAAGAAGCAGCCCTGCAAACACAACTGGAAGGGGCAGCAATCAAAATCCAAGCCAAGGCTCAAGCTAGAATCAAGCATAAGGAAAGAGGTATGATAAATATCAATTCCAATGGCATTATTGCAAAAAGTATGGTCATTATGAAAATGAATGTAGAAAGAAGAAAAATGACATGTGTAGTAAACCTAGTGTAAATCTTACAAAAGAAAATTAGAACCAAGGGAGTGTGCTTTTAACTTGTAATGTAGCACAAGAAAAACAAGATGTATGGTTCATAGATTCAGGTTGAAGTAACCATATGACTAGAAACATAGCAATGTTTTCCTGTCTAGATGAAAGTGTAAAATCTGAAGTGACAATGGGGACTGATAACAAGGTCTCTATCATGGGGAAAGAAAGAGTAAACATAATGACGAAGAAGGGAGGGAAGAAGTTCATGCCAGATGTGTATTATGTCCATGGCTGAAATGTAAACTTCTAAGCATTGGAAAACTCATGAAAAAGAGATACAATGTGTTTTTTAAGAATGTTGTGTATACATTCATGGATATACCTCCAAGTAGACATATCATTGCAAAAATGAATATAACAAGAAATAGGATGCTTCCTCTCAAGATCAGATCAGAATTGAAGGAAGGAGGTGTTGTAGCAGCTGTCACCCAAGAAATATTTCAAGAAGAAGTGAAAGATGAGAATCGGTTATGGCATTTGAGATTTGGACATCTCAATTTCAGAGGTTTGAATTTGTTGCACATAAAAGCCATATTAAAGGGATTACCACTCATAAAGAAACCAGATAGCCTATGTGAAGGCCACATCTTGGGCAAGAAACACAGAGAATCATTTCTAGCAGGAAAGAGTATAAGGGAAAAGGCACATCTGGATATTTTCCACACAGATTTATGTGGACCAATGTGAACGCTGTCATTAGCTAGCAGTCACTATATGTTAACATTTATAGATGATTACACAAGGAAGACATGGGTCTATTTTCTAAAAAAAGGGTAAATTGTTTGAAGAGTTCTACCACTTCAAAGCTCTTGTTGAGAAGCAAACTGGACACTACATAAAAGTGTGGAGAATTGACAGAGGTGGAAAATATATCTCCAAAGACTTCCTACATTTCTGCAGGGAGGATGGGATTCACAATCATTTTACCACAAGCTATACACCTCAGCAAAATGGTGTAGTAGAAAGAAAGAATATGACCATCATGGACATGGTAAGAAGTATGTTGAAGGCAAAGCATTTTCCAAATGAGTATTGGGCAGAAGTTTTGAATTGTGCAACTTACATCTTAAATATATGCCCAACCAAGATTGTTATGAATAGAGTTCCAGAAGAATCATATAGTGGAACAAAGAAATTTGTCACTCACATGAGAGTGTTTGGATTTGTGGCATATGCACATGTCCAGGATCAATTGAGGAAGAAGTTGGACCAAAAAGGAGAGAAATGTACATTTATTTGATACAGTGATGAATCCAAGGCTTACAAGATCTATAATCCATCTATCAAGAAATTAATAATGAGCAGAGTTGTTCAGTTCATAGAAGAAGAAGCTTGGAATGGAAGTTTAGAGAATAATTTCAATCTAAAGACATGTATTTCACATGAAAACAAAGAGGAATTGATTGCAGAAATTAATTCCTCAACAATGGCTCGTCCTCCACCTACACAAGCTCAACAGAGCACACCACAAGCAAGGAATATAACATCATTGAGAAATCAAGGAAGTGCTTCTCCACACACAGCACATGGATCAACAACTCCCTCGAGTTCAAGTGAAACTCCAAGCACATCTTCAGAAAATACAGGAAGACCAAGATTCATAAGTTTAAGTGAAATTTATGAGCAAGAAGAAGCTAATAATAATGTTGGTCTGAATTCTTTATTTGCATTATTTTGTCATGTTGATGACCCAATCCATTTTGAATATGCAGTCAAAGAAGAGAAGTGGATTGAAGCAGTGGGTGAAGAGATAGGAGAAATAGAAAAGAATGATGCATGGGAGTTAGTGGACCTCCCATAAGGAAAAGAAGTTATTGGAGTGAAATGGGTCTATAAGACCAAGATAAAAATTGAAGGCAAGATAGAAAGGCACAAAGCCAGGCCAGTTGTCAAAGGCTACAAGCAACAGCAAGGAAGAGACAATGAGGAAATCGTTACACCAGTTGCAAGGATGGAGACAGTGCAGACAGTGTTGTCTATAGCAGCACAATAAAAATGCAAAGTTTATCAAATGGATGTGAAATCAACATTCTTGAAGGGAGTGTTGAAAGAAGAGTTGTACGTTGAACAACCTTGTGGATATGAGATAGAAGGAAAAGAACACAAATTGCGTAAGTTGAAGAAAGATTTTTATTTGCTGAAGCAAGCACCACGGGCATGGTACAAATGGATTGATGCTTAACTGGTGGGCAATGGGTTTGACAAGCGTGATGGTTAACCCACACTCTACATCAAAGAAAATGACAGTAAAATTCTTATCGTTGTTTTATACGTAGATGACTTTATTTTCACAGGAAATGATGTTTCTCTCATTTTTTATTTTAAAATAGTCATGAAAATTTAATTTGCAATGATTAACTTGGGTTTTCTGAGATATTTTTTGGGCATAGAAGTAAAGCAAAAAGAAAAGGGGATATTTATCTCCCAAGAAAAATATGTTGAAGAAGTATTAAAGAGGTTAAATATGGATAACAGCAAAGCATCAACAACTACAACTATCATGGGGTTGAAATTAAGGAAGATTGCAGCAAGAATGTCGATTCGACATTGTACAAGAGCATCGTTGGCAGTCTAATGTATTTCACTGCAACTAGGCCTGATATAATGTATGCAGTAAGTCTGATATCCAGATTCATGGAGATACCCAAGGAGACACATTGGCAAGTAGGAAAGAGAATTTTGAGGTATGTAAATAGAACAAAGGAGTATGGTGTTCTATACTCCAAATATAATCATTTTAAGATGATTGGTTCCACTGACATTGATTGGGATCGAAGTGTGGATGACAGAAAGAGCATATCAGGGTATGTGTTTCTTTTGGGATCGGGAGTCGTATCATGGGCTTCCAAGAAACAGCCAATAGTCTCATTATCAACAAGAGAAACTGAATATATAGTAACAACCGCAGCAGCATGCCAAGCAGTTTGGATGAGAAGGATGCTGAGAGATCTATGTCATGAGCAAGATAAAGGAACCATAATTTTCTTTGATAACAACTCAGAAATTGCATTGTCAAAGAATTATGTTTTCCACAAGAGAAGAAAGCATATAGATGCCAAAGACCATTTCATAAGAGAATTAATTAAGAATGGTGAAATTTTTTAGCAGCATTGGAGGTCAGAGGTACATTTTGCTAATATCCTCACAAAGCCATTGGGACATAAAAGTTTTGTTTTTCTCAAATAGTCTTTGGGAATGATCAATCGAAATAGTTATGATTAAGGGGGAGTGTTGGAAATAACTCCCAACGACCACCATAAATAAGGAGTGGCAACAGCCCACACTTCATTGAATTTTTCTTGTGTAGGGAAGGACAAGCCTCAATTTTCAAATCTGTAGGCATTCACGCAAAAACCAAAACAGAGTACCGGGAGCCATACTTTGTGTTATTTCCTACTTAGTCGTATTCACCTACGTTTTTTCCCGCAGCTTTGTGCCTGCAACATTTAAGTGTTAATCCTTAAGCCTTCTACCATAATTTATTTCCCCACCGATGTGATATCGGCAATACCTACCACATATCCTTACCACATTGTAAACCGTTCTATAAACCTTTACATTTCCTTTATTTTTTACCTTTTCCACACTTCGCACCTCTCGCCGTTTAACTCCCCGCATACCACAACCCGCAAGATTTAAGTTTTAACTCTTAGAGCTTTCGTCTAGACTAATTTTCTATCGATGCAATCCGGCGGGAACCACCTCAAACCTTTACAACACTTACCACCGCTTTAGCGCCCATAGCTCGCACTTCACAAGTTATAAGTTTTAACTTTCAATGCCGCCCGCAATTTATTTTGTTTTGTTTGCAATGCGATCGCAAAAAGGGCACATGGAAATCTCATGAGGATAGTGCAGATCGCACATCGCAAAGCTCAGGACATAACAGATAGCGCCCACAAGTTATTATGTTTGGGATGCCATGCGATGTTCCACGTCACATCGCACATTGCAAATTTTAATGTTTTACTGTAAGCGCATATGTTAAAAGTTAAAATCGTCGAAGAGCAATTTGCGATGGAGGCACCAGATGCAATGTGTTTTCTGAACTGAATTGCATGAATTTTTAGATCCTCCATTTTGTGTTTTCTATACGCATTTTCGTGTATAAGCAACCAAACAGAGCTGAGGGCGATTTATTTGTTGAATGTCCTATTCCGCATAGAATTTCTTGGAATGCTAAGGCTCCGTCAATTTTGTATAAAACTATGTAAAATAATTTTATTTTAGAGAAGGAATGAATCGAATCTCAGAGAAGAGTTGAATAAATTAGAAAGAGTTCCTTTCATGTGTAAATCGTTGTGTGTTTGTGTGTTTGACTATTATTTTTTCATTATTTGTGCATTCTCTGTGTTGTCAGTGGAAACGCATCTCCCTGTGGTTTTTTTTTCATTATTTTCAACACACCCTCCCTCTCAAATTTTCTCTTTATGATTTTAACTTTTCTCTTTATGACCTTATTTCTATCTTAAATTTTTCAATGAGCTCTGATACCAATCTATTGGAAAGGCAGAGAGGAGAAACACAAAACAATTCACACACAAAGCATATGATTTGTTGCTCTTCTTTATTGATCTTCAATAATTCTCTACAATAAACCGAGTGAAGGGTATTTATCCTAGCTAGCTTGACATGCACACACTTAAAAAACTAAACTTGACCATCACTCACTTACCAAATTCATCTATCACACAACTAGACTTACTTACTTAACTCATTGTCTAACTCTTCTTCATGCCAGAGTAATTAGCTTACTTTAACACATGATTCTTGGTTGCACAATAATAGTGTTGTTTATCATTCTTGGTTGCACAATAATAGTGTTGTTTCGCAATAGTGTCACGACACTCCCTTAATCTATTTTGAGGGACTGTCCACCTCTAAGGTCCTCTCTAGATTCTCAAAATGAGTGTTAATGATCCACTAGCAACAAGAAAACTTAAATTAAGATTGAACGAATATGATGGAAGGACAACCACAGCCCCAACCGATATGATCCAGTGGGAGTATGAAAAATTAAGTTAACCTTGCAACAGATACGAAACAAAGGAAGCAATAAAATTCAAACTTTGCTGTAATGGAGCTGTGTATGTCATTCTCTCATTACTATCCAACTAACTCCCTCAAAATTTCGTTAAAGGACTTCTTTCACCTCATTCCGTCTAAGAAAATCATAATTAATTTGAATTTAAAATTAACTCCTTTCAGTTTTGGTTGTGTTTTTTACATGAAATTTCTAGAGATTTGTAATATTTTGTTATTTAAAATATATATATTTAAATCTGTAAATAAATTCAATAACATCGTAAATTATACAACTCAAAATATTTTAAAGTAAAATTAATTGAAATTTTCTTTTGTTTTATATCCTTGAATCTATCTTGAATAATCAATAAATAACTTTCTTTCACTATCTTGGACCTCGTGAAAGAAAAAGACTGCCATTTTATATCCTGGATTATATCTTGAATAATGAATGAATAAATTTATTTCACCAGCTCGGACCTCGTGAAAGATAAAGTCTGCCATTGAATGAAGAACTTTCTTTCACTCGCTCTTACCTCGTGAAATACAAAGCCTGCCATTGAAGTATAATGAACAAAACATTGGAAAGAGTAGATGCAGTCCAGGTTTCGTGACTCTAAAACAATGAAGGCGTCCTCCCTCTATGGGTTTCGACGATAAAAAAAATAACACAGAAAACGAAAACGATGCTCCAACTGTTGAAAATATTAAAGTCACCTGCCAGCCTTGGGCAGGAAGAAAATAGTACAAGAGCAGCAGCAACAGAGATTGAGTGCGCAACACTCTGTATTGAAGAGGAATGGAGAAATCCGTAAAGATTAAATTAAATTTTGATGGGCCGCAGCCACAGATTGCAGAGGAAGTTAATTCGGTGATGGGAGTAGCCATTTTCTGCATGAGGAATGAAGATTTCCCATAGATCTGAACTACGGAGGAGCAGACTTATTAAAAACAGTCGTTTCGGGCTTTAAAGCCCTCAACAACCAAAAATGGAGAAATTGAATTAAAACAGGCGGAATTTCTTTTATTTATTATTTGGTGAATAAGTGGTCCCCACCACTTAATCACTAATCGCAGTCGCAGATTTCTTTTGGTGCAGTGTCTTGTTGATATGAAGATTTGCGATGCGATCCAATCACAATCGCAAATCACAATAATCAAATGTCTTGTGGATGTGTAGAGATCCGCAATGGAACGACTGTATATAAACATACAACCAAACCTTATTATAATCGCCCTCCTACAGCAGCGGAGGCCCGTGGGTCCACTTGGACACGTGGCGAAGACCCAATGGAATCGCAAGTTCAAAATCGCAAGGTTCAATCGGCGGAGTTTTGTTATGTGCCCTGATCACATTACCAAAGGGCGGACCCGATGGCACTATGTGACGAAGCTTATATATTGCATCACGTCCGGATTCCAATCGCAATCAGAAGATCGGAGGTTTGTTGTTTGGTCGCGCGTCTGTTTAAAGCGCGGACCTGACGCCATTTATATGGCAGATTTAATATCGAACCAGCGCGTCCGTTGTATAATTGCAATCGCAATGTCTCATCGGATGTTTGCAATGCGATCTAATCGAAATCACAACATCGCACAGCGCTCAATCGCAATTTTGTTTGTCACCACCAATTTGCCGATTGCCGATTGCCGACTGCGAAGTGGTCCCCACTCGTACGTCAGGCATTTCATATTTTTTAAGTTCCAAAAAGGTTTCCTTGTATTTGGTTTATTTCTTGTTTATGTTTTTAATATGGTTTTTTGTTGTAATATTTTAATATGCACGGCATATAAAAGAAAAGGCCCGCGAGATTGTATTGTAATTTTTGTACTACTGTGTGAGAGCCCGCAGGCAAGAAAAGCACAAGAAGAAGAACAGAGCACGGTTTTGTGCGTTCTTGAGAGACAGAGTATTGCTTTCAAGACAGTGAGTTGATTGGCACTGCGTGTGTAGCAGTCCTGTTATTATTATCCCTCTGTGAAGAGGAAGATTTGTAACAGTTTTTTTTTGAAGTAATAGAAGTTGTTTTACAGTGTGGAACCCTGTCTCTTGTCAAAAGAATTTTAAAATTTCTCTGTGTTTGAAGAGGGGAGTTTTATTCTCTCCACTGTTTGTTTGGAATTTTCAATATTCCAACATGGTATCAGAGCTAGTCTAGGCTCTTTGAAGGTTTCAAAGAAGCTGAAGAAGAAGACTTGTTGAAGCGTTTTCTCTAGCAGTGTGAAATCTCAACAGAAGTCAAAAGTTCAGGTATTTCTCAAAGATAACAGTGCAGTTGCTTATTGTTTAAAGAGTTTTCTCTTTCAGAAAAGAAAGACAGTTAGTTTAATTTAAGAATTCAGTTTAAGATAAATGGCTGGACCAAGCACAGGAATGAACATTGGAAATGTTCAACTTCCACAATTTAATGGAAAGAATTATGATTATTGGGCCATTACCATGAGAGCCCTGTTTGTCTCACAAGACTTATGGGAATTTGTAGAAGATGGTTTTGCTGAACCAATCGATGAGCAGGCTTTTAATACCTTAACTCAAGCAGAGAAGGACTTATTGAAGAGAAATAGGAAGAAAGATGCTAAAGCTCTCTTCTTATTGTATCAAGCAGTAAATGAGAGTGTGTTTCCAAGGATAGCAAGAGCCCACAAATCCAAGGAGGCACGGGAAACTCTAAAAGTAGCCTATCAAGGTATGGAGAAAGTTAAGACAACAAAACTTCAGTTGCTGAGAAGAGATTTTGAAACTCTTTCCATGAAAGAGTCAGATAATGTAGACACATTTTTTACACATGTCATTGGGATTGTAAATCAGATAAGATCCCATGGAGAGACTCTTGAAGAGAGAAGGATAGTGGAGAAACTTTTGAGAAGCTTACCCTCAAAGTTTGATGTTATTGTTACCACCATAGAAGAGACCAAAGATCTCTCATAGTTCACGGTAGATGAACTTCATGCCTCACTGATAACTCATGAATAGAGATTGAGCAGAGATGAACATACATCTCTTGAGCATGCCTTCAAGACCCATATGCCTTCAGGAAGAGGAAGAGTTCAAGGTAAAGGAAGAGGAAGAGGCAGAAGCCAGAATAGAGGTGGAAGGAACAACCCTTCACATTCACATGGAAGGAGCAACAATCAAATTCAAAGTCACAGCCAATGCAACAGCCAGCAAGGTGGACATCAACACCAACATGCTCATGGACAAAGGTATGACAAATCCAATGTCAAATGTCATTATTGCAAGAAATATGGGCACTATGCCAATTAATGTAGAAAGAAGCAAAATGACATGAAAAATAGGCAGAATGCTAATGTAGAAAAAGAAGAAAAGAACCCAAGTAATGTGCTATTAGCTTGTAATGTAGCATAGGATAAAGAAGATGATGTTTGGTTCTTAGATTCATGATGTAGTAATCACATGACTGGAAACAGAACAATGTTTTGCCAATCTAGATGAAGAAGTAAAATCTGAAGTGACCACAGGGATTGATACTAAAATTTCTGTCAAAGGGAAAGGCAGAGTTAGTATTCGAGCAAGAAATGGGGAGAAGAAATTTGTCCCTGATGTGTATTATGTTCCAGGTCTGAAATGTAATCTTTTGAGCATTGGGCAGCTCATAAACAAAGGTTACAATGTAATATTTAAAGATGATGTGTGCACAATAAAATATATTCCTCCAAGCAAGAAAATCATTGCTGAAATTCAAATGACCAGCAATAGAATGTTTCCTCTCAAGATCAACACTGACTTGAAGGGAAAAGGAAAGAGCATAGTAGTTGTAACACAAGAAGCCTTTCAGAAGGAAGAGAAAGATGAAAACTGGTTATGGCAACTGAGATTTGGACATCTCAATTTCGGAGGATTAAATTTGTTGCACAGAAAAGAAATGGTAAGAGGTTTGCCATTAATTGAGAAGCCTGACAGCCTATGTGAAGGCTACATCTTGGAAAAGCAACACAGAGAAAATTTTCCATCAGGGAAAAGCATAAGGGCGAAAGCACCCTTAGAAATCATCCACTCAGATTTGTGTGGGCCGATGCAAACAGCATCAGTTTCAGGCAGCAATTACATGCTGACCTTCATAGATGATTTCACAAGAAAAGTGTGGGTTTATTTTCTGAAATATAAGAGTGAAGTCTTTCAGAAATTTCACCATTTTAAAGCTCTTGTAGAGAAACAAAGTGGGCAGTACATTAAAGTTCTCAGAACCGACAGAGGAGGAGAATACATATCAAAGGAGTTTCTGCGTTTTTGCAGAGATAACGTCATACACAAGAAGTTTACCACAAGGTACACACCGCAACAGAATGGAGTTGCTGAAAGGAAGAATCGAACCATAATGGAAATGGTGAGAAGTATGCTAAAGGCAAAACACTTGCCGAATGAATATTGGGTAGAAGCAGCAAACTATGCTGTGTATATTTTAAATAGATGCCCTACAAAAGCTGTGATGAACAAAGTTCCAGAAGAAGCGTGGAGTGGCAGAAAACAGGGAGTGACCCACATGAGAGTTTTTGGATGTGTGGCATATGCACACATTCCAGACAAATTGAGGAAGAAGTTGGATAGTAAGGGGGATAAGTTCATTTTCCTTGGATATTGTGAAGATTCCAAAGGATACAGATTGTATAACCCATCCACAAAGAAGTTTATAATAAGCAGAGATGTGAAATTTATTGAAGAGGAAGCATGGGATGGAAGTATTGAGAAAATAGTCAATGTCAAAAACTGTTTATCTCATGATGAAGATGAGGGAGATGTGGTTGAAATTGGCAACCCATCCGTTGCAAAACCTCCAGCAACGCAAGGACAGCAAGGGACGCCTCAAGCGGCAGCAAGAACACCCTTGAGAAGAAGCATGAGTGGCTCACCGAGCACACCACACGGAGCATAATTAAGTGCTTCATCAAGCACAATTACACTAAGTGAAAGAGGAACAAAGTTCAGAAATATTAGTGAAATTTATGAGCAAGGAGCAGCAAATGAAGGTATGAACTCCTTATTTTCTTTGTATTGTCAAGTTGATGATCTTATTCATTTTGAAGATGCTATTAAAGATAGAAAATGGATAGAAGCTATGGACGATGAAATTAATGCCATAGAGAAGAACAAAACATGGGAGCTAGTTGATCTCCCAGAAGGTAAGGATGTTATTGGAGTTAAATGGGTCTATAAGACCAAAAGCAACGCTGAAGGAAAGATAGAAAGACACAAGGCCAGACTTGTTGTCAAGGGATATAAGCAGAAGCATGGGATTGATTATGAAGAGACTTTTGCACCAGTTGTAAGAATGGAAACTGTGAGAGTAGTGGTGTCCGTAGCAGCAAAAAACAAATGGAAAGTATACCAAATGGATGTAAAATCTGCATTTTTAAATGGAGTTTTAATGGAAGAGGTATATGTGGAACAACCTCTGGGATATGAGAAAAAATGCCAAGAGCATAAGGTCTGCAAATTGAAGAAAGCTCTTTATGGGCTGAAGCAAGCGCCAAGAGCATGGTACAGTAGGATAGATTCCTATCTACTGGAAAACAGATTTGAAAAGTGTGAGGGAGAACCCACCCTCTACATCAAAGAAAAGGATGGTAAGATGTTCGTTGTTGCTTTATATGTTGATGATTTAATTTTTACAGGTAATGATGATTATCTTGTTGAGAATTTTAAAACAATCATGAAAGATGAGTTTGAAATGACTGATATGGGTTTATTAAGATACTTCTTGGGAATAGAAGTGGAGCAAGGTGAGAAAGGGATTTTTATATCTCAAGCAAAGTATGTGAATCAAGTTTTAGAAAGATTTAATATGCAGGAGTGCAAGGCTGCAATTACTGCAATGGGATTGAATTTGAGTAAAGATGACAACAACAAGGATTTTGATCCAAGTTTGTATAGAAGCATAGTTGGCAGCCTCATGTATTTGAATGCAACTAGGCCGGATATTATGCATGCTGTTAGTTTAATTTCCAGATTCATGGAGAAGCCAAAAGAAGCACATTGGCAAGCAACAAAGAGAATTCTGAGGTATGTGAAAGGAACAAAAAGATTTGGTATTTTATGTACTACTTCAGAAAATTCAGAGTTAGTTGGATACACTGACAGTGATTGGGATGGAAGTGTAGATGATCGAAAGAGCACTTCCAGTTATGTTTTTCATATGGGTTTAGGAGCCATTTCATGGGCTTCTAAGAAACAACCGATTGTAGCATTATCTACAGCAGAGGCAGAGTATGTGGCAGCTACAGCAGCAACATGTCAAGCAATTTGGATGAGAAGAATTGAGAAGCTTATGCCAAGAACAGGTAAAAGGGACAGTTATTTATTGTGACAATAGCTCAACTATTGCATTGTCAAAGAATTTTGTGTTTCACAAGAGAACGAAGCACATAGATATAAAGTTTCATTATATCAGCGAATTGGTGAACAATGGTGAAGTTGTTTTACAGCATTGTAAAATAGAGGAGCAATATGCAGACATTCTAACTAAACCATTGGGGCAGAAGACATTCGAATTTTTAAGAAAATTCTTGGGTATGATGGATAACCTAGCAGCTGACTTTAAGGGGGAGTGTTGAAAATATTAAAGTCACCTGCCAGCCTTGGGCAAGAAGAAAATAGTACAAGAGCAGCAGCAGCAGATATTGAGTGCGCAGCACTCTGTATTGAAGAGGAATGGAGAAATCCGTAAAGATAAAATTAAATTTTGATGGGCTGCAGCCACAGATTGCAGAGGAAGTTAATTCGGTGATGGGCGTAGCCGTTTTCTGCCGGAGGAATGAATATTTCCCGTAGATCTGAACTACGGAGGAGCAGACTTATTAAAAACAGTCATTTCGAGCTTTAAAGCCCTCAACAACCAAAAATGGAGAAATTGAATTAAAACAGGCGGAAGTTCTTTTATTTTTGATTTGGTGAATAAGTGGTCCCCACCACTTAATCGCTAATCGCAATCGCAGATTTCTTTTGGTGTAGTGTCTTGTTGATATGAAGATTTGCGATGCGATCCAATCGCAATCGCAAATCGCAATAATCAAATGTCTTGTGGATGTGTAGAGTTCCACAATGGAACGACTGTATATAAACATACAACCAAAACTTATTATAATCGCCCTCCTACAGCAGCGAAGGCCCGTGGGTCCACTTGACCACGTGGCAAAGACCCAATGGAATCGCAAGTTCAAAATCGCAAGGTTCAATCGTCGGAGTTTTGTTATGTGCCCTGATCACATTACCAAAGGGCGAACCCGACAGCACTATGTGACGGAGCTTATATATTGCATCGCGTCTGGATTCCAATCGCAATCGGAAGATCAGAGGTTTGTTGTTTGGTCGCGCGTCTGTTTAAAACGCGGACCCGACGCCATTTATATGGCGGATTTAATATCGAACCAGCGCGTCTGTTGTATAATCGCAATCGCAATGTTTCATCGGATGTTTGCGATCCGATCTAATCGCAATCGCAACATCGCACAGCGCTCAATCGCAATTTTGTTTGTCACCACCAATTTGCCGATTGCCGATTGTCGACTGCAAAGTGGTCCCCACTCGTACGTCAGGCATTTCATATTTTTTAAGTTCCAAAAAGGTTTCCTTGTATTTGGTTTATTTCTTGTTTAAGTTTTTAATATGGTTTTTTGTTATAATGTTTTAATATGCGCGGCATATAAAAGAAAAGGCCCGCGAGATTGTATTGTAATTTTTGTATTGCTGTGTGAGAGCCCGCAGGCAAGAAAAGCACAAGAAGAAGAACATAGCACGGTTTTGTGCGTTCTTGAGAGACAGAGTATTGTTTTCAAGACAGTAAGTTGATTGGCACTGCGTGTGTTGCAGTCCTGTTATTATTATCCCTCTGTTAAGAGGAAGATTTGTAACAGTTTTTTTTGAAGTAATAGAAATTGTTTTACAGTGTAAAACCCTGTCTCTTGTCAAAAGAATTTTAAAATTTCTCTGTGTTTGAAGAAGGGAGTTTTATTCTCTCCACTGTTTATTTGGAATTTTCAATATTCCAACACCAACATCACATCCCCACTTTTTCTCTTAGCACCGAGATTGGGAAAACAAGTAAGCTCTTTCTGACTCGACTATATTTTCTCCAAAATCTATTCGGATTCTTCCATACTTTTATCTTCCCAATAAATTAATTATTTTACCATATTTTAATCAATTTTGGCTTGCAATTTTCTTGTTCGAGTATCTATGTGTTTTCACGTGTTCCTCGATCTGTTATCTGGGTATCTTTTCAACCCAATAAACAATCTCCTCACCTTCATTTGTAACAATTTCACAAATAACATACATTTCAATCAAACCATCCTATCTGCGTTGCCATCCTCAACTAAACCATAAATATGTTATTTATAATTTAATAATTGTGGCAAAACATAAATCTTATTTGCGTATGTTTATTTTAATTTTTTTTTACTCAACTAACATATAATTGTATTAATAAACATGCAATACGAAAATGGCACTCAGGATTTAAATACATGAATTTTGTTTCGGTTATCTCAACAATCATAGTAACAACATAAATATAAAAGAGGTATAATTTGCCGCCCATGACTTGGCGGGATTCTAAGTTCTTTCTGAACTTACAGCTGGACCAAATTAGATGATCTGTGCATTTTCTAGTAGGCCTGCTGAATATTTACTCGGTCGTTCTCTTTTTGGTATATTTTTGATTGGAGACTGGAATTCTATGTCTATGTATTGCTACTTTTAACAGTACGATCTGAACTATCAGCAACTATTATAGTTCCAATCGATCGATCTGTGAACGCGTTAAGGCCCGCTGCATTAATCTCGTTAAATGGACACGAACCTCCCCCGCTAGGAGATCTTTAGTTTTGACAATTAGAAGGGCTTGACGCAGTTACGAGACCCCTAACGGATTCGAACCACTAATTCTTCATCATCTTAATATTGTTATTATTTTCTACTTCATCTCCCTAGAATATGAATTTCAAATGCAGTGGCCTACAAGCTGAAGTTCCAGTAGCCATGGTGACCACTATCAGCATGGCAATCAATGTTACCGAGCGTGCAGATGATAACCTCATCTCCATATCGTTCCAACCTATATTACACTTATTCTATTCACCGCCGCAGATGAAGTACTTGATCGCAACAATATGAATATCGAAATCAAAAGAAGATGAATAAGAATAATATGAGTGTGTGTATGTATATACAGCCAGTAATTACGCTATGAAGAGGCGGAGAACAGAGAAAACGCGGAAATGAGGTTTTAAGAGATGACTCTATAATATGTGGTCTATATGGAATGAACCGACCTACTAAGTGGAATCCTGATCTGTAAAATCCCGCATAAGTCTTTCCCAAATCGCTGCTTGTAAAATTCCAGCTGCAGTCAAAGAGTGACTTTGAAATTATGTATTTTAACTTTCGTAATCAAATCTTTGACTCAGATTGGAGACTTGACTTTCGTTGAACATGGCCATCGACTTTTACTCCCTCTCACAAAATACGATCCACATGTTGAACGATTAAAAAAGCCATTTAAAACAATAACGACGAATAAACTTCTGGCTTTCTCTTTCTTCGTTCCTGTGAAAAAAAAATAACATTCATGGATTTAAAAGCCTACGGCCTTTTCATAACAGCAACCCTGTGAATTTAAAAATGGGTATCTAATCAAAGAACACGCCTATACGAATTGCCGATGTTGACAAATAACAAGAATCGTCAATTTAAAAGTGCATGGCCTTTTCATAAGGGCAACCCTATGGGCTGTATGTCTACTTGCTCTGTTTGATGTTAAATGCTGGGATTGGTCTGTAATGTTTTTGGTCTTTCTGGAATAGCCTTGCAATATGTTGCAAGATATTTTATGTAATAGTTTTTGGCTTTATCACTATGTTTCTGGTACTTAATATAAATCAGAGTATTTTTCATGTTGAAAAACTTTATGGGTTGTATATGAGTATCCAGCCGCAAAGCATGGTTTTTTTCCGAACATTCTTTTTTTATTTGTTTTTCTAATTTTGAGTAGCCGGCCCCCAAAGCATGGTATCCATCTGAGAATTTTTTTTCTTTTTTTTTTATAAATTAATTTTTTAAAATATAATTTTTTAATTTTAAATTTTTAAAGGTTTATAATTATTAAATAGAGTTATATAATTTAAATGGTTGGTAAATTATAATAAATATTTATTCATAACAATATATATCTGGTACATTTTAAATCATAAAATTAGTTAAATTATAATTTTATTATTATTATTAATTATAAAAGGAATTAAGATATAAATTAAATAAGACTTAAAATTTAAGTCTAATTTATTATAGAATTTTTAATTTGTACATAGATTTTGTTACAATATTATCGGACAATGTCATTGCATATCAATATTATATAGCTCATTTCATATGAAATATGTTTCAATTAATCAATTTAATTAAAATAGCTTATTTCATATCAAATGTGTCTTAATTAATCAATTTAATTAAAGAAGGAAAAAAATATGTAAGTAATTTCCAGATAAATCTCAACTTTTGATTTGTGAATACCACTAATTATATTCTAAAATATTCTTGGAATTTCAATCCCTACTATTCACCTATTAATTATTACTAAATAAATTAAAAATATAAAAAAAACCATTGCAAAATTAACTTAATCATTACATTATCTCGACGAATAAAATCAACTACTTCTAAACCATTTTTCCACTCAAAGCTCTACTCTTATTTTTCCTTCGCAAATTATTAAATTTGCAAACGTCACATAAATATTTGGATAACTGTTTACATTTAATATCAAATGAAAAATATTCAAATTACTTTATATTTTCGCACACTTTCCAAATAAAACAAAATAACATTATCTTTATGTTAGATGTAAAGAAGGATATTTCTTAGACAAGGCCTTTATGATGCAATAGGGATAATGATATCGTTTTGTTGTTTTGGCGATGCATGGTTAGTTTTTTTAAAATTTCATAAAACTTTTTAAACATAAAATTTTAATTTTAATAATTTTAATTAATTTAGGGTTCAAATGCGTCGGTTTTCTAAATAATATTGTAATTTTACAAAAAAAAAATAAATAAATTGGTTAAACAATTATAGAAATTTACAATTAAAAAAAAAATTAATATACTTTTAGCACAAATAAATTAAATAATTGTCAATTATATTTTTATTAAAATTTAATAAAATTTTATTTTAATAATTTAAATTATATTTTTAGCATAAATAAATTAAATAATTTTGAATTATATTTTTATTAAAATTTAATAAAACCTTTTAAATATAAAGTTTTAGTTTTAATAATTTCAATTAATTTAACAGTCTGAATATATTTTACAATAAATAGATTCTAGTGCATGTCCAGCCCATAAATTTCATAAATTACTTTCATGTCGATGCACCTCTTTCAGCCAAACCCTTGAATGGGCACGGGTTTGTTCTTGCGGCCAAACCCTTTTATAAGGTTTGGTAATTTAAGCTATTATATGACACTACTACATGTGGGGGTGTTTTAAGACAATATTTAAGACAATTTTCTAGTGAATTGTTTTAATTAGAAACAAAACTAAAATTGTGTATTGTCTTAAATATTGTCTTTAAGCGGGTGTCTCAAAATTACTGTCTCAAAATTAGTGTCTCAAACAATCGTCTCAAATAAGTGTCTCAAACAATTGTCTCTATAAAGACAGTATAGAACACATATTATTATTGTCTCTATAAAGACACAGGCATTATTGTCTTTTAAGAGACAATTTTATTTGTCTACAATTTGTCTCCGTAGAGACACTTTCATTTTTGTCTTTGTAGAGACAATAACATTTGTATCTTTATGGACAATAGCTGAGATAAAAGACGTATTGTCTCTATAGAGACTATATGTCCATAATTCAAACTATTGTCTCTGTAGAGACGATATGAAATAATATTTAAAAAAAAAACAAATCATTTTAAATGTTATTTTAAGGTGGTTTCAACATTTCAAGTTCCCAAATAGTGATTTTAATTACCTTAAATCTTTGTTTTTTATGGAAAGAAAAAATAATAAATTTCATTTTCTTAAAGCTAACAACAGTGATTTTAAATCCAAGAGAAAAAACAATTTTCCAAAACTTAACAATTTCAGAAAGCAACCTTGAAACTAATAAGACATCACACTTATATTCGAATTGCGGGCATTACGTTTCATAGACTGCCATCGGAAAGGCCAGAGTCTCCAGAGTAGAAATGAACTGAGACATTATTAAATATTTGACAACAAAAAAAGGAAATATGTAGGTCAATTCGAAATCCACAAAAGCAGCAACCTTAGACTTATTGACTTTAATTCCCCTTTCTGTGGTTCTATTGCTGTGGACATTAGGAAAGGCCTCTGTTCCTTGGACCAAACCTGTACAGGAAATTTTAGAATTGCTGCAGTTGCATCTAATACCATCCACCCAATTGGCTACAACATCTAAAACACTTATGTAAAACACCAAGTAATACTGAGAAGCTTTCCAAGAAAAAAGGGTTACACTAAATGACATGACCCATCCAAATTTTACGTTATCCCCTGCATCATAGCAGTGTCCCTTCAAATCTACCCGCAAAATCATTGAAACAGAAGATATTAGAGGAGAGCACGAGCCATTTAATTGCATCAGTTCAGAATAAAGTTAATTATTCTGTTTTGTTGGCATTGTGGGCATTACATTTCATAGACTGCGATCGGAAAGGCCAGAGTTTCCAAAGTGGAAACGAACTGAAGATACCATGCTTTTTTTTTATAGCCATGCGCACTTGATCTATTCTTCGATACCAGGCTCGCTTGATACACAGTTTTCTAATCTAAGGTCATTACCTTGGTTCTTTGTTAATTGCATCAAAATCGACTCCTAATTCTTCAGAACAGGCCCTTATATTCCAATGTGCAGGTTCCAAAACATTTCACTTATGCTTTGATTTTCCGGTGCTCTGTTTTCCGGCAGTTTGATCTAAAAATTCGTTTGCAACTGCTATTCCTTCAAAAACGATCGGCTCTACAATTCAATGACTTTTGGCTACGAAGTAGTGCATTATTATTTTATTTTTTTGGGGGTCAAAGTTACCCACGGCCTACAAGTAGCCTCATCCACAAATACAACATGAACGTGGAGGTCACCATTAGCAGCACCAATGCATTAACACTATATAACCAATGTTGATTGCGTTAACATGAACTCACAGTTGGGAGAGTGATGAGGGTAAGATTGTTTCCGTAGCAGATCAATATTGACCAAAACCATATAGGAGCAATGTGATATCAATAAAAATATTATTCTGCTACTACTAATGTGTAATGATACTGCTACCATAATTGGAATGAGGTCATTATCTACAAGAAAATCCTCTATCTCGGAACTCGCATAAGTCACTTATCCAGAGTTTATTTCAGAGAATGATGAAAACATAGATCTGTTTCATTACAAAAAAAAATAGGTACCATATGGTCACAAAATTACCCAAAACACGGTGCTAGCCCAACATGTGTGGCTAGGGCTCATGAACGAATTGTGGTAGGTGGTCAATCTTCTATGTGCAAACGACATGTAAAAATTACATATTTGAAACTACTACAATACAACTGATCGTAGTTAACATTATAACATTAGTAATTTGAGAAGGAAGTAGTAAACGTAATGAAAAATGAGTATTTCCGTTATTAGTATGCTCAGTATCAGTTCGGAATAAAGTTAATTATTCTATTTTGTTCGCATTGTGGGCATTACGTTTCATATACTACCATCAGAAAGGACAGAGTATCCAGAGTGGAAATGAACTAAGACACTATTAAATATTTGACAGCAAAAAAAGGAAATATGCAGGTCAATTCGATATCCACAAAAGCAGCAATCTTAGACTTACATACTTCAATTCCCCTTTCTGCGGTTCCATTGCTGTGCACATTAGAAAAGGCCTCTGTTCCTTGGACCAAACTTGTACATGCAATTTTGGAATTGGTGCATCTAATACCATCTACCCAATTGGCTACAACATCTAAAACACTTATGTAAAACACCAAGTAAAACTGAGAAGCTGCCCAAGAAAGGAGGGTTACACTAAATGACATGGCACAGCCAAATTTTACGTTATCTCCTGCATCATAGCAGTGTCCCTTCAAATCTACCCTCAAAATAATTGAAACGGAAGACAATAGAGGAGAGCACGAGCCATTTAATTGCATCATTTAGAAATAAAGTTAATTATTTTGTTTTGTTCGCATTGTGGGCATTGCGTTTCATAGACTGCCATTGGAAAGGCCAGAGTCTTCAGAGTGGAAATGAACTGAGACACTATTAAATATTTGACAACAAAAAAAGGAAATATGAAGGTCAATTCGATATCCACAAAAGCAGCAATCTTAGACTTACCGACTTCAATTCCCCTTTCTGCTGTTCCATTGTTGTGCACATTAGGAAAGGCCTCTGTTCCTTGGACCAAACGTATACACGCAATTTTAGAATTGGTGCAGTTGCATCTAATACCATCTACCCAATTGGCTACAACATCTAAAACACTTATGTAAAACACCAAGTAAAACTCAGAATCTGCCCAAGAAAGGAGGGTTACACTAAATGACATGGCCCATCCAAATTTTACGTTATCTCCTGCATCATAGCAATTCCCTTCAAATCTACCTGCAAAATCATTGAAACGAAAAACATTAGAGGAGAGCAAGAGCCATTTAATTGCATCAGTTCGGAATAAATTTAATTATTCTGTTTTGTTCACATTGTGGGCATTACGTTTCATAGATTTCCATCGGAAAGGCCAGAGTCTCCCCTCCAATTCACTCGTTGATTCGAAGGAATCTTTCAGAGCGTTGTCCTTCGAAAAAAAGAATGGGACTTGGCCAGTGAGTCGTGGTAGCTATTTCTTGGACAGTGTAATTATTAGAATCGGAAAAGCTTAATATAATTAAGGTTACAGACACAAACGACACAAAAGCCAAAGAAAGACCAGATAGTAAGACTATTTTCTTGTCTGCAACACTTCTCTACTCCAAGCTATATGCAAGAATTTATGGGTGAAAATATGTAAATAGGATGGAAAATGGGTTCTGATCAAAGGGACTCACTGGTAATAAAACATGTCATGGGATTCCCTCTAGGTGAGTAAGCAAAAACCCCAAAAGAAAATTTTTCGGGAATTGCATAAAATATATAGATAACGATATAATCAAATACCTTATAGATCAAACTCCAGCAAATTTTGAAGTGTATTATAACCTACTACGAATTTTTAACAAACCAAACATCTTGCAGCAACCAGTAATCTGACAAAATTTTAAATGCATGCTCACTATTGCCAAATTTATAATTTAACAAAGTTTCACAACCAGTTGTTGTAGTAACCAGAAAATCCAACTAAAAACATTATTTTAACAAAATCTAAAAGCTTCACACAGAAGAAGAGAAGGTGCAGATAACTGTTCTTGGCCACTAATACTGCTAGGCCTCATTCCTCATCCTCTTCCTCACCATCTCCACCAGCAGCCTTATCTGACACTGCCTTCATGTTCTTTCGTTTCACACGACCAGGATGTCCCCTGCCAAGAGGACTTGTAAGTGAGAAATCAATGTGCTTTTGTCAATCAACTCTTACCATGAGAAACGAAATATTCACAACTTTCCTACCAACCCTGATGTGGCGTTGCCGGATGAGAACACGAGCATGATGGATGGACTTGGCCATCCCTGATTTGAAGACGAGAGTCTGCAGGCAGCGCTCGAAGAAGTTATCAATGGTTAGAGTGAGAACGTAATCGAGCTTGCTCTGAGTCTCGTCCAGGAGACCATACCTGTTCATACGCCGCAGTAGGGCTTCTCCTTCGAATATCTGGCGAGCGTTTTTCTCGTCCAGCGTCAGAAGCATACGTGTTGGATTTCGTATGCGGCTCAGCGTGTATTGAACCCTCCAGAGTTCTCTCTTGTTTGGCAGCCTGTATTCTCCCACCAATTTCAACTCTGCGTCTAGCCGCTCCTTCTCGTAGGGACGTCGAGGCTTACTGAATGTCGTCCCATATTTACGGTAAAAAACGACGTGCACCATCTTCCCTCCTCTGCTTCTCCTCTTCCTCCTCGCCTGGCCTCTCGCACAAGAGAAACAAAACCTCTCGTTGATGAATTGTATCTAATATGAAAACCCTCTTTTCAAGAGGGCAGCCTCTACACCCAATGTAAAACACCAAGTGTTTCTCCATTGCAACGGGACCCTTTGGCCATATTTCGCCATTGTTTTTTAAAACAACGCTTCCATTGACACTCCTTATCACTCCATTTCTAGGAAGCCCCTTGAAATCTGGCCCTCTTTCACCATAATGGAGTCCCATGACCAAAATGTTCTTTGGACGATCTGTAGATGGTGAACAGTTGATCTCTTTTTTGTAGGCTTTGTTAAAGTCTACACCTTTTACAATATCAGCAACAGCCATTTCACCGCCATTGCACCAGCCAGTCGGCAAAATTGTATCATGCCGGACATATTTTTCAGAACAGAAATCAACTGCAAATTGCTCTCATCCGAATCCCAAACTTTGCCCCATTCATAGACACTTCATCTATGCTCCTTTTGCACATGGCAACCCTGTTATGTACAATTTTTTCTGCTTTCCCTTGACCATAGGCCGCAGGGGCCAAACCCTGACCCCATTGTCCTGCCCCTGAAGCGAAAGCCGAATTGAGTAAACGGGGCCATTGTAATCAACGAAACAACACTTAATAAAATTAATACATACCATATTCGTAGGTTCAAAACCCTCACCCTTCAATTTCGAAGTCCCTTGCTCGTCCAGCGATTGCAATCAACGACACAACACTTAATCAAACTAATAGATACCAGATTCGTAGGTTCAAAACCCTCACTCTTCAATTTCAAAGTCTCTTGCTCGTCCTTGTTCATCCTTAAGCTTGGCAGCCTCGACCCATATTTTCCCTTCAGAAGCCGAGTACAGAGACAACACATTCATCGACTCAAAGCCTTTCGAAGCCCTCACCTGGATACCCGCATAGTTAAAACCCCAACTCAAACTCATATTTGAAGTCGAGCTCTGTTGCACCAGCCAGGCCCTCATAACCTTGCAGGATCTAGAAGATTTTTTTGACTTGTTGGCCGGTCAGGGCTTTATCTGGTGCAGAAAACACGCCTCTGTCCAGTCGGGGCTTTATCTAGCGCAGAAAACAAGCCTCCAATGTGGGAGCCGAGGTTTGGGTTGCTGTAGAAAACATCCCTGCAATCTATTCACCTTTCGCCTGTTCTTGCAAGAGGACCATCAGTTAGAGGCTTCTTAGAGATTTTTTTCTTCGTCCTGCCCGATTTCTGAAATATATCTTCGCGCTAATTTTTTTGGTATTTTTACTCTTATTTCTTCTTTCATTGGAATACATACCTAAAATATAGACAGGATGAAGAGTTCAAATTTTAATTTTTATAACCTATCAAATTATAAATTATTTTAATTCTATTAGAAAAATTTTAAAAATTTTTTATTAAAATGAATTATTTATTTTTTGTTTTTAATTTTATATTTTAAAATTGATATCGATAATAAATTTTATATTCAATATTTCAAAATAAATTATAATATATGTTTATATGATATTTTTCAAAAATGAAATTTCTCTTAGTTTATCTCAACAAAAATTACAAGTGGCCTTAATTTTAACTATACTTTTCCCTAAGTTATCTAAGAATTTCATATTAAAATTGACAAATGTATCATTGCATGGCTTCGCTAGTGCATAAACAAAGATGACTAAACTTTCAACTATTTTTTCCCAAAATAGATTGCATATTGTTTTAAAATTTATAAACATGCTAAATAGTGTGATTAGGTGGAAGTTTTATACCTGGCGAGGATGAAGCTATTGTTCTCTAATCCATAATTTTTTGTAAATTAAAATACTTCATATTCATATCGAAATAAGAGATTTACAATAGGAGATTTACATTGATAGATTAAATATGAAATTTTTATACTTCTAAAAGCATTAGCTTCTCCAATGATTGCAATATCCCAGAACCACAAAAACACTATTACAATAATAACAAAGTCCCATTTCAACAACAACTAAATATTTGCATCAAGAGTTTAGGCCCCTCACAAAATGAGACAATTCTAGAGAAGTAGTGCACATAAACTGAAAATGAATGTGCTTCAGTGATAGTTGCCTTGAAAACGAGAAGAAAATAGAGCTCTAAACCTAGAAAAGAGCATCCATTGACAGAATGAAACATCAGTAAATCATAGTCTTCCTGAGTGTCCTCTACACAAAACCACATCTTCCATCTAGCATGAAAAGAGTAACCACTTTCTTAGAGGTGAACATACTCATCCATCCCAAAACAAGCCAATTTGAAAGCATATGTTGAAACAAGCTTCAATTGCAAAAATTCAAGTTGCAGGTGCCCATAAAGTGAGAGGAAACATAGTATACTTTGATGCTAGCACCAAAACCCAAGGATCATGAAAAAATAAACATAAACCGCCAACAAAATACCAAGTAAGCATAATATTGACAACAAAAATGGGAATCCTCCACTTCCGTAGCATGTACAGCGAGACCAAATGAAGAGCCACTCTAGATACTCTCTCCACCATCAACAAGACCATAAATATTCATACAATCTCATATAGGTGACAATAAAACATAATTTCCATGCTTGAGGTATAGAAAACATGTCGATAAAAGTGGACTATCATACTATATGTAGCCATGAGCCATTTTAACTAAAAATAACAAAAGAAAATCTAAATTATACCATCCCTAAACCTGATTATAGGAAATTATAATAAGAGTTTGTATATGATCAACTGGAGGATCAGTAAGGTCCTTGGAGGTAGAGTCACTAACCAGAAAACCTTCAATGTGAGCCAATTAGGGGTCCACACTATTGAAACAATACCGTAGGCTGGTAAGCATTCTTTTGACATCTTCAAGGGGAGAAAATAGATTATAAGTCTCAACTT
The DNA here is from genome assembly GCA_034641835.2 of Pinus albicaulis. Classification (NCBI taxonomy): domain Eukaryota; kingdom Viridiplantae; phylum Streptophyta; class Pinopsida; order Pinales; family Pinaceae; genus Pinus; species Pinus albicaulis. The sequence goes on along the minus strand of CM076581.1, from coordinate 598,448,480 downwards.
GTTTATCTTGAAGTACTATGTGAAACAAAGTACCCATTTGTTGGTGTAAGGCCAGCGAGTTGTGATAGAAAATTTGTTTCTTCTGAGGTTTTCCAGTGTCTCAATTCATTTCAAATCCTCACCCATCACCTCGAAATTTGAGTGATAATGGAGACCCTCAACCTCTTTACTTTCCAACAATAAAATATCTTTTCGAACTTCCAAAGGAACGACATCGAAGAAGGTGGCTATTAAGTCAAGAACAATCCAGAAGAGAAATAGAGATCGATATTGGTTAGAAGTGATTCCATTGAATGATAAGTACAAACCCTTATCCATTAAATCAATGTGTATAGTATAGTCGTGGCTAGGGGATAATTTCATCTATATATCTCTACAAATGTATTACGACATAAATTTTTCTATGGATCAAAATCTTCAGCATCGATTCTTCAAGAAGGGTTGGGTTGTCAAAAGAAAACGAAAGATTAGAGACCCCGAGGATGTATACCCTAATATAAAACATTCTTTTAAGATCAATGCTTCAAAACATGAGACTTTAACTAAGGATTGATAGAGATTTTAACAGCCTTTAGAAATTTTTCAAACAAAATAGGTAGATATGAATGCCATACCTCTTGCAATCAAGTGGCGTCTAGGGTGTTGAAGATCCTTATAAGATTCCCCTTTGTACTAGCAGTCGTAAGGAGGCTGCCATCAAGGTGAGCACATAAGGTTTTATCAAACATGTCCATAAGGTTTTATCTTGGTGAACAACCCAACTAACGATATGGTTATAGTAGTTCCAAGAACTTTATGAAGGGTGGTGGTGATGAAAAACCGCATTGATTCTTATGTGGATTCATTTGGAGGGTGAAAAGGATTGTAGGGCTAGTTTATAAGTTGATAAAGTTCCTAACCACATTGTGGGGGAAGGTTATCTAATGGTGCGTGAAGTTCATATAGATTTATCCCTAGGGTGTAGCTAAGGCCTTGGACGATTAAAGGTAATATTTATATCTAAGTTCTAGAGGCTAAACATTGAACAACAAAAAATCACTAAGCTAAAGGAAATTAAGAAAATGGTTCTAGAAAGGTCTCAAGAGTATGATGAAAAATTACAAAACTTGATCAACAAACTCTCTTATATTATCCATGAAACTCAATGCAAAGAATGATCCATTCAAAGTTTGCTGCTCTTTAATAGTGTACCATTAATGCAATAGTCATGGGTGACATAGAGGGATGCCTTATCTTAGGCCATGAGGATAGAATCTTGTAGGGTGAACATCCATTTTACTAAAAAAATTCATGCTTGGTAGGATCTAAGAGAGAATTATGTAAGGAGTTCCTTCTAGGTAAAGGACATTTGTATTACTATTGTTAAAGGGGGTGGCCTACAAGGATACATTGGTAGCTATTGATGCAAAAACATAATTTCAACAATTTATTTCAAAGTGTGTAATTGTCCTCAAGAAGGTCTTAAAGATTTCTAGAAGAGGAAGTTGGTTTCCTTGTTGCCCTATAATTCTGTAGAATTTCTAATTACATCTTTAGGATAGGAAATTTTAGTAATTTTAGGTAGAATTTAAGATGTTGTTTGATTTTCAAGGCCTCCTAGCCATTAGGGAAGTTGAGTCTTAGGATTAGGATTACTTTTGGCATCCTATGTATTTTTCAAATTCCAATACACCAAGGCAAATACGTGGAGGATATTTGGGGGAAATGTGATTATCTATAAAATGTAGATCGGATTTGGGGATCTTGTAGCTCTTTTCCATGGACCCTACTAGTGCTTAGAGGTTGTATTCGGAGCAGTTAGTAGGAAAAAGCATTATATGTTCAAGAATATTAGTGTTGGAGCACCTATGGTTTGGGAGAAAGGATAAGGGGTTCTAGGAGTTAAAGGGTTTAAGGTTTTAGGAGTAAGTGGCTAAGGGTAAAGGGTAAAGGGTTAGGGCTTAGGGGGTTTAGGGGTTAGGGGGTTGAGGTCTATGGGGTTTAAGGGTTAGAGGTTAATTTCTTAGTGGTTAAGGGCTTTAGGGGTTAACAGTTACCCATCAAGGGCTTACATATCAAGGGATTTATGGGTTAAGTGCCTAAGGGTTATGGTATTTAGGTGTCAACGGGTTAAGGGGTTAGGGGTTAGGGGTTAAGGGTCAAGTTTTAAGAGGATATGTGATTAGGGTTTATGGGGTTCAAGGATTCCAAGTTAGGGGTTAGGGGTTAGTGGCTTGGGGTTTAAGGGATCAAGGGGTTAACTATTTCCTCCTTCAAACTCCTCAATGTGTCTACTAAGTCAGAAGAGTTCCGAACACCATGATACTCATGTGATTCATAGGGAGAATATTTATATTCTACCATCTTGTTAGTCATATTTGATCTCTTATTCCTATAAGGTGTATTATGTCAGCTAAACCAAATCATAAGCAAACTAGTGTACCCTAATATAGCTCGAAGAGGATATCTCATTTGCAAGACCGACCATATTAGCACAATACACACACACACACACGCATACTCTATCACTAACTATTTCAATTTCAAATTCCCAATTTCTTGCCAAAATAACAAGTGGTTGACTACCAATCACCACGAGATAATACCAATGACTAACAAAGGCCGAATGAAGAGCACCAGAGAGAAATAAAGATAACAAATTCTCCCGTGAAAGCCAAGGAAACCAATGTAGACCAATAACCATTTCGAACAAAAAGTTATTGATCTGCACCTTGCTCACATAATCAAATCCTTAGTTAATTTCCTCCATAATGTTTCAAAGCTTGCGCAAAAACAAATGATTCTTCCCTGGCATGTCTGGACCTTGATGGAAGAGCTCGGTTGCAAGAGATAATTTCAAGGAATCGACCTCGGACAAGTCAGACCACTACACAAATATCTCATCCAAAGCCCCCAAGCTCAATGGAACCTCTCAATCACTGAAGAGGTAGGGAAATCTGGAGACCTAGAAGGAGCCTTTACTAATACTAATAATTTTAATTAAAAATATAATTCATTTATTTTTTATAATTTTTTTATTTTATCACTATAAAACATATAATAAAATAAAACCTATAATAAAATAAATAAAAAATTTGAGTGATTTAGTAATTATTATAAATTAATACCTTTAAGTTATATAAATATATCACATTTATCCACATCACCTCATAATTCCTCATAACCTTTTTCTTTGCAGGATGCTTAAAAAATAAAGGAAAAGAACAACTACCATATATTCGGGAAACCAATGCGCTCTTAGAGTATTTATTATGCAACATTCCTTAGCCTCATCCCAAAAGTTCTAATCAATCCATATTTTTATTTGAAGTTTTATAAAATGTTTCATATTGTTTTTCACCTATATTTTTATACATCTTAAAATCAGTTGACTGGTAAATCATCTAAAATATGTCACCCGATATGGCTGCGTGAGTTCATTGATTGTCCAGGTTCGGGAACGTGCAAAATTTCGGTGACGTGAAGGGATGGACACACCATATATCCTGAGTGGGGATGTGAGTGGAGTTAGATAAGAGGCCGTAGGATTCTTTTATGTTGAAGTGGCCAACCGCATTAGAGCCCCATCCTAGCTTGCCTAGCTGATCATCCCTTTGAATCTTCCTTTTCCTTAGCTCATCAGCTAGGTTAGTCCAATCCTGAGAGTGATTTTGATGGACCCATTCCGGGGCCTCGAGTCATTCCCTCCATTCAGTGTCTTCTTTGTTTTTCCAGGAAAGGGCTTCTTTGACTGAGGGAGAGCCCATAAGAAGAGTGTCATCCACATATTGTTGGTGGGTTGAAGGGGGATTAGAGGGATAGAGGTTAAGGGGTTAGAGGTTTAGGGGGTTAAATGGGTTAGGCATTTAGAGGTTTAAGGGGTTAGGGGATTTAGCAGTTAAGGATTTTACGGGTTAGGGTTTAGGGGGTTAAATGGGTTAGGGGTTTAGGGGGTTAAATGGGTTAGGGGTCAGGAATTAGGGTAATTATGAGGGCAGGATAACTAAGAAGTGTCTGTGCATGCCAAGGATTGAAAAGGCATTCTAACACATGCCAGAAAGTGTTGGGCACAACATTTGGGTTGGGCACAACATTGATTTTCCAATGACTTGGTTGGGTTCCCAAGTCGCAAAAAAAGTAAGGCTATCTATGACGACATGAAAGCTAAGGAATACCAAGGTGTGGCAGGGAATGCCTAGAAGTACTAACACATGCTAGGCAGTTCCAAGGCATGATAGGCATTCCAATATGTGCCAGGTGCAAGGGTGTGGCATGAACACATCCTAGGGAGTGTGAGGGTCAAGTGCCAGGGAAACACAAGGGAGCACTAGTTTCAAATGCATGGAAATGAAGTATCAACCAGTTCTAGGTGTGCTAAGAAGGGAGTGACATGGTATTCTAGGAAGTGCCAAGGCATGTTAGAGTGCCAGGGAAGCACACAAAGATGTTCCAAGTGCCAAGGTGTGCCAATGTGTGCTAAGGAGTGTTAGGGAGTGCCAGGAAAACATAACAGAGCACTAGGTCAAAATGCATAAATGAATGAATAAGAGTGTGTGACAGGGAGCGTTAGCGAGTTTTAGGTATCTCGAGGAGGGAGTAACATGGTATGATAGGGACCTCGATAATTTTTTTCCATGGATAATTATTTACGTTGTATCCATTGCATTAAAGCAAGAGGTCCGTCAATGATTTTTTGTATGTGTTTATAATTGGAAGAGACCTTAAAATCTACCTCACCAATTTGACCACAATTGGTGAGTGCAAGCATTTGTGAAATGGCATCATGAGTGGAGCCTTTTCCAAAAGAGATTATTCATTTACATTACAATATATACAACATGTAGTTAGCGTTCCATCCATGTTAGCGCACACACCTGATGGTATAAGTCCTTAAAATGGTACAAAAAAACTGATTTTATATATTCACACACGGGAAAGTCACAAGATGTAAAAAAAATCACATACTTATCGAAATCCTCAACGAGGAATATGCTAAATTGCTTCAAAATGTGCTTGCAACTAGGTAGGAATCAAAGACAATCATTGCAATGGGTTAAAGGGATCTAAGAGAGAATTATGTAAGGAGCTTCTTCTAGGTAAAGGACATTGGTATTACTATTGTTAAATTGGGTGGGCTACAAGGATACATTGGTAGTGATTGATGCAAGAGCATAATTTCAACAATTTATTTCAAAATTTGTATTTTTTCTCCAGAAGGTCTTAGAGATTTATAGGAGAAAGTTGGTTTCCTTGTTGCCCTATAATTTTGTAGAATTTCTAATTTCATCTTTGGGATAGGAAATTTTAGTAATTTTAGGCATAAGTTAAGATGTTGTTTGATTCTTAAGGCCTCGTAGTCATTAGGAAAGTTGAGTCTTAGGTTTAGGATTACTTGTGGCATCCTATGTATTTTTTAAACTCCAATACCTCAAGGAAAATATGTGGAGGACATTTGGGGGAAGTGTGATTGTCCATAAAACGTAGACTAGATTTGGGGAACTTGTAGCTCTTTTCCTCGGACCCTACTAGTTCTTAGAGGTTGTATTTGGAGCGGTTAGCAGGAAAAAGCATAATATTCCCAAGAATATTAGTGTTGGAGCACCTGTGGTTTGGGAGAAAGGATAAGGGGTTCTAAGAGTTAAGGGAGTTAAGGGTTTAGGAGCAAGGGGTTAAGGGTAAAGGGTAAAGGGTTAGGGCTTATGGGATTTAGAGGTTAGGGGGTTGAGGTATAGGGGGTTTAAGGGTTAGAGGTTAATGACTTAGTGGTTAAGGGATTCATGGGTTAAATATTAACCATCAAGGGCTTACATGTCAGGGGATTTAGGGGTTAAGTGCCTAAGCGTTATGGTATTTATGTGTCAGCGAGTTAAGGGGTTAAGGATTAATGAGTTTAGGGGTTAGGGGTTATGGGTTAAGGGTCAAGGTTTAAGAGGATATGGAATTAGGTTTTATGGGGTTCAAGGATTCTAGGTTAGGGGTTAGGGGTTAAGGGGTTAGTGGCTTTGGGTTTAAGGGATCAAGGGGTTAATTTGTTATGAGTTATGGGTGTAGCGGTTAAGGGATTTTGGATTTGGGGTTAAAGGGATAGGTATTTTAGTGGTTATGGGTTAAGTGTGTATGGGTTGTGATAATGTGGCCCATAATCCCCTTGTCAAAACTATTGGTGTTTCCCCTATAAATTTCTCTCATTGCCTTACCTATAGGTCCCCTACCCCCTATGTCATAAGGCCCTAAGGCTCCTTCTCATTCTCTAATTATGTTAGGATTATAGATCTCAGTAAACCATGCTCGAACCTCTCACTTCTACCCATCCATGCTACCCTTATGTCCCCTTGCCCCGTTCAATACACCAAAAGACCCCCCTCCCCCAAAATTCATGATAATTTAACATTTGGAGGCGATAATTTAACAATATCTTCACAAATAGTCCATTTATAATGGTGTCTTGGAGCTATTAGATGTCAATTCATTGAGCTACAGTGATATGTGAGAGCTATGCATAGCTCACTAAAGGTGTATCAAGAGGCTATTAGTCTATTGGCTATAGAATTTGACTCTTTTTATTTGTAACTTAGCGAAATGGAAAAGATGTGGAGACAATCTCCATTCTTCTTCTTTCACCGGGCCATGTAAAATAAATGAAGCAAATAGTCTCAACCCCTTGGAGAAGGAAAGTTGAGAGAAATAATTAGCATGACAAAACAAAGAATCCAATGAGTTAAGTTTAGAGGCGTCTCACTTTGTAAACAAGCATCCATAAGCTTGTTAGTGTTAGTATGAATCTTTACTAAATGTTGAGTAGTCTTCACATTACCAACCACATCCAATTGAAAGGTACCAACCCCTACAATAAAAATGATGTCTCCAACTAAGGTGTATTTAATACCAATAATATCACCTTATGAATCTATTACAATGTGATTTGGAAAGTACGTTTCCATACATGTGTGAAAGAAACAATCCATTTGGTTAGCAAAAGGAAGTTTTTTTTAAGACCTTCAGAAACCCCCTTGAAGGAGACAAGAAGGGTTTGAAACCATATAATACAAGTCAATCTATGAACCCTATTTCTGATGTGTTCTATGCACGTGTTTTTTCACTCGGTTTGACATGTGATAAACAATATATGAGGCCTTTTTCCACATATCATCTTCATTAGATATCATGTTGCTAAGAATGAAGTGTCTGGATTAGAGTTAAAGTTCCTATTTTAGTTTGTTGTCTTTTTTTTCTTTTAGAGTACAAATCTTTCTGGTATATTGTGCTAAGTTAGTTTGGATTTCAAATATTCAAGGAATATGTGAGCTAATATAAGACCATATTGTAATATTTGAAATAACATGATGAACTATTTAGCACAATTTATGGTGTTGGATTGATTGAGATGTTTATTTTTGGATGGATGGAAGTACATCTCTTTAGACAATAGAAAAAACTGTTGAATATTGCAACAAGAAATAGTGAAGGAGGCATCCTAAAACATCATCCTTGATCCTAGTTGGAAAATAATCATCTAAACTAGGTGGGGCCCACACAGGCTATTTTTAGGTGTATATCTATTTTTAGACATGGTGAGCATATTATATATGTAGCAGGAGGCTATTTGTAGATGGTTGGTCAAATGTGAAAAATAGATGCAATCCTATTTTTATAATATTGGGTGAAGTCTATTTATAGATCGTCAATCTTAAAATAGATGCATGTCGATTATTGTAGCTCTTAATAATAATCAGACTTTAAACATCAACTTATTCTCTTGGAGCACTTCAATTAAGTGCACAGATGTGGCACAGGAGCTGACAGAAGGAATTACACTATTCCTGAGGGTTAAGTGGAGCTATTGCATGGAGAATTCAGTTAGAACTCATGTGACAGAGTTTGGTGGAGTTGTAGAAGTAGTTGGTGGATTTGTGTTCAGTTTAACTCAGTTAGACACAGTTGAGCTAGTTGTATCTAGTCTAACTGATTGATACACTAGTGAGAGTGAAGTGAATTAATTATTTAATTAATTCACAAATAATAACTCATTAATAAACTGAACAATACATCAGTTAACTACAGTGCATGGAAGTTTCAGTGGAGACCAGTGGAGAGATAGCTGAAAGGGAAAGATAGACTATCTGTTGTGACTACTAGTGATGCATGGATTGCATCTACATATACATTGGAGTTGCCAATGATAATCATGCAGTCAATGAGAGTGGGATTACATTGAATTGTTCTTTGTAATCAGATTGGATTGCGCAGTGGAGGCAGGCTAGCAGGTGGCAAAGATCGGTGCATGGATTTGCAAGATTGGGCTTGATTAGTGTATGATGCTTGTACTGTACTGAGAGCTTGTGATAAGCTTTGTATTCTTTGTCTGAGATTGTCATATGATCTCCGTGTTACATAATATTATAGTTGGGGTTTCTAGCTTCAGACTTTCCCGGTAAACAACTGTGTTATGTGTGTTTTTATTGCTTCATGTGTTTTTGCAATTTTTGATTAAATTTCTGTAAGAATTATAGTGGAAGGATTCTGTATTTAGCAAGAAGATAAATATTGTTAGATCAAGAGAGTCCGGATATATACATGCATATTGTATATAATTTCTACAAAAACTCATTAAGCATTGTTGCAAGTATGTTAATGACATGTTGAAGTGCCATTGAGACTTAGAGGTAGAAGATTTAGACTTGTATGTTTTCACCTATTCGAGTGTGATGATACCTTGTGGAGGTAAGCAAAATTTCCATTTTTTTAACTCTTGGATACATTCTATACGTTCTTGAGAGAATTTCAACCTTTTAAATAAAATTACAAACAAATGTACATTCATGCAATAATTACTAATTGATTTGGGGGTGACTCAACAAATTGTAGCATGTTGGCTTGTTGAAATTGTTAGTAAGTTAATTAGGGCTCGATAAATTTGTAAGCTTCAGTGGGATTTATTGCGGTTGTATGTGTTTTAGAGAAGTGACTTTGGAGTGGTGTTTGTGCTTCCTTTATTGAATTTGATTTCTTTGGTTCTTCTTCTTGTGCGTGCCCACTGCAGTATCTTCTTGTGCATGCCCACTGTGGTATATTCTCGTTAGTGGTTAAGGGGTTAGGGATTGGGGGCTTAAGGGTTAGGGGCATAATGAATTAGTATTTAAGGGATTAGGGATTGGGGTTAGGGGAATAATGAGTTAGTGGTTAAGGGTTTATGGATTGGGGGGTTAGGGGTTAGGGGATTTAGGCACTTTTAGGGGTTAGAGGAATAATGAGTTAGTGGTTAAGGGATTAGGGATTGGGGGCTTAGGGGTTAGGGGATTTAGACGCAGTTAGGGGTTAGGTGAATAATGAGATAGTGATTAAGGGATTAGGGATTAGGGGCTTAGGGCTTAGTGGATTTAGCAGTTAAGGATTTTAGGGGTTAGGCGTGAGGGGTTAATGGGTTAATGGTTAAGCGTTAACGGTTTAGGGGTTTAGGGGTTAAGGGGTTAGGGGTTTACGTGTTAGTGGTTTAGGGGTTTAAGGATTTAGAGGTTTAGGGTTTAGGGGTTAAATGGGTTAGGGTTTTAGGGGTTTAGGGGATTAAATGGGTTAGGGGTTGGGAATTAGGGCTTAAGGGGTTAGGGTTTAAGGGTTAGACGTTTAGGGTTTACAGGGTTAAATGGGTTTAGGGGGTTAGGGGATTTAACAGTTAAGGATTTTAGGGGTTAGGGGTTAAGGGGTTAGAAGTTAAAGGGTTAGATGTTTAGGGGGTTAAATGGGTTAGGGGTTTAGAGGTTTAGGGGGTTAGGGGATTTAGCAGTGAAGTATTTTAGGGGTCATGGTTTAGGGTTAGGGTTTGGGGGTTAAATGGGTTAGGGTTTTAAGGGTTTAGGAGGTTAAATGGGTTAGGGGTCAGGAATTAGGGTTTAAGGGGTTAGGGGTTAAGGTTTTAGGTGGTTAAATTGGTTAGGGGTTTAGGGTTTACGGGATTAAATGGGTGAGGGGTTATAGTCATTTCTTAGGTGAAAAAGGCACAATCTATTTGTAGTAACCGTAACTTGGTCAAGTTGTTATAGTCAAGGAAAGACTTGGTTGGGTTCCCAAGTTCCAAAAGTAAGGGTAATTGTGAGGGCATGATAACTAAGGAGTGTCAATGCATGCCAAGGAATGAAAAGGCATGCTAACACATGCTAGAAAGTGTCAATGGATTTTGAGGAGTGTTAGGGAGTGCCAGGACATTGCAAGGGAGAACTAAGTCAAAATGCATGGAAATGAACGAATAAGAGTGTGTGCCAAGTAGTGTCAACGAATTCCAAGTGTCTCAAGGATAAAGTGTGTTAGGGGAAGGTCAGAATAAGACTTGTAGGAGGTAAGCCTATGGTTACATAAAGGGTTGGACAAAGTAGTTTCAGACAAAGGGAAACTTTGGGTTGGGCACAACATCGATTTTCCAATGACTTGGTTGGGTTCCCAAGTCACAAAAAAAGCAAGGTTATATATGACGACATGAAAGCTAAGGAGTACCAAGGTGTGTCAGGGAGTTCCTAGAAGTACTAAGACATGTTAGGCAGTTCCAAGGCATGATATACATGCCAAGATGTGGCAGGTGCTAGGGTGTGGCATGAACACATGCTAGGGAGTGTGAGGGCCAAGTGTCAGGGAAACACAAGGGGGCACTAGTTTCAAATGCATGGAAATGAAGTATAAGCCAGTTCCATGTGTGCTAAGAGGGGAGTGACACGGTATTATAGGAAGTGCCAAGGAATGTTATAGTGCTAGGGAAGCATACAAAGTTGTTCCAAGTGCCAAGGTGTTCCAATGTGTGCTAAGGATTGTTAGGGAGTGCCATGAAAACATAACAGAGGTGCACTAGGTCAAAATTCATAAATGAATGAATAAGAGTGTGTGACAGGGAGTGTTAGCGAGTTCTAGGTGTCTCGAGGAGCGAGTGACACAGTATGATAGGCAGTATTAAGTCATGTTATAGTGTCAGGGCGACATGCATCCAAGATTTTATATATTCACATACGGGACAGTCACAAGATGTCAACAAAATCACATACTTATCGAAATCCTCAACCAGCAATATGCTACATTGCTTCTTAATGTGCTTGCAACTAGGTAGGCATCAAAGACAATCATTGCAACGGGTTAAGGGGATCTAAGAGAGAATTATATAAGGAGTTCCTTATAGCTGGTAAAGGACATTGGTATTACTATTGTTAAAGGGGGTGGCCTACAAGGATAAATTGGTAGCTATTGATGCAAGAGCATAATTTCAACAATTTATTTCAAAATTTGTATTTGTACTCCATAAGGTCTTAGATATTTTTAGAAGAGGAAGTTGGTTTCCTTGTTGCCCTATAATTTTGTAGAATTTCTAATTTCATATTTGGGATAGGAAATTTTAGTAATTTTAGGCATAAGTTAAGATGTTTTTTTATTATTATTTTTAAGGCCTCCTAGTCATTAGGAAAGTTGAGTCTTATGATTAGGATTACTTGTGGCATCTTATGTATTTTTCAAACTCCAATACACCAAGGCAAATATGTACTGGAGGACATTTTGGGGAAATGTGTTTGTCCATGAAATGTAGATCGGATTTGGGGAACTTGTAGCTCTTTTCCTCGGACCCTACTAGTTCTTAGAGGTTGTATTTGGAGCGGTTCGCAGGAAAAAACATAATATGCCCAAGAATATTAGTGTTGGAGCACCTATGGTTAAAACACGAGATTCAAAGTTCAAATCCCCTTGAGTTGCCAACCAAAAAATAATAATTTTTTATCTATATATTTATTAAATTTTTAGAATGTGGTTTAATGAAAAAATAAAAATATAATATAAAAGAAATAAATATGACATGATTAAATTTCATGTGGTTTGAATATCTATTTTCAAAAATAAAAAAATATAATTTTATCCACTATCCACTCATGGATATTCCAATGCAAACTTCCTAATGCTAATGATTTTGTCTTAATTGCTAACTATCTTAAATGGGTTTCGTCTTAATTGTCATTGTCTTAAATATAAAGTTTTGTCTTAAATATTTTTGTCTCAAAGTGCTTTTGTCTTAAATCTAAAATTTTGTCTTAAAATATTTTTGTCTCAAATTGCTTTTGTCTTAAAATATATTTGTCTCAAACTGCTTTTGTCTTAAATATAAAGTTTTGTCTTAAAATATTTTTGTCTCAAACTCGTTTTGTCTTAAATATAAAATTTTGTCTTAAAATACTTTTGTCTCAAATTTTTTTGTCTCAAATTGTTTTTGTCTTAAATATAAAATTTTGTCTCAAATTATTTTTGTCTCACACTATTTTTGTCTTAAATTTTATATTTAAGTCAATTCAATTGATATTAAATTTTAATATAAAATAACTAAAATAAAAAGTGACTTTTTAAGACAAAAGATTTCTTTTGTCTTAAACAAATGTCTTAAAATGCCCTTAGTGTAGTGTGATATGCATTTCTGTGACGATTTTTTTTATACAGATATTATAGAGTTTCACTCATTATTAGGTAATCGATTTTTCAGTCCTCGCATTCGTTTGTGCAAAAATAAAATCTCTTATGCAAAGTTAAATTTCAAAAAATATTTTTAGTAAAGCTTATTATACATTTACAGCCATTTTGATGGTTTTGGCTTCTTCTTGAGGCATTCGGCTATAATTTTCACTTCACCAGTTATATTTTTTAAAGCTTCACTATTAATTATTCCTTCACTTTTTAAAACTAGTAATGAAACTCGTAATAATGCTAACATTAGTTTTCTCAAACATTTAAAAACAAACATTTAAAAAAAAAACATATATTTATCATTTCTCGTAACTAGTAACCCAATCACCAACATGTTGTTGTAACGCAATCACGATTTTGTTGTGGCCATGTTAGCCATCTGTCACAGCTAATAGATGGGAGCTAACGTCTTTTCTGCAAGTTGGCTTCACATTATCAGACTTATTTCAGTGGGCTTCACATTATCATAACTGTTCATCAGCCCTGTCTCTGTTGGCTTCACAATATCATCACAGTATCCGAACTGTTCATCAGTCTCACAGTATTAGAACTATTCATCAGAACTATTCACAGTATCAGAACTATTCATCAGCCTGTCTCCGCTGGATTCACATTTCTGCTGAGGCGTTTGAATCCCACATAGCATTCCATGGCAGGTTGTGGCAGGAAATTAACCCATCGCATTCTGCCTCATAATCTAAGGTGTTAAGGTGTTTAAGTGCCTCATAATCTAAGGCATTTGAGTGCCATGTCGCTCCGTGGAAGAAGATTAACCCATGACGGATTAAGCTATGGCAGATTGTGGGTTCGCTCTGATTCTCTAGAGGTCTGCTTTTCGTCAACCTTCTCCCTTTGAAATCGACGATTTTTCTTTCTTGCACAATCATCCATTTTCATTTATGATTTTTTCCTGCAGAATCATCCATTTACGTTTATGATTTTACAACAATGATAATTGATAATTATAATTCCATAACAGTAAATCAAAATTTCAAAGCAGTAAACATATATATAGAGGGTTATTAATACCTACTGAACTTCAACGCTTCATCAACATAGGGTTATTATTGATAAGCTTGTATGATATATTCAATTTCGAACTACCAAACACATGTCCTTGCTTTCTCTTTGAATGAAACTCTCGAACCCAATCAACCAAGATTCTTTGAGACACATCTTTGGCTTAATAAAACCCCAAACTTCAAGCTTCTTTGTACCAAACTGTAGTACCAAATATGGCGACAAAAAGTGAAGTTGTGCCTTGCTAATGTAAAATTACGCCCAGTACTTTGATCGAAGTAACCCAAATCGAGAGATTGGTATATGTATGAGGGAAGATACGAGAATTAGAGGCGGGTGACCAGAATGAAGAGTAGTTACTATAAATACTGCATTTTATCCCCTAGTAATGGTCGTGGACAATGTCAGGGTGTTAGTGATGTTATTACTCAATAAAGAGGGCTTCAATATTCTATATTCGTGTTTGTCTATTGTAAGCAAAATATGGCCGCTCTGGTCATCTGGACCACACTTGAGCTGAAATTTAGGGTCACCGCAACCTCTATTATTCATGCCAAAAGGATAGATGAACTAAAAGTCACCACATGTATTCTCCGAAAGGCAAAGCTCGTACTGAGTGCCCAGACATGATGTGGTGAAATAGTGGAGGAGGAGTAGAGAAACAAGATGAATGGTGAAAGGCATTGAATTCGGAAGAAGAAGGACAACCATTTTCATGTTCTAGTCGTCTCGTTGTAATCAAGAGCTGCTTCATGTTTCAGATTCACACTCATATACAAATGAACGTTTAGTGTGAAGAGCCTTTAGTGTGAAGATCCGACATGTAGTTTACATGCCAGCCCCAAGATGGCACATTTTACTTTTTATAATAGTTAGTAATTCTTATGTTAGTTTAAATATATTTATTTTAAAAAAATTATAGTAAGATATTGTGTGTTCAGATATTCCTCACAGGATGCCTTGTTATTTAATATAGAGACTTTTTACCACACAATAATGTTCTTGAAAATTACTTATCACTTCGGTTAGAGATTGGCTAGGCATGAAGCGTGTTGTTTCAACCCATTGCCAAGGGCAATAGAGCATAAGTACTCACTCGAGGGCCTGCTTGACAGAAAGAAATGCCCTTTAGGAAAGGAAGGACGAGTTCTTTCTCGTTTTCCTGTTGCACCAAAGTTACCTTTATTCATGCATTACATATTCACATTAAGCAATAGGCATATGAATGATGATTTCATTAGTACCAGACCTGTCTTAATGCTTTATATAATCACTTTCACCTATACAAATATGAATTATGAATTACTATCAAACTTATCTTCATAATTAATATAAATCCATTAAAAATATATTATTATATACGAATATAAATTATGAATTACTATCACACTTATCTTCATGATTAATATAAATCCATTAAAAATATATTATTATATATTAATATAAACTGAATATAAAATAATTTATTTAAATCCATTAAAAAATATCATTATGAATCAATACAAACTAGACATGAAATAGAACTTTTATGTCAATGTTATAATGACCATAACTCAATGGATGTGTTAGAAACAACAATTAACACTTGAGTGGCAGGGACTTGCTGCCCCCGCCACCTTCTGGCTTGTTTATGCAATTCGATCCATTTACACAACCACTTTTATTTTTTATATCCAAATTGGTTCATTTATATACCCACTTGTAGAGTTTATGTTGAGACAAATGTTGGGTACCCTAACTAATATCAATTTAATTAAGTTAAATGGTTATTTTATTTTATTTTATTTTTTAAGTAGTTTTTTTATTTTGCATTAGTTTGCTGAGAATCCCTTGATGAATTTTTTTAATGTACATAATCAGTTTTAGAATTTGTTTTTATTTAATTTTTATTTAATTATTGAAATATTTTTATAATTTTTAGAAAATGATTTTTCAATTTTAGAATTTGTTTTTATTTAAATTTTTTTTTTTTTAATTATTGAAATATTTTTATAATTTTTAAGAAAATTATTTTTCAATTTTAGATTGGTTTAGAAAAAATTGATGAAACATAATAGTCTTTCTAGAGTTTTTTTTTGGGAACAATGGGAATATTGGCACTATTTTGATAAATTCTTTGATAAAGTTTTGTTAAATATTTTGAAAATTTAGTTTATATTTGTTAAAGTTTTAAATTTTTGGGTATTTACAAGATTTTTTGATATTTTTTAATTCATTTTTAATACCAAAAACATGATTTAACCACTTTTTCTATAAAATTAAATAATAATAATGATAACCATATTTAATTGGATAAATTCCTCTTTAATCATTTAAAAAATCAAAGAATAATGATGATTTGGTGCATCGTTTTCAAAAATAGGTGAATTTACATAAATAGATCTCTGCAAATGAAAATAGGTGAATTTACATAAATAAATCTCTGCAAATGAAAATTTTAATAGAAACGACCATTATGGTTATAGTGGCAATAATGATGATGGTGGTGGTGGTAAGCATTTCTACAAGACTGGATTCATCGAAATTGCTTAAGCAAGGGAAGCGAGGAGGAAAATTCCATTGGTGTGGTCAGTGGACTTGGAGGCAGGGAAGAGACACCCATCCACAAGGAAACGATGGGGAATTTTCATTCATTTATTCATGAAAGAAATAGTGAGAAGAATACCTTTGCCCTTGGTGTTGAAAAATGCCCCGGAGGAAAAAAAAAACGTTTAATAAATCTGCAAATTGAGCGTGCAAGCAAATATATTTTGATTATATATTCATGAAATAAAAATATGTTAAAATATAAATGGGGATTTAAAATGTTAAAATATATTTTCAACTCCTTGCATCAAAGCGAAAACAAGATTTTTTTACAGAGGTTTATTGACAATCTATTTTTATAGGCAGTATAAACTGGTTTTTGTGCACCCACCTATTTTCACTTCAAACACTTGAACTTTTAGGATACAAAATAAAATCATATGTCATATGTAATTAGTTATCTAAAACATACATGCATTCATCTATTATCTAAGGTGAAAAGTCAACTCTTTAAAACTATATATTAAAACAAATTCATAGTACATATATTTACTATGCATGAGTCAACTCCTTAAAACTATATATTAAAACAAATTCATAGTACATTTATTTACTATGCATGTCCTCTTTCTTGGTAGTGCAATCAAACATTTACCTCTACACTAACTCTGCACGTATATTATCAGAGATTTTATTCATGAATGAAATGTAGTGATATGGGAGCTTGTACACTAATCATAATTTCATTTACTTCACATGTCCTCATCTAGAAACCAAAATTTGCAATTCAATTTTTCAGTTCTAGAGCTAGTGATGCATTTACTTTGGTAGTTGTGATTATTTCCAATGCTCCCCGTTAATCACAACAACTAATGTTGACATTTCCCACACAGTCTCATAGATGGAAAAAACTTTCCCTGCAAACTTTTGTTGTGACCTACAGTGTTACAAAACAATTTCTCCATTGTTGATAAGCTCTATGATGAAATGATAATTTGTGTCAACGTGTTTTCTTCTTTTGTGAAAAATTGAATTCTTAGACAACATAGTTGTTGAATTGTTTTCATAATATTTTTTTTTTGTTCTTACTTGTTCATGCACTAAATCATTCAAAATTATTCTCAACCAAATTTCTTAACATGTTGTCTCTATTCTTGTGACATAATTAGCTTCAGTTGTGCACATTGAAACTATTGGTTGTTTCTTCGAAGCCCATGAAATGACTCTTGAACCTAAATGGAAAACATAAATTGATGTGTTCTTTCTATCATTGACACTTATTTCCCAATCACTCTTAGTATCTCCAATGAACCTAAAATCATTTTTTATAGCATAAAAAATGGCACGTCCTTTAGTTCCATTAAAATACCTTAATATTCTTTTAGATGCTTTCCAATGTGTGTCATTTGGTGTCTCCATGAACCTTGAAACAAAACTCACTGCATACACTAAATGAAGCCTAGTTGTAGCCAAATACATGAAAGTTCCAACGATACTTTTGTATATTGTCAGAATTACAATGTTGCTACATTGTTCCTTAATTTCAAACCCCTCACTGTTGGAGTTCGCACACGCTTGTTGTTTTGCATTTTAAACCTCTTCAAGATGTTTGTTACATACTTTGTTCGAGAAATAGAAAGGTCATTTTCCATTTGCTTGACTTTTATGCCTAGAAAATACTTTAACAATCCCAAATCTATCATTTCAAACTCACTCTTCATGACTTCTTTGAAATCAACAATGAGGAGTTCATCACTCCCGGTTAAAATTAAATCATCTAGATATAAAACCACAATTAAAAACTTACCATGCAACTTTATTTGATGTAGGGTGTTGACCGACCATCGCATTTGTTAAATAAATCATCCGACACGTATGTGTTTATTCTGGTATACCATGTGCGCAATGCTTTCCTCAACCCATAAAGAGATTTCTTTAATCTGTACACCTTGTCTTCTTACCCTTGTACCTCATAACTAGGCAGTTGTTCCAAATACACTTCATCTTTCAACACTTCATTAAAAAAAGTTGATTTCAAGTCCATTTGATAGACCTTCCATTTATGTTGTGCTGGTATTGCCAAAACTATCCTCACTGTCTCCATTCTTTCAATTGGCATGAATGTTTCGACATAATATCTTCCATATTGTTGTTTTTATCCCTCAACGACCAACCTTGGTTTATGGCTTTCAATCCTTCCTTCAACATCTATTTTGGTATTATAGACCCACTTCACATGTATGTCTTAATTTCCTTGTGGAAGATTCAGTAACTCCCATGTGTCATTATTTTCTATTACCTCTATTTCTATCCATTGTTGCTACCCATTTTTCTTCCTTAATTTCATCTTAAAAATTAATTAGATCATATATGTGATAAAACAGAGAAAAAATAGAATTTAGGCTCACAATACTTTCTTCTTCATTTTCTCATAAATATCACCCAGATTTCTGAATTTTTGGCTTCTCATGCTTTTCAAATATGGATTTGATGTGTCACTTATGTTGAACTTGGAGAATGTGGAGTTGATGATATTTGTTGCACAGTTGGAGGGGTATTTTCTTGAATGTGTGACCGTTTCCTATTTCAGGTTGATGGTATC
The DNA here is from genome assembly GCA_034641835.2 of Pinus albicaulis. Lineage (NCBI taxonomy): Eukaryota > Viridiplantae > Streptophyta > Pinopsida > Pinales > Pinaceae > Pinus > Pinus albicaulis. The sequence continues at coordinate 598,429,876 of CM076581.1, read as the reverse complement.
ACTTGATGACTTCTTTGTTGAGCTTGAATATGTGGAGCAGGAGTCACCATTGAATATTTACCTATAAATGCTAATTCCTCATGCCTTCTTGTTGTAAACTAGTTTCCACGTTAATTGTATTCTACAAAGTTCCATCCCATGATTCCTCTTCTATGAACTGTACATCTATGTTGATTATGACCTTTTTGGTTATTGGATTATAGAGTTTGTAATATGCCTTGGATTCATCACTAAAGCAGGCAAAAATATGCATTTATCCCCATTGATGTCAAACTTCTTTCTTCGCTCATCTGGGAAATGTGAATATGCCATACATCCAAATACTTTCATGTGAGTGACACTATGTTTTCTTCCACTCCATGCTTCTTTTGGAATTAAATTCTTCATAATTTTTGTTGGACATTTTTTTATGATTTATGTTGTGCAAGCTAAATCTTCAACCCAATAATCATTTAGAAAATTATTTACCTTTAACATACTCCTTACCATTTCCATAATTATTTTATTTTTCCTTTCTGTGACACCATGTTGTTGAGATGTGTACATTGTTGTGATTTTTTTATGAATTTCATGCTCCTTGCAAAAATGTAACAATTCATTTGAGATGTATTCACCACCTATATCAGTTCTCAAAACTTTGATGTAGCGTCCACTTTGTTTTTCAGTTCAAGAACCTTTAATTGGCGAAAAAATTCAAAAAATTCACTTTTTGGTATTAGAAATTAGACCGATGTATTTCTTGTGTAGTCATCTATGAAGTTCAATAAATAGTAGTTTCCACCAATTGATGGTGTCTTCATTGCTCCACATAAATCTTAATGGATGATTTCCAATGGTTCCTTTACCCTTATTAACTATCCTGATGGAAATTATTATCTATGTTGTTTTCCCAAGATGCATCCTTCACATAAGTTGTCTGGATTTTCTATTAGTGGCAATTCCTTTACCACACATTTCCCATGTAGCAAGTTTAGACCATTAGAGGAAATTTTAGCCTAAAAGTACCCATGAAATTTTCATGTAATTTCCATTTCATAATATGTAATCCTATAAAAATATTTTGAATTTAAAAAGAGGTACATGTAAACATTTCGAAGGGAAAATAAAAAAAAAACTATTTTTTTTATTGTATTTTTGGATTATCTTCTTATAGGTTTACTCAAATTTCAAGTGTAGATACTCATTGGATGCAAATTTAATTTCTACATCCAATGAGTATGCATTATGCATACTTTTGAGAAGACCCACATTGATAAAAAAATGAAGATACTTTTTAGAAGACCCCTAAATATCCTTTCCTAAAAATAATTCCTTAAAGCATCCAAAGGTCCAAGGATAAGGAAAAAAACATGATGATCTGATTTTTAGGGTGCATCTTCTCTTTATCCAGGGGACCACTGAAAAATATTTCTCGAATCGATAGGAAGCACAAGTTTCCTTCCACCTTGGGGCCCCTAAATATTAAAGGTGGACCCTAGAAATATGAAATTTTTTTATGTTATCACATTTTATTGTAGGACCCCCTACATTGGAGAAATTGACCGCTCTATAAATAAATGGATTCTTGAGCTTGTAGCTGACATCAAACATGGTAGGAATTTCTCATAAAGGTTCGATGAACATGTAGAGAATTTGAAAAACCATATATATATTGAAGATTCTTAGGTCATTGCTATGATTGATCATTTCCATCATCTAAAGTTTAGGGAGACCATAGAGATCGAGAGAGGCCTAATACTATGAATAGAGATTATGACAAGAAAATCAATATTTTTTGGATCGTGGCTCTTTCTTATTATGGTTTTCCCTTCTGTGATTGGTCTCCCCTTGCTCTATTTTTAGACTATTTATTTTTTTTCTTCCCTTTTATAGAACTTCCTTATTATTTTATATTTTGTAAATGGTTAGTAAATATATATTACTTTTTTTTTCTCCATACACACAAAAACACACACACACACACACACATTGTTTTTATTTCTTTTTATTTTAAGTTATGTATTTAATTTTATCATTTCTTTTTTCGATATAAGTTTATATGCATTTTATTCTATACTTTAAACTCCTTTATTCCTAAATAATATTTTTCTTCTTAGAGTTATACATTATTTATTTTAATTTTTGGTATATTTCTCTAATAACATGTTTTATAATATATATATATATATATATATATATATATATATATATAAAAGTCCTCTTTAATTATTTGATTCTTTTATTGTTTTTTTATTATTTTATTAAAACATATTTATATTCCTAATATATTTAGATATTCATTTATTATTTATTGTTCTTAAAAAGAGACGAATACAGTCTAATTCTATATAAAACTAAGTCTTTATGGTGAAATGCCACATATTCTATGTGTGTATAATACGTATTTTTGGCTCGTCTAATCATGTGGCTCGTATAAATTCTATATTAGGTGAAGTCTCTACAGTGATATAGTGACATAAAACCTATGTGGCTCATATTCCTATTTCTTTGCAAGGTTCTTTTCTTCATCGTTAATAATCCATGTGGTGTTTTAATACTGCTCTGTGGAAATACATGTTATATTTCTTTTCAATGGAGAAACATATCTCTTTGCGGTGGTGCAGGATTTCAAACCTAATTTCTGCAATGACCTTTCTGTGATACCTCTCTTTGGTGGTGAAGTATTATTTCAAACATCTATAGTAATATCTTTGTGTTATCTCTCTCTAACGACGATACATCTATTAAATACAATGATCTTCGTGGTTGGTACATCTTTGTGCAAACTCTATGGCCAGTAATGTAACTCTGTAGCATACAATCTCTTACCAGGTGCATACGTTCGTCTTACCTTTCTCTTACTAAGATTTATTTACCATAACCGAGTTCTTATCCCCATATCTCTAAGCCTCCCTTTAGAAAAGGAAGGACAAGAAAAATTACCCTCGAAAGACTCCATGACTACATTGAATATTTCGAAAAACAAAGAGAATAGAGTCTTTACAAGCATATTGAATATTTAGAAAAATGAAGTGAGGAAAGAGAAAGACAATTTAAACTATAATTGCCTACAATGCTTGACAGAAACCATAAATCATTAGAAAATAAAATAATGCCACTTGAGACTAAAATTCAAGAAATGATGAGTAGGATGCAAAAATTCAAACACAAAAAAAAACAATAAATGGTTGAGGAAAATGACAAGTCTTAAGAGATGAGATTAAAAATATAAAAAAATAAATAAATGATAACTCAGCCCGTGATTGCACAAAGAATAAATTAGATATAAAACCCATAAAATAATAAATTGACAAACTAATTGAGCAAGACCATGAGTGCCACATAGGATCTTTGAAACTTATAATTGTTGGAATACAAGAGAAATAAAATGAGGCCACATTAGACATATTAAAAGAAGAATTTAGAACCAAATCCAAATTTTGGACAACCTATCTCACAGAAGAAACAAGGATGGAAAGAGAATAAAACATAAACACATACTAATATGGGTTAAGGTAAGTTGTAATTACCATAAATTAGATATTTTTAAAAATTTCCAAGCTTAAAAGGTTTGAGAATATTCATAAATGAATACCTTATTCCAGAAGAAGAAGATGAACTAAGGAAATAGGTCCAAAAGGTGAAGGAGGAAAGAAAGGAAGGGAAATGGGAAATCACTAGGAATATGAAAGGTATTATTAGATTTAGAGCCCAAAATAAGAGTGACAAATAGGAATTAGGGTCACTCTCGATTCTCTTCTGGAACTTATATATATATATATATATATATATATATATATATATATATATATATATAATTCCTCTTTAATTATTTGACTTTTTTATTATTTTATTAAAACATATTTATATTCATAATATATTTAGATATTCATTTATTATTTATTGTTCTTAAACATAGACGAATCCAGTGTAATTCTATATAAAAGTAAGTCTTTATGGTGAAATGCCACATATTCTATGTGTGTATAATAATTATTTTTGGCAAGTCTAATCATGTGGCTCATATAAATTCTATATTAGGTGAAGTCTCTACAGTGATATAGTGACATACAACCTCTGTGGCTCATCTTCCTATTTCTTTGCAAGGTTATTTTATTCATCGTTAATAATCCCTACAGTATTTTAATACTTCTCTGTGGAAATACATGTTATATCTCTTTTCAATGGCGAAACATATCTCTTTGCGGTGGTGTAGGATTTCAAACCTAATTTCTGCAGTGACCTTTCTGTGATACCTCTCTTCGGTGGTGAAGTATTATTTCAAGCATCTACAGTAATATTTGTGTGTTATCTCTTTCTGACAACAATACATCTATTAAATACAACGATCTTCGTGGTGGGTACATCTTTGTGCAAAATATATGGCCAGTAATATAACTCTGTAGCATACAATCTCTTATGAGGTGCATACGTTCATCTTACCTTTCTCTTACTAAGATTTGTTTACCATAACTAAGTTCTTATTCCCATATCTCTAAGCCTCCCTTTAGAAAAGGCAGGACAGGGAAAACTACCCTAGAAATATTTTATGAGTACATTGAATCTTTAAAAAAACAAAGAGAATAGAGTCTTTACATGCATATTGAATCTTTAGAAAAATGAAGTGAGAAAAGTGTAACACCCCTAGTTTTATGTTTTGTCAAAGTTAGACATTTGAACTTAAATCAAAAGGGGAGTGGACCCCAATGGATAAGTATTTTTTGAATGTATTTAAATATGTAAATTTGAAAAAAATAATAAAATAATTATGTGCAGATTGACCAAAATGAGAATTATGAGATCACTTGCTAAATCCATGAGGATGGAACGAGGCAAATACTTTCCCCAAAAATCTTTCAAAAATGCTTGAAATAATTTCTTTCCAAATTAGATTTTGAGGAAAATCTAGTTTCCCCAATGATGTGCAGAGTAGTTGGGAAGAGGTAAAAAGCTGGGAAAAACAGAAAGTAGCTTTAAAATTCCCTAAATAGTGAAGCCTAGGAAAACAGGAAGAAAAGCATCCTGATATTCTGGACGCGGAATTAGAAACGGGCTTTGGGGAGCAAAAGCTTAAATAAGCTATTCCTGAACAGATTAGAGGTTGATCTGTTCTAGGAGAGGATCTCAGCTTGGGGGTGAGTTCTTGAGGACAGAAGAACTCTAAGGTTGGGAGGTTGGTCAAGTACAAAAGTGGTATGCACACTATTTTGTTAAGTAATTAAATTTGATAGTGATGGATAATAGGGAAAAGTGTTCTGGAAATTATGTTGAGTAAAATTTATGTGTAATGAATTTCCTTACTTTTAACAGAGATGAATAGAAGAAATAGCTCTCCTAAACTCTGTATGGTAGTAGGAAAGAATACTAGGAAATATTGTCAACTAGAATCTCTAAACCATGTGATGGTCTAAATCTGGAGAAAGTGTAAATGCTTCCCTAGTACAGTTAACATAACTTTAATCTGCTTTTGAAATAAAAAATAAATGGAATAAATTTTTATTCAAAACAAGAATCTACCAGGATTTGAACATTAAAATTCTGGAAAAATAATTTCAAGAGAAGAAAGCAGCAGATGTTCATAAAACAATTGTAACTGTAGCTGATTCGGCAAACAGACATATTATTCTGGGAAAAGACAACATTTTAGCAAATAATTCTATTAAAAATAAGAAAGAACTCTGTTATCCATCTAACCATTACCATTTTGCTTAAGTTAAATTGAGCAATGCAAATTATAAAGTTAGAACGATATGTATAAAATTTTTGCAGATAGAAGTAGAATAAATTGAAATTTATTGAAATCATGTAACTGGTAAACTATCACAAGAGTATGCAAATGCTAACTGGAAGAAGTTATAGAGGTATACAAAGGAAGCTATTTATTGCAATTATTTCAAACTGCCTTATAATAATATTCATTTCTAGAATCTCACCAAGGAAAATGAAAGTATTTTGGAGAATAGTGGTATTTTCAGGAATCTTCTAAATAACTATTACAATCCCTAAGCATTGAGCATAAACAGTATTCTGAAGAAAATCATCTTTATTATACTTTTACAAGTGTTCAACTCTGTAAATAATTCTCAATATATTACAGTAAAGTATATTTATATCTAAATTTGGAATATGGAATATGTAGTAAGTGAAAAGAAAACTTCTAATGACCTGAGACGTTGAAGAAGACCATATTTCAACACATTTTGCAAATAAAAATATAAAAGTCTGGTATATATGCAGAGATAACCTGCCCGGTAAACGTATGGTGGAAACAGGTAGTTTGCTAAACTTTAAAAAAATAGGGAAATCGATTAAATTATCCCCAGCATACTATATTCCAAAAGGAACAGAACTAAGACACAATAATGAAGCACTGAAAAGGAAAAGTCGAGTGTGGAAATTTTACACCTCTATCTCAGTTAAACTTGATGCCAAATCCTTGCCATAGAAATATAAATATCCAGTAAAGTCTAATAAATATAGGAAAGTCCCTTTTAACTCGTCTCAAAAAGAAAATTTATACAAATACAAAAACTCTCGAATGTTCATGAGAGTACTTCGCTATCCAAAATAAAATTGGACAAGTAGTAGAAGGGTATGTTAGAATGAGATGTTAAAATTAAATTATGACAAATTCGGGACGATCTTCAAAGTCGCCGAGTATAAAAATCGAGACGTGACCAACCTGTAAAGGAAGCCATGGATTCGTTTAGCATGCGAACATGATATTGTAAAGGAGCAACAAGATACATATACCCACAAAAAAAAATCGAAGAGAGTACCTACAACCATAGTAGAAGTAGAAATTTCGTTAATTCCAGAGAAAAATAAAATTTGAGATCGGGCAAACTAACTCGAAAAAAAAAAATGTGTCTCTGCAATTTACCTATGGTAATAGCTAGAGCTGACTCCTACTCTAGATTCACGTCATCGAGGCAAGAAGGAAAAATTATTGGACTTGTTGAAGGACAACGAATAGCATGGTAGTTCAATTTCGAAACGAGATAGCCATAAGTGCAAGAGATAACAAAACGAAAGTATACTGTAAGATAAACCTCAGTTCGAACCAACGAAAGAGAGCTATACGATATGAATGGGCATGGCAGTGAAACCATTGTTAAAATGAATATACAAGTTGTTAAGGAGGGAACGAAACCACATAAGAAAACCATTGTAAACTCTTGAAGATGTACTAGTAGATAGGAAAAATCCAACCGTAAGAAATTTCATCATGGTATAATGAAAATTTGTGGAGATTGCCACAAATCCAAACGCAAAGGATGCAAATAAAAAATCGAAATTACCTATATCATAGCCATGTCGTCAAACCAGGATAGCTGAGCACAGTGTACATTCTGGAGTAGCCTCATAACAATTGTGGAGAACACAGAGAATATTACGCTGGAAGAAAACCCTCGGAGAAGAATGAGAATCCAACAATGGTGCGTTTAATAGCGATAGACGTGGAAGAACCCAAATCAAATCCCATGCTACACCTGGCGAAAATCGGGCGTCTTTCTCATAGATCAAGACTGGCTTAAGGTGAACGGAAACCCTAATTTCATTAACGCAGTAGTACCATTGCAGATGGTCGAAATTAAATTGAATGACAGGCAAGTGGGGAAACAAATAATAAACAATTATTTGTATGGGCTCGAGGAGCGAAACCGTAGATTGATAATGATGTAAGTGTACAAATGTAAATCAATGCGCCATAACCAAGACATGTGTCATTAGGTATGATATCTACCCAATGATTCAAAATCGAAAACGAAATATTGAATTCCCACGCAAAATAAATCGATATATGTATGGATATATCATGATGTGAATAAAATCAAGCCAACTTTCATATATTTTTGGTATAGGATTATTGATTTATGGCATGAGAATTACGTTGCCCATTATAATTCGAGAGATGCCATGGACGACGTGAAAAGTTAAGAACATCATTATATACTTAATAGTAAGTTCAAGTGCCAAATGATTTAACTGTATCAAATTGATAACGAGGTGTATATCTATAGAACAACATTTCATGCGAAGTAAGTTAGGGGTGAAAATCCACTGGGGTTTATAATACGAAGACCCTTCATACCAATAAGTTGTTAATAAAAATGAATGGGCATTGATTATAGACATATTGATATATGTATACACAATAATCATATTGGGGAAAGAAATATGAGATAATAAGATAGTAATTATATACATAACCAGTAGAGAAAAATGATACTATACCCTTTGGCAGAATTATTATTTTAATTGAGAATGCATGAAAAAAAAAAATCGTAGGTAGAGTAGGAGACGTTACAAAAAGAGAAAGACAATTTAAACTAGAATTGTCTACAATGCTTGGCAGAAACCACAAATCATTAGAAAATAAAATAATAGCACTTGAGACTAAACTTCAAGAAATGAAGAGTAGGATGAAAAAATTCAAACACAAAAAACAATAAATGGTTGAGGAAAATGACAAGTATTAAGAGATGAGATTAAAAATATAAAGGAAAAAATAAATGATAACTCAGCCCAAGATTGCACAAAGACTAAATTAGATATCAAACCCATAAAATAATAAATTGAAAAACTAATTGAGCAAGACCATGAGCGGCAGATAAGATCCTTGAAACTTATAATTGTTGGAATAGAAGAGAAAGAAAATGAGGCCACATTAGACATATTAAAATAACAATTTAGAACCAAATCCCAAATTTAGACAACCTATCTCACAGAACAAACAAGGATGGAAAGAGAATAAAACATAAACACATACTAATATGGGTTAAGGTAAGTTGTAATGACCATAAATTAGATATTCTTAAAAATTTCCAAGCTTAAAAGGTTCAAGAATCTTCATAAATGAATACCTTATTCCAGAAGACGAAGATGAACTAAGGAAATAGGTCCAAAAGGTGAAGGAGGAAAGAAAGTAGAGACATAATCTTCTTCTCCGATGTGGGACCATATAGTTTGGCTAAAATATGGATAATCATAATGGTTCTATAGTTATATGGAACGTTTTTCACCACTTTTAAAGATAGGAACAATAAGGATTTACATTGAAATCTTGAAAAAGTCATTATTTACCACCAAATTGAGAAGATTGTGGATATGATGGATGAGGATATACCTTCCCCTTTTGAATATTTTAGCTTGGTATCCTTCAAGGTCCCTATCTTTCCCATTAGCGAGTTTATTAATTCTAATCTCGACGTATTCCAAAGCAAAGATATCCAACTTCATAGGAGTTTTTAAATCAATGTACATGGTGATCGGAGAGTTATAAAGTTCCGTAAGATAGATATCCCAGTTCTATAAGGGGATCGAATGTTTTACTTTAGTTCTTCTCTTGTCTCTTATTAATATAGGAAATTTTATTCTTTTTTATAAGAGCTTTGTATATACTTATGTTTATGATATTAATAGTTTTGTTTGGAACATCTCTAATTGATTTCCTGGCAATTTTATAGTCCTTATCATACCAAGGTTTGGAAGTTCTACTATTCCTTTTATATAACACCATGGTAGCGAATGTGTTAATGGTGGTGGAAATGGTTGTAGTAATATTATATTATATTTGATAAATGATATTATTATATTTTAGGGATCCTAAATACCTCTCTAAATACTTTAAGAAGATATCTTTGTTACTTCTATCAAAACAGGTGTTCACTTGACTCTGACAAATCTTTTACATGTGGTTGGTATGCATGACAAGATTGAGATTTAGGTACATATTTCTTGGGTAAGATTTAGGTTTGTGATCATTTAGAAGTTCAAAGTTTTTAATACGGTTGAAAGCATGAGTGTTAGATATTGCATAATATACAATACTACTACCTAGGCCATGAATACAAGTCATTTAGCCAGAGGTAGACCACTTGTTAGTTCAATTAAAAATTATAAGGTATTGGAAACTAAAAATCTTGAGAAGCTCAGTACCAAATAGGTTCTCGGTAATTTCATCTGAATTTATTTTGAATCTATTACCTAAGTCACCATCCTCATCTAGCCATAGGGGGTTGAGGCTAGGGTTATTTCTTAGAATAGTAGCCTAGTTAGTAGTGGTTCTAGCAATGAAGTCCCAAAGTAAAAGCATACTAACTTCATTCCCTAGGTTATGGATGTCTTGTACTAAGGTATTGAAGGGGAAATTATTAAGTTGTTTTTATTATAGGAGTTAGATTATGTAGGAGAGAAATAATATATTCCAAGGAAAACCTTATTGGTGTTAGAATAAGAAATTTCAATCCAAATTTACTGATTCAGGTGATTGATTTTATGAAGTTGAATGTGATAAGAAACCGTATTGTTTATATAACAATCTATGCAACCAACACCTATGCAAGAATATTTCTTGTTCTAATTTTACCAAGGAATGAACCTGTCAATGTGCAAGACCCTAGGCTCCTCATGTTCCCAAGTTTCAATAATAAAATAAGATCAATATCACTCATGATACAACTTAGCAAAGGATATTTACACCATGGAAAACTAAATAAGTTCTAGAAGAGAATTAATATTGAACATAATTCCTATTTGTCACTCTTATTTTGGGCTCTAAATCTAATAATACCTTTCCTATTCCTAGTGATTTCCCATTTCCCTTGGTACAAATTTTAAGGGGAATAAGAGATCTAGAAAACGGGAGTAAGGAGGCATGGGGAGGGAGTAAGGAGGGATGGGGAGGATTAGGGAGAAAGGAGATGGATAATAAGTTTTGAGGAGTTTCTAAGCTTATATTCATCTTTCTAATCGAAATTATTAGGGTTCTTTTCAATTTCTAAGGTTTTTTTCCTTATGTTAGTATTATGAAAAGGGATAGTAGCTATGATTTGAGCTGGTCGAAATAAATAAGGTGCTTAGTGTTTTTTTTTTAATATATTTTCACCTCCTATATTGATCCATATCATATCATTTGACCTTTAATCACATTATTTTATTATTACTTGTAATCGTTTTCAATTATCCAAACTCTCATTATTTATAGATTTCGTCGGCATTCTCTCTTACTATATATCGACATTTTAGTCCTTGAATATGGGTGGAGTATCCAACTGAAATTTTGAATAGGAAAAACTCCTACACATTTCATCTATGAAAGATTCAAACAATATGAATAATTGTGTAAATCTCCACCCTCTCTATATATAATTAATAAGGAAACAAAAAAAAAGAACTAATATATTTTTACTAATAATTTATAGAATTTAAAATGATTAGGTAATAAGGAAGTTCTCTAAAAAGTATTGAAAACGAATAATAAAGGATAAGAAAAAAAAACTAGGCTCAATAACAATATATTCTAACATAAAAATTAAAAATTAAATAAATCTTAATAAACTATAGTATATAAAGAAATATATATAAGTATGTTTTAATTAAATATAGTAATCGTCAAAGGTAATAAACAGTGATGGGGAAGATTAAACAAAAAGGAATAATAAAAGAATAATAAAATATGAAAATAAATAATAATAAAATATATAATTAAAAGAATATGATGATTATGATGATGATGATTAATGTCGAGTAAGACCAATTCGGTCCATCGAGTCTTAATAATGGATTAATTGTGAGTCTTTAAAATTTTATTTATATGATAAAAAATAAGGGAAATAAACACTCCAAGATCAATATATTTTTGCTGACTTAACAAGTGAGGGAGGTTTTATGTGTGATAAATGTTTTGGAAATGACAACGGATGTAAGCAAGAGCTGGGTAATCTACGAGAAACTTTTTTAAACCCTCTTAGTATCGCAAAGTTGGAATTTTATTTCCTCTCAGGGTGATTTAGGAGACTCCAACGCTCAGTTTCACTATGAAGCTCATGAGAATTAGTTCTAATATTTGCAATGTTCATTATCTTCTTAGTACTAGTCAATATATAGAGAAAATTTGGGTTAGAAAGGGTGGGGTTGATCTCATCCTTGTAATGATTTAGCTTCATTTTTCCCTTTTCCTCCTTATCACCCCACAATTTATCCTTAAATTTGGAGGTAATACTATTTTTTATTCTATCCTCATTCCCTGGAAAGATGGTCTTCTCCTTTATCCCCTAATGGTTGGGCCAAGACTGGGCATTGTTATTCCACCCACTCTTCAGACAAATGTGGGGGCTTTGGCTAGAGTTGGAAGCAATTTTTGGAAACCTTTTGGTTTCCATGATGGAAAAATTATTCTTGTATACCAAGTATCTAAACATAGCCATGATTTCAATTGGGGAAGGATGGCTTTGTTCAGGAGGATAGGATAGGGAATATTTCCTTTAATATTTAGGTTGTGGATTATATATTACTTTTGAGTCATCTCAATCTTCCTCCATGACTCTATGGATATAATATAACCCCAAACCTCACATACATATAAAATAACATGGGCGACAAGAGTGATAAAGAGAATCCCTTTTTTACTCCAAATCCATAGATCAACAAACTTACAATTTTTTTCAAACTCATAATAACATTTCAAGCCTCCAATAATCCTTTTTTCAATGCACTCTAGTTGTGATGATGATGAATATCAATACCTAGAAAAATTTGTAGGAAGAAACGTGCTCTATGTAATTATTATCATAGATTAAATTACCATGGTTGATATTTTTTGATTTAATTATAATGATGTTAGTCTTTTCGATATTAATTTTCATACTTTTCCTGGACCACAATAATCATGCAGGGTATTAAGTTTCATGTTGAGATCATCATAGCTTCTGGCTAAAAGAACAACATCGTCAACATAAAGGAGAAGAGTAATGACCATACAAGTGAGCTCGGGGCCATTGCAACTTTTTGTTTCCAAACACTCTTCTAGATTATCATTATAAATTCCAAAAGGGTGGGTGATAGGGGACACCTCTGCTTAACCCAAATATGGAATTTAATTTCTTTATTCCACCCATTGTTTGTTATAAGTTTGGAACCAAAATTCTCGTAGATTTTAATTACAACAATTCTTAACTTAGGAGGAACCATGATCTCTTCAAGTATTTTCCATAGCTTATCCCAAGGAACAATATTGAAAGATTTTATAAAGTCAAGAAAATAGGAGAATATATCATTTTTACTATTGTGACACTCCTTAGCAATGATCCTAAGGGTGACAAGATGATAAATAGTTGACTGATGTCTCCTAGAATCAACTTTCCCTTTAGCTACTTTATGATGGCCTCCTTTTTTTAGTTTTCATTTCTTCTAAACTTAACCTCTTCTCCCTCCTCTCTTTCTTATTATATTAACCTTTTATCCTATTATTAATTTTCTTCCTTATATACATTCTTTAACATATTGTTATTATTCAATATATTATTTATTTATAATATTATATAGATCATTTTTTTTTATAATACGATATACACCATTTGTAATTTATATATACAACTTATTTAAACCTCCTATATGACAATATAATATACTTAAATAATAAACAAATAAGTAAATTTATTAACAAATTTTGTTTTCACTAAATAAAATTACTTATCCATATATTTTTAAACCTTTTAAATTATAAATATTTTATACTATTATATAAGTAACTATATATCGACATATACAATAGATTTTTTACCATTCATGTATTTTAAATCTTTTAAAAGTATAAATATTTTATACTTCTACAATCATATATATATAACTAACTTATTCCTTACATAAATATTTTATATTAAAATATTATAGATCTAAATAATAAATAAACAATTTAATTAATTAACAATAAAAACACTAATAAAGTTTTGAGTATATATAGACAGTTTCTTAATAATATACATATATATATATATATATATATATTATTAGATAAAATCTCAATATGAACACTAAATTATACTAATCAAAATGATTGCATATATATACATGAAGTATAGTCTCAAGATAGGAAAACTATCTTGGATGCACAGTAAGGTGGTTGACAGAATATCTCAACCACACACGAAACTAGGAATATATAGATTTAGCTACCTCCTATGATATAGGAACAAACTCCTTACATAGAGAGTCAACACTGCAGATAAGTAGGAACTATATATTCCAACACACCCCCTTAATGACTACTTGTCTTGACAGTGATTCACAAAATCTAGTTGTGGTCAATGATAATAAAATATGTGTTTGCGACTCAAATCCACCACAAATGGGGAAATCCCATGTGCAAACCAACAAAAGGATATGTCTATGTCCATATAAACGAGCAACTATCCATCGAAATGCATGGGTACCAACAGTTGCAACTGCTAGTCTCGTAGGATGTCCTTCTCATACATGGTTATATCAACCATTATCATTGCATAAATGTACATGTATCTACAAATCCCCCCCAAATATGTGTCGACTGCTTTTTACTCAGTAAACTGATATGTGTGAGAAACTAAGTTTCTCCTATGAGTAAGGTGTTTCTGCAGACCACTTACTTTGTTGTGAGCACGAAGGCTTCTCTGTGAGCATGAAGGCTCCTGTGTGCACCTGGGGCATTGTAGCTATTAAGGCTCTATAGCCATGAAGGTTCTGTAGCCACTAGGGCTCGCATGTGGTTTCTGGTTCACCACAAACCATCACTTCAAAGTGACAAAAAATGGTTTTCGGCTGACCACAAACTTGTAAATACAAAGTGGTTTTTAGATAACCATGAACTTCACGGGGATACATATGCCTTTACAAGGCTTACATTACACACTCCAATTCTTGGAGTTACCAGGTACGTACAAATACCACTACAAAACCATCCTATACTTGTTTACCATTCAACTATGTGACTCATCATCAAGATTATATTCCAAGAAACTCACAGAAAACTCATAAAGAAAAAAATTCAACTTAGTTGTCCATCATAATCGATGTTGCTCATCCTTCACCTCATCTTTTTGTTGTTCATATCTTGGGAATATTTGTATTTTTCAAATAAATTATTGGAACTCCATGCTGAACCTATCATTTTTTAAAGTCGCAAATTCTAACAAATTAATTTTACCTACATTGAGTTAGCTAGGGTCAATAAGGGTCAATAATTTTAAACATGATTCCAAGAAACAAAATAAACATTTCAGATTAACAAGAACATCAAATTTCTCTATCCCTGCCCAAAGATGAATATTTCTCGAACACCACACCAACCATTCTTCTCTAGCGATACCTCAAAGGGGTACACTGATAAAGAAATGGATCAACAACTTTTCAACTGGGCTCAATGCAGTGCACTCCAGCACAGATGATCCAGATGTAGGTACTCACAAGCATATGAAGAGAAACAATAACAAATTTTCCCTCTCAAAATTAGAATCCAAGACTCCATGATCCGATCTTGCATCACCCACAAATTTACTATCGACATGCATAAAAATCAATGATTTTACACACAAATTTCTTGCTTCAACATCCAATTCCCTGGCATCACAGTGTAACGCCACTTTCCTTGTTCACAATATCAAGGTTGGGTAACTGCTTCCAAGCATGCCTCCTCATGCTTTCTAACAAGCTACAACAGTGAAGACCCACTGTCGAGCTAATATCCTCACAATTGAACATGCAGATCTGTAATCGCTTAACAAATCTATAAAAAAAAACAAAATTTCTATCTGCTTGCTACACAAGCAAAGACACTTTAGGAAATTTGTTTCAACTTGTCCGTTTCCATTACAATGTACTCCTCTGATCACACTGGGCACACACAAACTAGATCATCCTCCAAGCTCTGATGTAGCTCCAACCAGTATCCTTTTATGCTATTATCACTATCATGTCTTCATCATATCTTGTAGTAAATAATTCCTGCAAATAAATTTGTCTATTTTTTGAATGCCCAATTCTAGCATAGACTCAAACTCGTGACAATAGTTGGCCAAAATAAATGTCACAATAAATAAATCTATTCTTTCAACCAGATTTACATTACTCACATGAGAACTTTTAAACAAATATTAAAAAATGGCAACATGACATCATGTAGGGGAGCACTGAGATACATTAGCTAATAAAAATGCATAAATATGCTTCCGTTCTTCTCTCTTCCATATTCTTAGTTAGGCATTAGTATGAACAAAATAATGGAAATCCACATATTTGCATTTTCTGCAAATTTCTCTCGCAGAATACCCCTAGTTATGGCAACAACAAATGAAACCATTGACCACAAATTACTTGACGTGATCAGAGTTCAAAATATATTAGAATTTGGCCTCCTCGATATTCGAGTCTCGATCACCACCAGAGGTAATCTCCAACCAAGCCATGCAAAGATCATGTGACTCCTTGGTCAATCAGATAAATTATGCATCGACATAATATGACCTATTCCTATAAAACCAAATTTCCTAATTGCTGCACACATTTTCTCTTTATTCAATCCCATGGCATTGTACAAATCCGAACAGATCCCAAAAGATAGGCTTTGAGATGGCTCTCAGATCAACACTTCACCATGTCGTTGCTTTGCACACATTCAGTGCCATTTCTCAACATTCCTAACAAGCTCAACAGTGATATGATCCTCCAATGGGCCACATCAGTCAATGACCCGAAATCCATATTTGGCTAAACCACATGTATGCATCTTGGTAGACTTTCTCAATAGAAAATGAATTTAGTGTTTAAATATGCATCCAATAGAACAACACGATTACGCAGGCAGCAAAAATGGATCATTGCTATCTAAAAGATCCTTCCACGACCTCAGAAAATGATGCAGTAAATCAGCAAATCACCTACAGACAAATTTCCTGCAAACAAGATCTTTGACCTTAGTGAGATCACTCTAGGTGATGCAACAAAGGTTGTTCTATAATTCGAATTGCAAGGAATTCTATGGAATTTGCAAAGGGATGGCATAGATCAATCCCTGAGAAAATTTAAACCTTGAAATTTGTTATGTCGAATTCACCTACACAATAAATAAAGGACACCAGAGAAAGAATTTCTTATGCCGAATATAAAAAAAAATTAATAATCACTTAGCAAATTGCAGTCGCTCCCTTCTTCCATATGTTGGAAAACTCATCCAGATTTAGGTTGATGCTCTAATGCTCTGATGCAAAGTCTTTGTTGAAGGTATACCTTCTCCACCACCAGCACGAAATCCACTCTGCAAGAAATCCACATCCCTCTACACGCTTGTTCACTACAAGAAAAAGAGACATTGGTGAGGGTCGAAAAATGTCACCATAAGCTCATTGGTGACGGTCAAAAGAGCCTTCGTCACCAAAAACTGAACGTCACCAAAGGTGGCATCACTGAAAGTATAGGTGTTGTGGTGGCATTCAAGGTCTGTCACTAATAATGATTTATAATCACAAATAGTGATCATCACTATTTCATATGGGCAATGGTGACAGACAGTAGCCTTCATCACCAAAAAATGAATGTCCCCAAAGGTGGCGTCACCGAAAGCATGTGTTGTGGTGACATTCAAGGTTTGTCATGAATATTGATTATAATGACGGATATTGACCGTCACCATTTCATATGAACAACAACGATTTTTTGTGATGGACCTTTCATGGTCGTCACTATTGGTGCATATATATGGTGACATTCGTGGACCATCACCATTTCATATTTGGTGAGGGTAAAAAGTGTCATGATAAGCTCATTAGTGACATCAAGGTCTGTCACAAATAATGACTATAATGACAAACAATGACCCTTACCATTTCATATCAACAACAACAATTTATGGTGAGGGACCATTCATGGTCATCACTATTGATACGTATATATGGTGGCATTCATTGGCTGTCACCATTTCATATTTTGGTGAGGGTCAAAAAATGTCACCATAAGCTCATTGGTGATGGTCAAAAGAGCCTCCATCACCAAAAATTGATCGCCGCCATTCCATATGAGTATCATGGCATGATGAAATCGAACCATCAACCTCCTGCTTAGTAAACCAGGTGCTCTTCCATTGATCTAGCACCCTTTAAATTAGACATTTAAAAATTATAACTTGAAACCTTTATAGATTGTAAATTCTACAACTTTCAATAAATTTAATTAAATCCCCAAATTCAATGTTAATTCAGCCTCTTGTCATGAGCTAGCAATTGGAAAATTGTCTAAATGCAATAGGCTTTGGTTGGAGGTCGACCAGTTCCTAACTACTACTCTATTGGCAATCCATGGAGAGCTAATTCATAAGAGTGACTTGGGGCTCACCCTCGTAAGATACATCCAAGAAAGAAATTTTCCACAAGTGATCCTAGAAATGTACTTCCCCTATGCTTGATAATTATTGGTGCAAATATAGTCTCTAGTTTGTAGGTTGGTATGACTCAATTGTGCAAGAATTTTTCAAATAAGTGCAACACTAGAAGTCAATCTAGAGGGATTCTATGTCTCTAGATTGAGCATCACTGAGCTTTTCACTCTGGTTTGGGGAGCAAGTAATTGTATCCATTGGTCACGGAGTAAACAGAGGGAAGTGATTTGGTGTGGCACGACAATGAAAAAGGTGAATACAATGTGGGGAGGCCAAGCTGGAACAAAAAGAACCAATAGTTTTGCATGGCACTTTAATTGCAGTTGCAATGAGAAGGTAAATCTGGTAATGAAGAAATTGGATGTACTCAAAGTATACTTTATAGTGAATAATTTTAAGCTAAAAGAGAAAATTATGAGAAGTGTACAAGCATTGGAGGCGATTCAGGCTTTGAAGGCCAATTTTGCCATGCAACAAAACGAATCTAAGTCTCTTTGCAGTAAGTTAGTGGGGCTGCAGGAGCAGGTCCAACTTAACAATGTTACCGATGAAATAGGTAACCACACTGTTACCTACTTTTTTTTGGTAGCATAAAAAGCACCCGAGTTTGAAAAGTGGTGATGCAGAATCACCTTTTTTTTTTTAGCACATTTTCGACACTCTAATATTTTTATTTATGAAGTATGAATATTTGTTTTAAAATGTTAGTGATTTTCATGCTAATTTTGAAATGTATTGATGCATCATCAACTTTTTTTTTTAGAGTGGTGATTTTCATGCTAATTTTGAAAGGTATTGATGTAGCATCAACCTTTTTTTTTAGAGTGGTGATTTTCATGTTGGTAATAAAACACAAAACTTAGATAATATATATATATAATTTAAAAAAACCAATAAAAATGTAAAAAAAAACAAAATTATATATATATATATATATATATATATATATATATATATATATATATATATATATATATATATATATATATATATATATATATATATATATAATTTAAAAAAAACAATAAAAATGTAAAAAAAAACAAAATTAACTCGTAAAAATAAAATTAACCAAATTTTTTTTTAAAAAAAACATCAAAAACACTTTTTTCTAAGTTATTAAAAAAACAATATAATTAAAAATTAAAAAAAATTAAAAAAAGAATTTCAAAAAAAATTTAAATTACAAAATTAAAATTTAGGTGAAAAAAATAAAATAAAAAAAAGAAAAAATTAAATTTAAAAATTAAAATTAAAATAATAATAATAAGAAGAAAAAAAATACAAATTTTAAAATTAACAAAAAAAACAAATAAAAAAAAAAAAAAATTTAAAATTGAAAAAGAAAATTAAAATAAAATAATTAAAATAAAAAAAAAACTATCATTAAAAAACAAAAAAAATGAAAAACTAAATAGACTAAAAGATTTAAAAAAAAAAAATTAAAATTAAAATTTAATAAATTTAATAAATAAATTTTAAATTTTAAAAAATAATTAATCTAAAATATTAAATTTAAAAAAACAAAAAAAACAAAAAAAAATTAAAACAATTTAAATTTAAAATAAAAAATTTGAATTAAAAAACAAATAATTAGATATCATTTTTGGGATTCAACTGCGTTAAGTAAGTCATTTTTGAATTTAAAAAAAAAAAAAATATTAAAAAAAAAAATGATCGTCGTGGCGTCGCCAATCAGCCTCCCACCCAGGTGGCGGCGGAGGCCGGCCGCTGGGTCGGAGGTCGTCTCCGAGAATCTCCCTACCGCGGCGGGAGGCCGATTCGGTGAATCACCCTACCGCGACGCGGGAGGCCGATTCCGGGAATCGCCCTGTCGCGGCGGGAGGCCGATTCCGGGAATTGCCCTGTCGCGGCGCGGGAGGCCGATTCCGGAAATCGTCCTCTCGCGGCGGGAGGCCGATTCCGAGAATCACCCTGAGGCCGATTCCGGGAATTGCCCTCCCACCGCGTGAGGCCGATTCCGGGAATCGCCCTCCCGCCGCGTGAGGCCGATTCCAGGAATTTCCCTCCCGCCGCAGGAGGCCGATTCTGGGAATCGCCCTCTCGGGGCAGGAGGCCGATTCCGGGAATCACCCTCCCGCGGCGGGAGGCCGATTCTGGGAATCGTCCTCCAGGGGCAGGAGGCCGATTCTGGGAATCGCCCTCCTGTGATGGGAGGCCGATCCCCGGGGCAGGAGGCCGATTCCAGGAATCGCCCAATTCTCGGAATCGGCCTCAGGGTGATTCCCAGAATCGGCCTCCTGCCGCGTGAGGGCAATTCCCGGAATCAACATCCTGCCGCGGGAGGGCGATTCCCGGAATCGGGCTCCCGCCATGGGAGGGCGATTCTCGGAATCGGCCTCCCGCCCAGCGGTTGGCCTCCGCCGCCACCTGGGCTGGAGGCCGATTGGTAGCGCCACCACGATCAAAAAATTCTTTTTTATTTTTTTAATTTTTAATATTTTTTTTTTTTAAATTTGATTATTATTATTATTATTATTATTATTTTTCAATTCAAAAAATTTAATTTATTTTTTTTTAAATTTAATTTTTATATTTGAAATTTATTTATTTTATTGTTTTTAAATTTTATTCATTTTTTTATTGTTTTTATTTTATTTTTTCTAAATTTTGTTAAAAAAAATTATTTTTATTTATTTATTTTTTTTCTCAGAATTTTTTTTATTATTAAATTTTACGTTTAGTTTTTTCGTTTAATTTTTCAAAATTTAGTAAATTTTGTAGTTTTTTTTTTAATTTATTTGAATTTAATATTTTTTTTTATTTTTTTTATTTTTTTATTGTTATTTTTTTAATTACATAAAATTTTTATATATATTTTTATTTCAATTAAAATTGTGTGTTTAAAATTATATATATATATATATATATATATATATATATATATATATATATATATATATATATATATATATATATATATATATATATAATATTTTCAAATTAATTTGTTTTTTATTTTATTTTTTATTAATTTGTTTATTCATTTATTTATTAAAATTTCATATTTGTTTTTTTAAATTTAATTTTTTATTTTAATATTAACATTTTTTTTTTAAATTTAATAAAATCTAATATATATCTTTTTAATTTAAGTTCTTATATATATATATATATATATATATATATATATATATAATTTATTTTTTAAAATCTATTTGTTTTTTTAATATATATTTTTTTAAATTTAATATTTTTATTGTATTTTGTTTTTCATTTTTTATTTTTAATTAATTTTTCATTTTTATACTTATAATTTTTATAATGTTTTTTTTTATTTTTTTAATTATTATTTAAGTTTTATATTTAATAAAATTTAATATATTTCTTTAAATTTAATTTTTTTTATTTTTTTTTCTAATTTAATAAACATTTTCTTTTTCTTTTTTAAATTTAATTTCTATATTTTATTTTTTATAATTTCTTTCCTTTTTTAACTATTTTTTTTTTTTAATATTTTTATTTTGTTTTTATTTTTTATTTCTATATATTTTGAAATTTTAATCTTTAAATATTTTTTATTTTTTTTCTTAAATTTTAGTTTTTTTAATGTTTGAATTAAAATTTTTATTTTGTTTTTATTTTTATTTTTTTATTCCCATATATTTTTAAATTTTAAGCTTTAAAATGTTTTTATTTTTTAAATTTATTTTTTTTCTTAAATTTTAGGTTTTTTTTAATGTTTGAATTTTAAAAATTAAAAAATGTTATTTCTATTTTTAAAAATGTCAAAAATATGACACAAATTCTTTTTTTGTTATTCCAGCATTAACTGGTTTTGTTTTGAGGGTGTTTTTCGAATCCTTTTTTCAAGAAACAATTTTGTTTTTAGCATAATTTTATAAAATGTTGAAATATGACCTTAAAAAAAAACCAAGTGCGTTCTGGAATACACTTTTTTTGTTTTTGGGGTATTTTTTCATGTTTTTTGAGTCTTTTTGGGTTACAGTTCCCGTTTTGAGGTCAGGTTACCTATTTCATCGGTAACAGTGTTACTTCTGAACACCAAAATCAGTGACTATAGTAATGAGAATTGGAGACAAAATGGGAAGTGTTTGGATCAGATCTCAATTAGCCACCAACAGAGGAGGAAGATAAGTGTAATTGAAGCATGTGTTGATGCAAATTTTGTTTTTTACTTGGCAATTTCTATATAGTTTAAACCTACAAAAATGTAATAAACTATGACACCATATGTAGCCCCACTTTAAGAGTGATAGTAAACAATACAAGTTTATAGGCATATGCAAAAAGGAGATCACAATGTAAAAAAATTATGAGTATTTGCCTTGTCCAAGAATGGACTTAATGTTATACTTATAAGCTTATAAACAAAATATTTGGTGACAATAACATAAGCCCTGCCACATAAATTCAAAAGATAGAGCCTTATGATTACATCACAGCTTAATAAATCTACCTTAGCACCATAAAAATTTTAGCTCCAGCTCCATATATATCCCCAATTATATTTCTAATGTCCAGAGATGCATAAGTGCTAGAAATGGGGAATTTCACAAAACCATGGATGCATAGAGGCTGATTATTACATCACAACTTAATAAATCTATCATGGCACCATAAACACTTTAAATCTAGCTCCATATATGTCTCGAATATTTTTAAGGTCTAGAGACGCATAAGCGTTAGAAATGGGGAATTTCACAAAACAAGAGAAACAAGAGAAACACATTTACAAAGATAAAGAAGAATAAAAACACTTTTACAAAAATAAAATTTAGTTACCATTGCCAATTTAAATCGTATAGTTTAACAACCATTATAACTGAAAACCTTCACTAAATCTCAGTCTTCTATTAATATATGCATATGCTAAAATAATTGATGAGACAATAAAATATTCCTATTGTGAATCCATATAGAAGAAATTGAAAGATTACTGGGAGGTAGAAAAATCCATAACTACCACAAATAGCAAAATACTGCGACTTCAATTTCTGCAGATGAAAGACGGAAATTTCATGGAAGTGAAAAATTCTAGATATAAAAACCCATGTCATGAACTAACGTAAATACAAAAGCAAATATTTCCACCGTGGAAACAAGAAATACATTTTTACAAACATAAGAAGATGGATTACTAGGAATGCATAACTAAGATTTGTCTGCATGGAGGTAACAAATTCTAGAGTGGCTTATTTCAGCAAATGGCATATTGACATCCCAAAAAGAAAAATACTACCCACTAGAAGATAGAAAATAATAAACCAAACCCTTTGTCAACATTATAGTGATAGAAAAAACCTCTAGTAATGTTGGCTTCTCTAGCGGTGATTATTCTACCAGAATTTTTTATGGGGATTAAGGTGTCCAACATCACTATCGCTCATTACTCTTCACACTAGAGTCATTTCAAACAAATTTTCTAGCCATCCCGATTAACCTCCCCAACAACACCAATTGAAAAGAAAATTAACATATCCAATTGACCAAGAATTTAAGATCATCTAATGGCTCAACAAGGTGAGCTAACACTAATATGCATTCAAAATCCCATTCCTATTTGGAATGAATGAATAAATGGTGTCTGAGAAAACATCACCATGTGACAAGAACCAATTAACTAAAACAATCAAGTATAATATTCATACTCTAAGCTATGATGCATTCGAAATCATGTTCCTAGTTTTTGGAATGAATGAATATGTTGTGTCTAAGAAAAAACCACTATGAGACAACCATACAATTAACTAAACCCATAATCATAATTTCTATCGTAATTTGCAACACCTTAATAATAGGGCATAATGCACCCATTAAAGCCAGAAATCCTTACAATTAAGGGTGTTTTAAGTTCAAAGTTGTGCCTTCAAACTTAATACCTTTTTACCAACAAGAAAAATATATCCTATGGTTGATGCCTAACAAATATTTACAAGAAAGATAGGGAAGCGTATTATCAGTTCAAATTTCCATATCAGTGCATGACTGGTTTACAAAAAACAACTTCTCAAAAGGGGCATGTTAAATGGAGTTTTCATATCTATTAAGTACAACACTTAAAAGTGAACATTAGATCAAACTACAAAGAGAAGAAAATGGACAAGAAAAAATTGGTATAGACAAAACCGTGAATGAAAAAATTGCCCTTCCAACCTTCTAGTAGTGTACGGTGACATCCAACATGTAGCCCATGTAGAAAAGACTGTCATCTTATATGTTTTTCAAATTGATAAATTTGAAATATTACGTTTCAAGTCTTAGTAGATGGTTATAAATATTATAAATTGATAAAGTTCAACTTCTAGGTTTCTAGGTGCAATGTAAGATGCATACTCAGGTTGTTAGTGTCCACTGGCATACAATGCTAGCTACAAGGTTCCAATTTTTCCATCACCTAGATCCATATCATATTCTCTATGGCAATCTCATCCATAACATGAATGAGCAAGGCATACTGATTATGATTTTCAGAATCACATTTGTACTCAATAATATCAAAAAATAATCCACGACCACTATCAAAAGAAATGTGTCTGCTCTCCAAAAGATAGAATTGACAAGTAGATTGTTTTCTCTAAAAAATTTAAGCCTCAGGTAGAGCGCAAAATAGAATAAAGAGGCCAATCTTCTTGTGATTTTAGGTTTCATTTTTATGTTTTTTTGTGCCTGGAGATTCAGAGGAGAAGAGGATGAATCCATGTTAAGTCTAAGGTAAATTTTTGTGTTTTTCTGAGGCTTGCATTTGTGTCACTTAAGCAACCTCAGAGGCTGAATTTTGACCCTTTCTCAAGCTAATATGAGGTCGATTACACACTGTTCCAATGTCTACTACATGCACATTTCAGGATTAATGACTACAGATTCTTTTGGACATTCTCTAGTACTATTCACTTAAGCATTGTGGCTATTTGAGTCTCGACCCTAATGGCTATTCTTTGGCTTATCTGAGACACAATAACAACCTTTGTTCGATATTATTTCAGCCCTAGAATAGGAGGGTATCCAGATCACCTCAGGGATAAACCTCGATGGTTTTGTGGCTGAACTCATCTACATTATTCGCTAGAGTATTTTCCTCTATCTGAGTGGCTAATTATTGACCTCTATGGAAATTTTATAAGGTTGCTTGCACTTCACAGGATGCACGATATGAAACCATCATGATGAATTCAAACTCTGAGATTATCTCTACATATTATGATAGTAGTGATAGACTGTACTTTGAGCCTCTTACAATAGAGGATGTTTTCAATGTCATTGACAAAGAGAGGCTCGATGGTATAATTGTACATTTTTGAGGGAAAATACCTTCGAATCTAGATCTACCCATAGAACAATACCTCGATGAGTTTAATCCTGCGTGCAAGTGGGGAAGGTATTTTATGAATTTGGGGGACTTCTCCCGCTTCAATAGATGCTGCTGAAGATAGGGATAATTTTAATGTAATTTTGGATGAGCTAAAAGTCAAGCAACCTCAAGGTGGTATTGCTAAGATTGATGAGGATGCATTGGCCATAGAAAACAAGGTTGGATATCCTATTCTTGTCAGGTCCTCTAATGTTTTAGGTGGTCATGCAATGGAAATTGTATACAATGATGAAAAATTGAAGCATTACTTAGAAACTACACTAGAAGTGGACCTAGAAATGCCAGTACTCATTGATAAGTACCTGGCCGATGCTTGTGAGATTGATGTATTTTCTTTGGCAGATTCTAAAGGTAGTGTGGTCATTGGTGGTATCATGGAGGACATTGAGCAAGCAGGTGTGCATTCTGGTGATTCAACTTGTCTATTCTTATAGAAATAGTGTCACCTGTTTGCTTGCCAATAATTAGATTATGGACATCTAAATTGGCAAAGTGGTTTGGCATCTGTGGATTGATGAATTTCCAATATGCAATCACACCTGCTAGTGAATTTTACCTTGTTGAAGCAAATCCTAGAGCATCACGAACAATGCCTGTTGTCTCAAACGCAATTAGCCACCCCTTAGAAAAGTATGTCGTGCTTATTATGTCAGGAAAATCTCTTCGAGACTTTGGTTTTATACAATACTTTATTCCAAGACACGTATTTGTCAAGGAAGCAATCCTTCCATTTGAAAATTTTCAAGGTTGTGATGTGGTTCTTGGTCCTGAAATGTGAAGCACTAGAGAAGTGATGGGCATAGAATTTAAATTTGCTATGGCATATTCCAAGTCATAAATTGCAGAAAATCAAAAATTGCCTCTTTTAGGCATGGTGTTTTTCAGTTTAAGTGATTTCACCAAAACAAGCCTCCCAAAAATTGCAAACGGATTCATTGAACTTGGTTTTACAATTGTTGCAACATCTAGCGCAACCAGTTTTTTGAAAATGGAAGGAACTCTAGTGGAAAGAGTTTTGAAACTCCATGAAGAGCGCCCACATGTAGATGACATGATTGCAATGGTCAGATTCAGTTAGTGGTGATTGCAAATTTAGGAGATGCATTAGATCAAATAGATGGGCAGAAGTTCAGATGAATGGATTTAGCATATAAAATTCCTATCATAACCATAGTTTTTAGAGATTTAGCTTTTGTTCACGTTATTAAGAGCATGAAGAAGGATTTGTTGAAGATGATTCCATTACAATATTTCTTCAATACTCAGGAATCAGAGGGAACAAGTCAGAAACTACAGGCAACTTCTATATGTTGATGTTCCATAGTTCACGTTTATTTATGTTGTTGTAATAATAGTTCCTTACGAAATCTGTTGGTGTTCTGTTAGAATATTTTATGAAAAGGATATAACAGAATTTAATTTAATTTTCATCCAAAGTTGTCAATGCAAATTTTCTCTATCTAATGTTTGTGTAAGACTACTTCGTTAGAAATCTATTGTGGTGTTCTTCTGAGGCAAGATGAAAGGATTATAATAGGTTACATATATAAATGATATTTCCTTACAAAATATGTGTTCACAAATTGGATGGGATTGCAAAATAACTATATCTAACTTCTTCTATTGGTAGATGTGGTTTTCATGTGGTATATGCATGTTTCTCTTTTGGTTGTAGACTGTAGTTATTTGCAATTTATAATCCACTATTTAGTTCTTACTGGAATTTTTTAGAAGACACCATGGTCTCAAAATTGAATCCTTCATAATTCATTCCATGGCCCTTAAAAATGAAAAATATGCCACTATCACCAAACCCACATATATGCTATGTTAGTTACAAATCAGCCTTGATGTGGGTCTACTACATTTGCGCTCAGATCCATGCTACATATGGTGTAAGGAAAGGGATTCCCTCTTTCATTTAAGTGAAGATTTTCCATATCCAAGTAGTTCTTTTGGTTCATGAATATGATTTTCCTATAACTATGTTGCTTTTTTCAGCTTTTTACCCATGACACTCCCTAGGGCTAGACTTTTTCAAGTCTTTTCTGCCTTAAATTCTTCCCATTTGCATATAGATGCTATAATGTAGTGTCTATGCCACATGCATCAATTTATATGATACACATTGGAAGTGTAACAACAAACAAGTTAACTACTTAGGGAGTGGATAGATGCACTGAGATGACAGCTAATAAAATGAGTAGGAGCATGAATACAAGGCAGAGGGCAGCTTTAAGAGCCAAAAATAGATATTTAATCTTAGTCATACCTTGTTCCCATGTCACCAATCAAAAAAAATACATAGGGAACTTTTATAGGGGAGAACCTTAGCGGCAATGAAATGGAGTGCACTTTAGTTTTAAGTTTCTTTAATCACCCCAAGTCATGTTATCAAGATTGTAATTAATGACTTAGGTTTTACTAAAACCATTTTTCATGTTCACATCAATGTTGTTATCTTCTATTTGTTCATTTTCCAGTTGTTTTGTCATATTAAGAAACCCAGTACACTTTTGTGTACTGTAGTCACCACTGGATATAAATCATACTCATATGGAGTAGCAAGGTTAACCTACACTTGTCTTTTATGGTCAGTAATCTTCATTGTTAGTTAAATATAGTGTACCTTCTCAGAAGATGTAGAATATTTTATTGATTAAATTTATAGTTTAGATTATATATTAATGAACGAACACCACCTATGGGTCCATTCAATCCTATAGTGTTAATGAGAATGACTTCTGTATTTCAATCGATGATGTATATATAAAAAATGTTAATGGGATCACCAGGGAGGGTGTTGCTTCCACACCCAGTCTGCACTGGAATTGTTGATTTGCTGAAGAGTTTTGGAATTGCTGGTTCTGCGAATTTTTTTTGAAACCGTTTCAAAGCAAAGGAAATAGATCGTTGCTTATTAAAATTTTTCTAGGAAATAGATCCTCACTTATTAAAAAAATTCCAAAAAAATACAAAAGGTAGTGCAAATATTGGAAGGGTAGTTGGTGAGAAAGGGGATGGAAGAGGGTTCCATAGCCAATGGAAGAATAATAAACCCTAGAAAACCTAATTCAAGCCCCAATAAAACATTTTGACATTTTTTTTTGCAAAGCTGTCAGAGGTTGAGAGCATTAACAGTAACATGCATCTGGAGAGAAATAGGATAGTCATAGTGTGTTAAGAGCAGTAGCATAGTCTCAGCATAACAACAGGCATTTGGTGCAATAGGGCAATGATAGTAATGTTTCAAGAGAAAAAAAAAAGTCAGAGTGTAGCATCATGGATTTGAAGAGTGTATTTGGCATGGAAGCACTTCATTTGGCTAGTTTGGAGTGCAAGATTTGTCGAAATCTTCCTCTTTTGGAAAAAAAATTCCTTTCTTCTTCATATATTTCCTATTCTTCTTGATTTTCTTATTTTTTTTGCAATGGCCTCATGTTTACTAGCTAGTTGTGGTGTTCATGGTGGGAGAACTGTTGGAAGGAAAAGGGATTGTGAAGGAAATCAACATAAATATCATGTTGATTTCCCTCTATAGAAGTATGTGACAAAGATGGGGAAGAAGGAAAAGAAGCCATTTGTGGAATATGCTTGCATAATTGCAGCAAATAAGTTGGCTTATAGTGTGTCCTACACTAGAGTTAAAATCTGTTTTCTTTAAACTCCCTTTGAACGAGTTTAGTTTTGTAAAGTTGCCTCCTAAAAGGAAATTAGTTTCAAAGGGAACATGATGAAGCCTAGTTGTCCAAGTTACCCAAGCAAGGAAGCAATCCCAAAATAGGGATAACAAGTTCCCTTAACTGTTGAAGAGCCCTGCAAGTGACTTAATAGTGGACCCTCAGCCAAAAATGTTATATTGGTGAAAGGATGAGACGGACAATAGATTTTCCAGGGCCATATTTGCATCGGGAACACCTTTCAATGTAATGCATCCAAAATATTGGCAAGACATGCTAAAGGTGGTTAAGAAAATAGGGGTTACAAGTGGCCAAACTTTGAGAAATTATTCACTACTATTTTATGAAAGGAGAGATTCACGGTAGAGATCATTCTAAGAAAAATTCATGCATGTTGGAGTTGTAATGGATTTGAATTTTCATGTGGGATACCCTTTAATATAGTGTGGTCACTTTATTTTCAAGACATGCTTAAGGTGGTCAATGAAGCACCTAGGAGGTACATGGGACCAAACTTCAAGAAACTACACAATACTCTTTCTAAAGTAGAGATTGAATACAGAGTATTATAGAACTAATTGGTACTTGTTGGAGTTGTAATGGCTTGTCCATTATATTTCTGATGGTTAGACTAATATGACCAATGAGCCCTTAGAAAACACTTTATATCCTGTAGGTCCATACTTCTTGAGGTCTATAGAAGCTTCGGGGAAGGAGAAGGAAATTGATTGGGTTTCTAAAAAAATCATAAGCAATTAAGATCATTCATCCTTCAAATGTCATGTAAGTGATCAAAGAAAATGCTCACGCAAAGTAAAAAACCATATTTTTTTGACCCTGTTTGCTTAATAGGTTAAATTTTCCTATGAAATATATTGTTGTTGAAGTTCAAGGGATGAAAATTGTATGTGAAAATGGAATAAAAATTCAAATTTTTAGTGCGAACCACTAACATACTGTTGCATAGGTAAATCCCCTCTGCGGACAGAGGCGATCCCTACTAGCCCAGATCGGGTCTAGCAACAATCATATCACGCTAAGGTGAAAGTTCCTAATTGCAATAGAACAACTTGCGATGAAGGCCTACCTCAAGTCCAACGCTGTTGTTTGTAGAGAAGATGGCACTCCCATTTCCTTGCTCCAGCAGATCACAATCCTCTCGCTTGCGGTGATTGAACACCTGCACACACAAGAAACATGACAAACAAAAGCGTAAAACCATATATATGCAATTATGTATCAGTTAGAGAAGACACAACTCATAATCATAATGAACAATATGAGTGGAACCATAACCAATAGTCACTTATCATTAATTCATACGAAGGAAAATACAACCTAGCTCTGACGTTGAATCTTCCTTTGGTAGGTCGTCAACGGAATACGTCTCGGTAAAGCTTGTCGGGAATGGGGACAAGCCTATCTCCTCAATCGTCAATCTCCTTGCTATTGATTTGGCACTATGAGGACTATCAAAGCTCTTGCAGCATTCTTTAGGCTATGAAGGCTCTTGGAGATTAGCTTGCAAAGGGAAATGGCAAGCTTATATAGATGGTGGAAGGGGAGTTGGGATCCCTATAATCATGGGATTGCCCCTATCCTCAAGGAAGCTTCCATGAGAGGTGGAAAACCACTTCCTCTACATGGAGAACCGGAGCCAAACATCCCAACTCAATTTAGAGACCAGTTCAGGAGTTGGTTGAAGTCAATCTTCTGGCATTTATTTAAAAAAAAAAACCTTTATTAAGCCTGGCGCGAGTGCGACTCTGAGACAGAGCGCCAATTGGCGTGCCCTCTTTGGAGGATTTCCCCCATTGGCGTGGGTATAACACTGACGAGTCACACCAAGGATAAAAAGTCTATTTTTAGGGTTTTTCACAAGGAGTTGTCTTCAGGGGAATGAAATTCCATGTCTAGGGGAATGCCATGAAAGTGTTTTCAGGATATGTCACTGCTGATAGGTCACGGAATAAGCCCTCCAATGTGTGGGATGGGGAATTGGAGGGACGGTGACCAATTGTTGTGTAACACATGCTGAAGCAGTATACCCACAATTTTCTTATCTTCAACTCTAAAGGTTGGAGAGACCAGATTTGAATTTGACTATATCATGTTTAAACATTTAGTAGAAACGAGGACAACATTATCTTCCATGGTTCAGCCTTTAGTGGCAAACTTCAAAATACAATTTGGATTAGAATTACCATTCTTGATGAGGCTTTATGTGATCAAGTCGAGATTTTCTGTCCATAATGGAGCCACTTGTTGATTTTGTATTACCTTGGGATATTGATGTGACATTTTGGAGGGTGTCAACATTTTGTTGGAAAGAATTCAACATTTTCTTAAGGAGTGGGGCCCTCTTTTGTCTGCCACACTAAGGGACGTTATCATAAAAATATGGAAGTTGGAACAAATGCCACTCGTCTGTATTCTTTATCCTACACCTTGAACCTACAGTATTGTCATGTTTAGTTGCTAGTTGTGGTGTTCATGGTGGGAAAAGTGTTGGAAGGAGAAGGGATTGTGAAGGAAATCAACAGAAATCTCATTTTGATTTCCCTCTATAGAAGTATGTGACAAAGATAGGGAAGAAGGAAAAGAAGCCTTTGGTGGAATATGCTTGCAGAATTGCAGCAAATAAGTTGGCTTATAGTGTGTCCTACACTAGAGTTAAAATCCATTTTCTTTAAACTCCCTTTGAACGAGTTTAGTTTTTTGAAGTTGTCTCCTAAAAATAAATTAGTTTCAAAGGGAACATGATGAAGCCTAGTTTTCCAAGTTCCCCAAGCAAGAAAGAAATCCAAAAACAGGGATAAAAGTTCCTTTAACTGTTGAAGAGCCCTGCAAGTGACTTAATAGTGGACCCTCGGAAAAAATTGTTATATTGGTGAAAGGATGAGACAGACAAAAGAATTTCCAGGGCCATATTTGCATATGGAACACCTTTCAATGTAATGTGGTCAAAATTATGGAATACATGTAGAAGGTGGTTAAGAAAATAAGGGTTACAAGGGGCCAAACTTTGAGAAAGTATTCACTACTATTTTATGAAAGAAGAGATTCACTGTAGAGATAATTCTAAGAAAAGTTCATGCTTGTTGGAGTTGTAATGGCTTTTAATTTTCATGTGGGATACCCTTCAATATAGTGTGGTCATTGTATTTTCAAGACATGCTTAAGGTGGTGAATGAAGCACTTAGGAGGTACAAGGGACCAAAATTCGAGAAACTACACACTACTCTTTCTAAAGTAGAGATTGACTATAGAGAATTTTAGAACTAATTGGTACTTGTTGGAGTTGTAATGGCTTGTCCCTTATATTTCTGATGGTTAAACCAATATGACCAATAAGCCCTTGGTAAACACTTTATCTCCTGCAGGTCCATACTTCTTGAGGGCTATAGCAGCTTTGGGGGAGGATAAGGCAATTAATTGGGTTAATAAAAAAACAAAAGCAATTAAGATCATTGGTCCTTCAAATGTCATGCAGGTGATCAAAGAAAATGCTCACGCAAAGTAACATACCATATTTTTTTGACCGTGTTTGTTTCATCGGTTAAATTTTCCTATGAAATATGTTGCTATTGAAGTTCAATGGATGAAAATTGTATGTGAAAATGGAATAAAAAATCAAATTTTTATTGCTACCCACCAACATGTTGAAGCAGTATACCCACAATTTGTTGATCTTAAACTCTAAAGGTTGGAGAAACCATATTTGAATCTGACTATATCATGTTTAAACAATTAGTAGAAACAAGAACAACGTTATCTTCCATGGTTCAGTCTTTAGTGGAAAACTTCAAAAGACAATTTGGATTAGAATTACCATTCTTGATGAGGCTTGATGTGATCAAGTCGAGATTTTCTCTCCATAATGGAGCCACTCATTGATTTTTTATTACTTTGAAATATTGATGTCACATTTTGGAGGGTGTTCACATTTTGTTGGAAAGAATTCAACACTTTCTTAAGGAGTGGGTCCCTATTTTGTTTGGCACCTTAAGGGACGTAATCATAAAAATGTAGAACAAATGCCACTCGTTTGTATTCTTTATCCTACACCTTCAACCTGGAGTACTGTCATGTTTAGCAGCTAATTGTGGTGTTCATGGTGGGAGAAGTGTTGGAAGGAGAAGGGACTATGAAGGAAATCAACAGAAATCTCATGTTGATTTCCCTTTATAGAAGTACGTGACAAAGATAGGGAAGAAGGAAAAGAAGCCTTTGGTGGAAGATGCTTGCAGAATTACAGCAAATAAGTTGGCTTATAGTGTGTCCTACACTAGAGTAAAAATCAATTTTATTTAAAATCCCTTTGAACGAGTTTAGTTTTGTGAAGATGTCCCCTAAAAAGAAATTAGTTTCAAAGGGAAGATGATGAAGCCTAGTTTTCCACGTTCCCCAAGAAAGAAATCAATCCCAAAATAGGGATATCAAGTTCCCTTAACTGTTGAAGAGCTCTGCAAGTGACTTAGTAGTGGACCCTCAGCAAAATTTTTTATATTGGTGAAAGGATGAGATGGACAATAGAGTTTCCAGGGCCATATTTGCATCTGGAACACCTTTCAATGTAATGTGGTAAAAATAATGGAAAGACATGCTGAAGGTGGTTAAGAAAATAGGGGTTACAAGGGGCCAAACTTTGATAAAGTATTCACTACTATTTTATGAAAGGATAGATTCAATATAGAGATAATTATAATACCATTTCATGCTTGTTGGAGTTGTAATGGCTTTGAATTTCCATGTGGGATACCCTTCAATATATTGTGGTCACTCTATTTTCAAGACATGCTTTAGGTGGTCAATGAAGCACCTAGGAGGTACAAGAGACCAAACTTTGAGAAACTACGCACTACTCTTTCTAAAGTAGAGATTGAATACAAAGAATTCTATAAATGATTGGTACTTGTTGGAGTTATAATTTCTTTTCCATTGTATTTTTGATGGTTAGATCAATATGAAAAATAAGCCCTTGGTAAACACTCTATCTCCTTCATGTCCATACTTCTTGAGGGCTATAGCAACTTCGAGGGAGGAGAAGGCAATTGATTGGGTTGCTAAAAAAATTAGAAGCAATTAAGATAATTGGTCCTTCAAATGTGATGCAGGTGATCAAAGAAAATGCTCATGCAAAGTAACATACAATATTTTTTTGACCATGTTTGCTTCATAGGTTAAATTTTCCTATGAAATATATTGTTTTTGAAGTTCAATGGATGAAAATTTTATGTTAAAATGGAATAAAAATTCAAATTTTTATTGCTACCCACCAAAATGCTGAAGAAGTATACCCACAATCTGTTGATCTTCAACTCTAAAGGTTGGAGAAACCAGATTTTAATCTGACTATATCATGTTTAAACAATTAGTATAAACAAGGACAACTTTATCTTCCATGGTTCATTCTTTAGTGGCAAACTTCAAAAGACAATTTAGATTAGAATTACCGTTCTTTATGAGGCTTGATGTGATCAAGTCGAGATTTTCTCTCCATAATGGAGCCACTTGTTGATTTTTTATTACTTTGGGATATCGATGTGACATTTTGGAGGGTGTCAAAAAATTTTTGGAAAAAATTCAACATTTTCTTAAGGAATGGGGCCCTCTTTTGTCTGGCACCCTAAGGGACGTAATCATAAAAATATGGAACAAATTCCACTCATCTATTTTCTTTATCCTACTCCTTCAACCTAGAGTATTTTGATGTACTTGGGGCTAAAAGGAGTGACCCACACAATGAAAAGAGAAGTGACTGACCACACAAACACAAGAGAAGTGACTGATGGTATCAGGGAAAATTTTTGTGAGAGACGTCATAATCCAATGAAATTCTCATAGCTAAAGAGCATGTTTGTTGAAACCTTCCAATAACCCCAGACTTCTACTTGGGATAGGAATTTTTTGGAAGGTTTCAACAGTGGGATGCCCTCAATTCATGCTTGAGAAAGTCACTATGGACCTATGATATTTTTTCTTTAGGTACGTTATCTATTTTTTCTAACGGTGTAATCCAAGAGTAATATTTTGACTACATTCAATCTGAGATAAAAAGACATATTAAAAAGGATAATGATCTTTGGCATTTGTAAAGACCAAATTTGAACGACCTACCAGTCTATAAGGGTTACAAAGAAATAAAAATAATATAGCCAAAACAAGGCAAGTCACCCTAGACTCCATGAAGGATCCCACACATTATCAGTAAAATCATCAGTAACAGGATGTTTGATGTAATCTTCACTTTATATCTGGGTGAGAACATCAATAGAAATATGCTTCTAAGGATCAAGCTTATAGCCACACAAATGAACAAAATATATATTGTAGCCACTTCTTTTATAAAAAATAATAAACTCTATGATCAATGTGCAAAAACTTGAAAAGATCTCAAGAATGAATATTCGGTACACAACCTTGAATGGGCTTTCATATTCATGGAAACCTTTTTTCTAAGGTGCCTATGCCTAAGAAATCTTTCCACTTTTGACTCTTGAGAATTTATGGAATGATTTTATCCAAGAAGATACAAACTAGAGTGAGTTTAAGGTATAGAGATGAAAGAGAAAAATTCTAACCCTCACTATAAATATATTGAATGCTAGAAAAAATAGGGGGCTTAGTATAGGTCAGTAAGAGAGAAAGAGAATTCAGGTTCCTCTAATCAAGGGTAAGAAATTCTTGGGCCATATCAACTGTTTCATGTGTTAAGAGTTTGAAAACTATGCTTATTAGTGTCCTCAAAAGAAGTGGAAGGGAAAGCAATAACAACATAAACAATATTTGTTAGAGTGGATGAGCTTTCATTCAAGCTTGTGACATACTTCTCCATGATCTCATCTCTTTCATCTAACACAATGTATGGTGTTAGATGGTACATGGATAGTGGAGCATCCCAAAATATGGCCTTTGGAAAACTTCAAGAGTATGAGGCAAGCATACAAGTGTATGTTTGATGATGATTTCAAATATGCAATAGCAAGAATGGGATCTATCTCACTCCAAATGCCATTGGGTGATATATTTGAGCTCAATGGTGTTTTACATGTACCTATATTAACTACAAATTTCCTTTCAGTTTTAGTAATGAAAAACCTATGATATATTTTTGAGTTTGATGAAGTCCCGTAAAAAAGATATGCCCATATCCTAGTTGGGGTTTTAGCTAGAGGATTCGAGAGTGTGGTCGATACAGGTTGCAAGAAGACCATGTAAGAACCCTAATGCATGATAGAGATAGTTTGCGCAAACTTTGGCACATGATCAAAATATCACAAAAATTGTGTAACCCTATAAACCAAGAGTGTTGCTAATCATTTTTCTATATATACAGAAATTTGTAACACAAGAAGATGATGCATTTTCTTAATAAAACACAAATCAATTAATAGCATGGTGACAAAATGTTAAACCTCAAATTATTCTAATAAACATATCCTAATCGTTTCATACACACAAATTAAAACCCTACCAAAAAAAAATGAGTTGTTTATAAGATAGACCCTGCAACGCTGCCTTTTTTAGGCCCAGATTCACTCAGAGGGATTGGCTTCTTAGGAGCGATGACATTTTTGGCACCTCTTTTTTAACTTCCTATTTTTTTTTCTTTTCATTTCTTTACTGGAACCTCGACAACTCTGATGTCCTCCACAGGAGCCGGTTTTTTAGTTTCTCGACATTTTCAACAACTTTAGGCTCAGGCTTCATCAACAAGGCCTTCTTGACACTCTTAAGGATCTTGTTTGGGGTTTTCACCACTTCCATTTTGAGGTTTGTTGTTCTTGCATGCTTCTTCACTGCTCGGGAAGCCATGTCTACTCAAAAATTGTCAATAGCCTTCAAAGATAGAAGAAATGAAACAAAATCTTCACATAAATATTCAAGGAATAGTTATATACTTACGCCGCGTACTCCTCTTATCGAGTTTGGAACAAGATAGTTGTGCATCATACTAATCTTTTTCAAACGTAAGGAAACAAGTTAATGGCCCATAACCTAGAGGCATCTCGCAAGAGTAAAAGGTTGTCCCATTATGGACCACTAGCGGGTAATTACAGGTGGCGTGGTTTTCTTTGTATAATAGTGATGAGTCAACCTGCGTTAGCAGATAATAGCCAGTGATGGTTGTCCTTATTGTTGGTTTGGACATTGAGTTGTGATAAGTTTTCCCACCATTTAAAAAAAATGGTGAGGTGTTTTATACCTAGTATGGAGAGAAATTGTCACAAACTAGCAAACATAATATAGTAGAAGGAGTTATCTTATGTATGTATGGGGAACATAATTGTCTTATGTATGGGGAATAGGATCAATCTCAAGCAATCAAGTGGAAGCATATGCATTATTTCAAGGATTAATGTTGACAAAAGAACATCTTTTTTCTTCTTTGATTTTTTTTGGAAATTTTAAACTCCGTATTCATCATATAGTAGTTGATTCTCTTCCATTTATGTATATCATGTGCTCGGGGAAAAAAAC
This sequence comes from Pinus albicaulis, assembly GCA_034641835.2. Lineage (NCBI taxonomy): Eukaryota > Viridiplantae > Streptophyta > Pinopsida > Pinales > Pinaceae > Pinus > Pinus albicaulis. The sequence goes on along the minus strand of CM076581.1, from coordinate 598,392,192 downwards.
AAAGAATCATATGCAATGGAAAATGGAGTGAATTAGAATTTGGGTGAATTGAGGTTCAATGAAGGATTAATGTTGACAAAAGAACATCATTTTTCTTCCTTGATTGTTGTTGGTGATTTTAAACTCCTTATTCATCATATAATAGTTGATTCTCTTCCATTTATGTATATCATGTGCTGGAGGAAAACAACCAAGAATCAAATTCAATGGAACATGAAGGAGTGAATTTGTATTTAGGTGAATTAGGGTTCAATGGGAAAACCTAATCGCACCCTCTCCCTTGAAATATTCTTCATGCAATTAAAAAGGTAAATATCTCCTCACCATCAGTACCATTTTTTTAATAAAAAAATACGCAACATGGAATTGAATCAAATGAAGCCCCATGCAATGGTGCTTCAATTCCTTTTGATTAATCATCCCCCATACCAACCAATGCGATAACTACTATAGGATGGGGAGGCCAGTTCAAGCGAAAATAATGCCGTTACAGCCCCAAGTATTGGTCAAACTATTCGAAAGGTGGGCCCTTGATTTTGTAAACCTGATCACGCCAATGTCCTGAAAGAAGAAATATATTTTAGTGTTCATTGAAGATGTTATGAAATGGGTCGAGGCAAAGGTGTTGGCTTCAAAAAATGAATAGGAAATTGTTAATTTTCTTTATGAGGATATTTCTACCAGGCTCGGTGTGCCAAGAGATATCATTACTGACCATGAAACACAATTCACGTCCAAACTAATCAAAGTTATCGTGGAGTAGTATCAGATTAGGCACTGGACTTCTACTCCTTATACAACTTATGAGAATTTGACATTTGGAGGCGATCACTTAACAACCACATCTAAAAGTTTAATTCTAATGAATTTTTTTTTGGGGGGGGGTTGTCTAAAACTACTTCCAAAAGTTACATTGTCATGACTTTCAAGGGTGGTTAAGGGATTCTAAGTTAGCAGTTAGGGGTTAAGGGTTTAGTGACTTAGGGCTTAAGCGATCAAGGGTTTAATGGGTTATGAGTTATAAGTGTAGGGGTTAAAGGATTATGGTTTGGTGGTTATGGGGATATGGAATTTAGTGGTTATGGGTTAAGGGCTTATGGGTTGTGATAATAGGGCCCCTAATCCCCTTATCACAACAATTGGGGGTTCCCCTATCAATTGCTCTTATTTCCTTCTCTCTAGGCCCACTAGCCCCTTTGCCCTCAGGTCCTAAGGCCCCATCTCATTCCCTAATGTTCGGATTATAAATTTTAGTAACTCTCACTTCTACCCATCCATGATACCCTTATGTCCCCTTGCCCCATTCAATACACCAAAAAAATCCGCCTCCCCTAAAATTAATGAGAAATAAACATTTGGAGGTGGTCATTAGGTAGGAGGTGTAAAATAATATTAGGTAGGAGCTGTAAAACTAATTGCAGTTGAAGCAACTGAAAAGATTGAATTTCTAGCTTGTTAGGCTGGAAAACAAAATAACATGCTCAAAGAAGAAAGTGAAAATACCAAAAATCAAAACTCGCATGGAGTTATTACTGTAGTCCACAACATAATAAAAGGTATTGAAAACTGCATGGCAATTGAAATTCAAAGTGCATATGGGATAATGCATGTTTTATGAATCATTTATTAGCTCAGTTATTTATGCTCATGATCATTGGTTGAAACCTAGTGGATAAATCCTTACAAACATAGATAAGATGTATGTGGTTGGTGTTGGAAAAGGTGGAACTAGTCTATCATTTTGGGAAATCTATATGGCTTCAACATGTCTTGTATTGGTAAGGAAGTGGTTGAAGATGCTGCTCAACAGACAATAGTTGATGTTGTGGATTGCAGGGATATAGTGACAGAGAATTTTGTCAAACATACATTTGATATTATGAAAATAAAAGTAATCCCACTGATTCCCTGTATGCAAGACTATATTGAAAGAATATTACGATTTTCTAACTCTAGAATATTATAGTGATGTTTTTGGTGTAAATTTGAAATAAAATATGCAATAATATGACAAGTGGATTTTTAAAGCCTCCTTACCAATTGGTTTTATGGAATAGGTACTACTCTAAAACATGTTCAAATCAGGGCTTCCTGGAACTACGTCATTCAACATTGAGATGAAAAGGCTGCTAAAACATTAAAATATTGAGTAACTGAAGAGAAAATATACGAAACCTTGAGAAAGCCCTAAAAGCACTTGGATAAAATTAAGGGTAAATAATAATGACCTTTTTTTAGCAAATTTCTACAACTTGGGAATCTATTCATGCAATCTGGCCTTGGTATGTCCAATTTCAGCATTCAAGGCTGTGACCACTACCCTGTTCTTCTACTTCACTACATCTTCGACTTTTTGGTACCAAAAAAGCCACATAATTTAGTAGTTTTTCCAAACATTTAAAAAATAGAGCCAGGGGAAATGTAGGGCTTACTAACCTACTTTTCAGCGTCAATTTCGAACTCGAAAACAGTATTGAATCCCGACGAAGTCATTGTTTTCGGATGGCATCTACCCGCCTGAGAATGCCGATGATACTCATCTTTACAGTGATAATACATGATGTGCTACTCCATGCTTGTTATTTTTTATTTGCGTTTTCCCTCGGAATTATTTCCAGATACGAAATTTCAAATCTCTTGCAATCGATCATTATCGAATGTCGATGATGCTCATATTCACAGTGATCAAACATGATGTGCTCCTCCATGCCTATTATTTTGGATTTGGGTTTTCCCTCAGAATTATTTCTGGATAGGAAATTTCAAATCTCTTGCAATCGATCTTAATTGAAGGATTGATTAACCAAATTTTGTTAAAATATTGACTAAACAACTAGATGTAGATTGCTAGACTGTCACCCTTCAAAAATTTGTGAGTGGCCCAACTTTGAAGTGAAATTGAGTTGGTTGAAGTTTCAACTAGTATGGAATTCCAAGTGGTTTATAGGAATTTGGCATGATTGGTTGAATAAAGTTCTGGTAGTCCAAAGAATTTTTTTGTTCATTGATTTATTCAAAAAAATTTCATAGTTTATGTCATTTCTAAAAATGATGTAATGTTATTTTTGTATGGTTTTTAGTAAAATGATGTAATGCCATTTTAGTATGGTTTCTAGTGTTGTTAAAAATGATGAGAAATTCATGTAATATTTTAATGTAATGTTATCTTAATATGGTTTCTAATGTTGTTAGAAAAGAAGAGAAATTACTGGTGTGTAAATTTAATGTGTCATTATATTATATTATGATGTGATTAGTGTTGGGTTAATTCATCTTTTACTTATAATTTTTTTCTTATTACTTTTTCACTATTTTGGTTGATGTGTGTAACTATAGGCTATTTATTTTATTTTCAAATGTGAGTGGACAAGGTTATTGTAACATTTGATGAATGAATGGATTGAATTTTTCACTTATATTTCCTTATGTGAGAGTATTATCAAATACAACATGTTTAGTGTTCCCCTTGCATGGAAATCCATTCTCCTTTTTGTGGTGGTTAGGTTATTCATTTTCCCAAGTTTCACAAACTACGCTTGAGGAGCTCCAACTGAACACCTCAAATGTCTTCTTCAAGGTCCAACATAGGACATCAAGAAATTGGAATTGTACTCAACATGCCCTTTCCTTTGTAGAGTTGGAATTCATTTACTGTTTCTTTACTTGTCCCTACACTCTTCACTAATTATTATGCTTGATATTAGGTGTAGGGCTTTGCCTTGATCTTCACTGAGAATAATGCTTCATCTTTTCATTAAGAACATTCACCAAGAAAATTATCACAATGCTTCATATTATCATTGAGCATATTCACCTAGTAAAGTCGCTTTGATAACTAGGTCTACATTTGGGAAAAATTATTCCCTTTAATTCCATTTCTTGGTAATGGACCTTTCTTCTCTTAGTGATGTCACGTTTAACTATAATTATCATGTCATTATGTAATGAAATCCACAATAGTATCCCACTAAGAAAAGAGTTCATTTATCATGGTTATTTCTTAAAAAAAAGTAGGTGGCTAAGGTAGGCCAGGGTGTGCAGGGTGCCAGGGTGTACCAACATGTGTCGAGGAGTGTCAAGGAAACAAAAGGAGAACAAAGCTAAAATGCAAGGAAATGAACACATGAGAGGGTTAATAAGTTAGGAATTTACCTTTTTCAAAAGGGGAAACCTAGGTACACTAACAACAGGTTCCAATATATTCCAAGTGCCAATATGTGCCAAGTGATAATGTATGTAAATGCATGCCAATGTGTGAGGGCTAGGTGCTAGGGTCACATAAGGGAGCACTAGCTTCAAATGCATGGAAATGAAGTGTGAGAGAGTTATAGGTATGATAAGGAGGGATTTACAAGGTATGTTAGGTAGTTCCAAGGAATGGTAGAGTTATAGGGAAGCATACCAAGATGTGCCAAGTGCCAAGGTGTGTCAATGAATGCTAAGGAGTGCTAGGGAGTTTCAGGGAAACACAAGGGAGAAATAGGTAAAAATTCATGGAAATGAATGAATAAGAGTGTATGAGAGGGTGGGTCAACAATTTTTGGACGTGCTAAGGAAGGAGTGACATGGTATGCTAGGTACCACTAAGTCATGCGAGAGTTACAAGGAGAAATGCGTCCAAGATGTTGTAGGTGCCAAGGCATGCCAACATGTGTTATGAATGTTCGGGAGTGTCAGGGAAACACAAGGGAGTACTAGGTTAAAATGCATGGAAATGAATGTATAAGAGTGTGTGACAGGTGGTGTCATCAAGTTCCAGGTTTGCTAAGGAGGGAGTGAGATGGTATGTTAGGAAACGTTAAGTCATGCTAGAGTACTAGGGTGACATGTTAACAAGATGTGTCAAGTGCCTGGGTGTGCCAACATGTGCCAGGAATTGTTAGGACATTTCAAGGAAAAACAAGGGAGAACTAGGTCAAATTAATGCATGAATATGAATGACTAAGAAATTGTGACAATAAGTGTGATAATGAGGGAGTGATAAGGTATACTAGGTATGTGAAGATGTGCTAGGTGCTAAGGTGTGCCAATGCATGTGAAGGAGCATTATGAAGTCTCATGGAAATGCAACAGAGTGCTAGTTTCAAATGTGTGGAAATGAATGAAAAATAGTGCGTGACATGGATTGTTAGTGAGTTTTAGGTGTGATAAGGAGGTAATGACATGGTATGTTAGGTATTGCCAAGGAATGTTAGAATGGCTAGCATTCCAAGATGTGTCAGTTGCTAGGGTGTCCCAATGTGTGTGAGGGAGTGTTGGGGAGTGCCATGGAAACAAAAGGGAAAACTAGTTCAAAATGCATATAAATGAATGGATAAGAATGTGTGATAGGGAGTGTTACAGAGTTCCAATTTTGTTAAGGAGGGAGTGACAAGGTTATATGCTAGGCAGGGCCAAGGCATGCTAGAGTTCGAGGGAATGTCAGGTAGTGCTAGGGTGTGCTAGGGAGTGATAAAGCATGGAAAGAAATGTAGGGGATGCTAACACACATCATGTAGTGGCAAGGAATTGTTAGACGTGTTAGGTGTTATGCCATGTCAATATGTAAAATATGTTTCTTAGTTTCTTTATGGCTAGGGTTGGACATGATCCTTGACTTGATAACTTGTTAAGTGGGATGAGTTGAAATGAATGAATAAGAGTGTGTGACAATGACTGTCATCGAGTTCTAGGTGTGCTACTAGGCAACTCTATGTCATTCTAGATTGCTAGGGTGGTATGCAACCAAGATTTTTCAGTTTATAGGGTGTGCCAACATGTGTTAGGAAGTGTTTGGGAGTGTCACGGAAACACAAGGGACCAGTAGGTAAAATTAATTCATGGAAATGAGGAAATAATATTTTGTGACAAGAAGTGTTAGCGAGTTCCGAGTGTGATAAGGAGGGAGTGACAAGGTATTTTTGAGGTCAGGGAAACATGCGAATATCTTCCAAGTTCTAAGGTGTACCAATGCATGTCAGGGAGTGTTATGAAGTGTCAGGGAAAGTCAAGGGAGTAGTAGTTTCAAATGCATGGAAATGAATAAGAGTGTGTGACATTGAGTGTCAGTGAGTTCTAGGTGTGCTAAGGAGGGAGTGGAAAGTTATGCTAGGTAGTTCCAAGGAATGCTAGTGTGTTAGAGAAATGTGCCAAGATGTGACAGGTGTCAGGGTGTGCCAATGTGTGTGAAGGAGTGTTAGGGAGTTCCACAGAAACGCAAGGAAGAAATAGTTAAAAATTCATGTTAATGAATTTATAAGAGTGTGTGATAGGGAGTGTGAACGAGTTCCAAGTATTATAAGGAGGGAGTGACAGCGTTATAGGTTAGGCAGTGTCAAGGCATGCTAGAGTGTTAGGGAATGTCAAGGAGTGATATGGTGTGTTAGAGAGTGAAAAAAATTCCAATAAATGTATGGGATGCTAACACATGATACACAGTGCTAAGGGATTATTAAATGTGCTAGGTGTTATGGTATGTCAAGATGTAAACTATGTTGCTTTGTTTTTTTATGGCCACGGTTGGATGTGAGAATTGACTTGGTAACTTGTTAAGTGGGATGAGTTGAGATTGGAAATTAGTCGCCTAAGATGAGTTATAGGAAGGTATTAGGTGAACAAGGCATAGTATAGTTTTAGTAATTGTAACTTGGTGAAGCTATTATAGTTAAGGAAGGACTTGTTTGGGTTCCCATGTCTAAAAAAACGTAAGGGTAGTTGTGAGGGCATGATAGCTAAGGAATGCCAAGGAATGAGAAGGTGTGCAAAAACATGGAAGACAATGTCAATGCACGTTAAGGAGTGTTAGGGACTTCAAGGGGAAAAAAATGGAGAATTAGATCAAAATTATTGATAATGAACGAATACTGAGTGTGTTCCAAGGAGTGCTAGTGAATTCCAGGCGTCCCAAGGATGAAGTGTTTTAGGAGAAGTTCAGAATAATTATTGCAAGAGGGAAGCCTATGGTTGTGATAAGGCATGGACAAAGTAATTTGAAATAAAGGGAGACTTTGGGTTGGGCACAACATTGTTTTGCTAATGACTTGGTTGGGTTCCCAAGTTGCAAAAAAAGTAAGGCTATATATGAGGGTATGATAACTAGGGAGTGTGAAGGTGTTCCAGGGAATGTAAGGTTCCCAAGTAAGGCTATTTGTGAGGGAATGAGTGCCAAGGCATGCTTGGGAATGATAATATGTGATAGATAGTGTGAAGGCATGTCAAACATGCTAATATGTTCCAAGTGTTAAGGCATGCCAAGATGTGCAAGGGTGTGATAATGTGTGTCAGGGACGGTCAAGGAAAAAAATGGAGAAAAAAGTTAAAATATAAGGAGATGAACACATAAGAGGGTTCATAAGTCATCAATTTACCTTTTCTGTGAGGGGCATGCTATGGACACCAACACTAGGTGCGAATAGGTGCCAAGTGCCAAGTGTTAGTGCATTCTACATGCCAAATATTTCTCTATTACTTCTCATCTACTTTCCAACAATTGATCTCAAATAACTTTAATATTTAACCATGCCAAAGCATACCAACTCATTTCAATGCATGTCAAAAATGCTAAGACTTTCCAAACGCTAACATGTGCCAAGTGCCAATGTGTGTCAGGGAGTGTTATGTATGCTATGAAGTGGAAGGGCATGTCAAAAAGAGCTAAGTAGAGAGTTTCAATGCATGCTGAGGAGTGCTAGGTAGTACTAGGAATCACAAGGGATAAATAGGTGAAAATAATGCATGAAAATTAACAATTAAGAGATTGTGACCAGATGTGTCAGTAAGTCCCAGGTGTGCTAAGGAGGGAGTGACAAGGTGTGCTAGAGGTTAGGGAAAGATGCCAAGATGTGACAGGCGCTAGGGTGTGCGAATGCATGGCATAGAGTGTTATGGAGTGCCAGGGAAAAATAATAGATAAATAGTTTCAAATGCATGGAAATGAATGATTAAGAGTGCGTGACAAGGATTGTTAGCAAATTCTAGGTGTGACAAGGAGGGAGACACAATGTATGTTAGGTAGTGCCAAGGAA
>CM076581.1:598276496-598384089 GCA_034641835.2 Pinus albicaulis | reverse complement strand
TTTGGGCTGAGAGGCGCATTCTACAAGCCCGTATGACCCCCTATGAGTAAGTATGTCGGAAGCCAAAAAAATGTGGTTTGAACAATAACTTATATAAACATATAAATAAGCAATTAAAATTTATTAAAAATTAAATTTAAACCAGCATATAATTTAAAATATGAAGAGCTTACTAACACTCCAAAAAGATATGGTAAATAAATAAAATAGGGTAAATAAGTAAAAATATAAATAAACCATAGGTATGGTAAATAAATAAACCTCTTTATATTACTCATGAGGTATGGTAAATAAATATAAATATAAAGAATTAGAGGTATGGTAAATAAATAAAATTGATTTTTATATTTACTCAATAAAACCACTTTATATTTACATAACTCAAAAAACGTGCTTTATTTAGGTGAAGCCTATGGGACAAATACCTATTATCACTATGGGACAAATTATTAATAATACCATGGGAAAATACCATGGGCCAAATAATATATTTATAAAATAGGTATGGTAAATAAGTAATTATAAAAGAGGTATAAAGAGGTAAGGTAAATAAATAAAAATATATCAAATACGATTAGAAATCAAGATCTAATTATATATGGAAGTATAAGGGTCAAATATCATGGGCCAAATTATTGTTAATACCATGAAAAAAAACATTATTAACCCTAACATTAATATTATTAAATTTAATATGTTTAGATTAATAGAATATTAAATTTATTATATTGTAATATATATTAATATATCATGATATATGATAGAGGTGGAGAAATAGGGGGAGTGACAAGGGAGATATGGAGATAAATTGAAGGAGAAAGGAGAAGAGGAATGAAGAGAGAGAAAGTGAGAAGAGAGAGAGTTAGAGAAGGGTAAGAGAGGGAGAGGGAGACATAAAGATGGAGGTGAGAGAGAGATAAGGAGAGAGGGAGGGAGAAGGAGAGAGGATTGGAGGGTAGAGAGTGAGAGAGAGAGAAAGAAGGGGGAAGGGAGAGGGAGATATGAGAGAAAGGGAGAGAGAGAAAGGATGAGAGGTGGAGGAGAGGAGGAGGGATAGAGAGATGGAGCTAGAGGCGCAGTGAGGAAAGGAAGAAGAAATACATAGAGAGGGAGTGACAAGGGAGAGATGGAGAGAGAGTGTGTATGCTTATGGGTGGGATATAGATACATAGGAGTGATGGAGACAAGGGGGAGAGAAGGAGAAAGGAGGAGTGATGGAGACAAGGGGGGAGAGAAGGATAAAGGGATAGAAATATTAAGATAGTTGGAGATTGAGATAGAGTGATGGGGGAAGAGAGAGGATTGGAGGAAAGAGAGAGAGAGAAAGAAAGAGAGTTGGGGGGTCAAATAGAAGGAGGTGAGAGAGGAATGATGAGAGAGAGGAAGATAGTTATGGGGGAAGAGAGGATTGTAGGAGAGAGAGAGAGAGAGAGAGAGATAGAGATGGGGGAAGATAAAGGGAGGTAGGAGATAAAGGGAGAGAGGGGAAGGAAAAGGGAGGGGATTTGAAAGAGAGGAGGAGATAGGGAGGGATAGAAATATGGATTTGGAGGGGGAGAGAGGGAGGGATTGAGAGATGGAGTTGGATGAGGAGAGAGGGAGGGAAGAATAAATACATAGAGAGTGAGTAATGAAGAGAGAGGGGGAGTGACAAGGGAGAGATGAAGAGGGAGTGTGTATGTTTTGGGGTGAGATAAAGAGACAAATAAGGAGATATGGAGAGAAGGGGGGAGAGAAGGAGAGAGAGAGGTATATGGTAACAAAATTGGAAGGTGAAGATAGAGAGAGAGGGTGGGAGGGGAGAGAGAGGGGCGGGGGGGGAGGAGGGGAGGTAAGAATAAATACATAGAGGGTGAAAGGTGGCGAGAGAGAGAGAGAGGAAGTGATAAAGAAGATGGAGAGAGAGGGAGAAAGGGTAGCAGGAAGGAAGAGAGATAGAAGCGAGAGAGAGAGAGAGAGAGAGAGAGCGAGGAGGAGGAGGGAGTGATAGATAGATATATAGATTGGAGAAAGAGAGTTTATGTTTTTTAGTTGATATAGAGAGATATAGTGAGATATAGATATAGATGTAAGGTGAAGAGAAAAAAAGATAGATGGAGAGGAGGGAGGGACAAGGAAATTGATATGGAGTGAGAGAGAGTATGTGTATAGTGGGGTGAGATAAAGAGAAAAATGAGAGATGGATGGATATATAGATATATACGAGGGAGAGAGGGAAGAAGGTTTCCTCAGTAGATGCATTGATTTCAGTGTAGATGGTGATTTCTAATCCTATTTGATTTGTTGCACTAGATGAATTGATTTTGGTGTAGATGTTGATTTTTAATGATATTTGATTACTTACACTAAATGGATTGATTTTAATTTAGATGATTTCTAATCCTATTTGATTGCTTGCACTAAATGCATTAATTTCAGTGTAGATGATGATTTCTAATCCTATTTGATTGATTTCACTCGATGCATTAATTTTAATGTAGATTTTGATTTTTGGTTATATTTGATTTCTTTCACTAGATGAATTGATTTCAATGTAGATTATTTTTAATCCTATTTGATTGCTTGCACTGAATGGATTGATTTCAATGTAGATGGTTATTTCTAATTCTATTTGATTGCTTTCACTAAATGCCTTGATTTCAGTGTAGATGGTGATTTCTAATCTTATTTGATTGCTTGCACTAGATACATTAATTTCAATGTAGATGTTGATTTATAATTATATTTGATTGCTTGCACTAAATGCATTGATTTAAATGTAGATGATTTATAATCCTATTTGAGTCCTTGCACTAAATGAAAATGCATTTATTTTAGTGTAGATGGTGATTTCTAATCCTATTTGATTGCATGCACTAGATATATTGATTTCAGTGTAAATGTTGGCTTTAAATCCTATTTTCCTACTTGCACTAGACTCATTTATTTGAGTGTAGATGTTGATTTCTAATCATATTTCATTACTTGCATTAGATGCATTGATTTTAGTGTAGATATTGTTTTCTATTATTATTTGATTTCTTGCATTAGTTGCATTGATTTCAGTGTATATGTTGATTTCTAATTTGATGTAATTGGATGTATGATGGTACATTAATTTTAAAGTCATTGGATTAATAGTGTGTGTGCAATGATTTCAGTGGAAGCACAACAAATTATTGACAATGTACATTGATTTTTGTGTTATAGTAATTCAACCTATTAATATTGGAGAGCAAGAGAGACCAGGTATGATATTTACTACAACAGCTCGAGCTAAATATTTAAATGGTTTACGATTCCAACTTTCCTTTTCAAATAATCAATATGACAATATGACAAAACTAACATGGGTGAAAATAAGAATAGTAGAAGAAAATAGTTTGAAATCTATCACAATGCAGACTATTTGTAATTGACTACATTCTTATTATTCACAGTTTCTATCATTCAATATTATTACATTGTCAGTTTGCATTCAAAATTTTATTTCATCATTAAAGTTATTTTACAATATCTATCATCTCAACAAAACTAAGCTAAGTAATCAAATTTAAAATTAAAATGACTCAATAAATCTCAGACATATTTAAAATGGTTATGTTAATATTAGATGTATTTACATGTTATTGATAAAATTAAGCATATGTTCCTCATATTATCGATAGATTTTCCTTGGTTGCACACGACTGAAACCAGCTTAGATCCATCTTAAATCCGGATCTATCAAGCGCTGAGAGGGATCAAATCTCTCAAGATGAAAACCTTCCCTCAATTTTTGCACTCAAAAAACCAGCCTAGATCCATCTTAACTCCAGATCTATCAAGCCCCGAGAGGGATCAAATCTCTCGAGGTGAAAACCTTACCTCAATTTTTGCACTCAAAAAAGAGGTTTTCACCTCGAGAGATTCGATCCCTCTCGGCGCTTGATAGATGCGGAGTTAAGATGGATCTAGACTGGGTAATAATCAATGAACAACTTTCTTTCACTAGCTCGGACCTCATGAAAGACAAAGTTTGCCATTTTATCTACTGTATCCTATCTTGAATAATCAATGAATAACTTTCTTTCACGAGCTTGGACTTCGTAAAAGACAAAGTCTGCCATTGAATGAATAACTTTCTTTCACCCTCTGACCTGAATGAATAACTTTCTCTCAGCCGCTCTGACGTCGTGAAAGACAAAGTCAGAATCGCCATTGAATTATAATGAACAAAACATTGGAAAGAGTGGACGCAGTCCAGGTTTCGTGACTCTAAAACAATGAAGGCCTCCTCCCTCTATTGGTTTGGACAATAAAATATAACCCAGAAAACGAAAACGAAATTTCACTCAAAGATGCTGCAACATTACATCCTCACATTTGCGCTTAACACCGAGATTAGAGAAACAAGTAAGCTCTGTCTGACTCGACTATGTTTTTCTCCCAAATCTATTTGCACTCTTCCATACTTTTAGCTTCCCAATAAATTAATTATTCTACGATATTTTAATCAATTTTGGCTTGCAATTTTCTTGTTCGAGTATCTCCGTGTTTTCACGTGTTACTCGTTCTGGTATCTGGGTATCTGTTCAACCCAATGAACAATCTGCTCATCTTGATTTGTAACAATTTCACAAATAAGTAACATACATTTTAATCAAACCATCCTACCTGCGTTGCCATCCTCAGATAAACCTTAAATATGCTATTTCTCAAATAATTGTGGCAAAACATAAATCTTCTTGCGTATATTTACTTTAATTTATTTTTACTTGACTACAATATAATTGTATTAAAATAAACATGTAATACAAAAATGACAGTCAGGATTTAAATAAATGAATATTGTTTCGGTTATCTCAACAATCATAGTAACAACATAAATCTAAAAGCGGTATAATTTGCTGCCAATGACTTCGCGGGATTCTAAGTGTTTTCTGAACTTACAGCTGGACCAAATTAGATGATCCGTGCATGTTCTAGTAAGCCTGCTAAAATATTTCTTTGGTCGTTCTCTTTTTGATATATTTTTGATTTGTGACTGCAATATTTCTATGTCTAGGTATTGCTAGTTTTAACAGTCAGATCTGAACTATCAGCAACTATTATGGTTCCAATCGATCGATCCGTTGACGCGTTAAGACCCGCTGCATTAATCTCGTTAACTGGACACGAACCTCCTCCGCTGGGCGATCTGTAGTTTTCACAATTAGAAGGGCTTGACGGAGTTACGGGACCCCTAAGGGATTGGAACCACTCATTCTTCATCATCTTAATATTATTATTATTTTCTACTTCATCTCCCTGAAATATGAATTTCAAATGCAGTGGCCTACAAGCCGAAGTTCCAGTAGCCATGGTGACCACTAAAAGCATGGCAATCAATGCTACCGAACGTGCAGATGATAGCCTCATCTCCATATCGTTCCAACCTATATTACACTTCTTCTATTCACCGCCGGAGATGAAGTACTTGATGGCAACAATATGAATATCGAAATCAGAAGAAGATGAATAAGAATAATATGAGTGTGTATGTGTATATAGAAAATATAGATGCAACTATATATAGCAAGTAATTACGCGGAGAAGAGGAGGGCGGAGAACAGAGAAAACGCGGAAATGAGGTTTTAAGAGATGACTATAATATGTGGCCTTTATGGAATGAACCGGCCTCCTAAGTGGAATCCTTATCTGTAAAAATCCGCATAAGTCTTCCCCAAATCGCGGCGTGTAAAATTGCAGCTGCAGTCAAAGAGTGACTTTGAAATTATGTATTTTAACCTTCGTAATAAAACCTTTGACTCAGTTTGGAGACTCGAATTTCGTTGAACATGTCCATCGACTTATACTCCGTGTCACAAAATCCAATCCACATGTTGAACGTTTCAAAAAAAACCATTTAAAATAACGAGGACGAATAAACTTCCGGCTCTCTCTTTGTTCATTCCTGTGAAGAAAAAAAAATTCATCTCAACAACTTGACTAAAAATTTTAAACTTGCTTGATAAAATTTAAACGAGCACATGAAAATACATATGCCCTCATTTACTTAACTAAGAAACAACATGAAAATTGTTGAAGCCAACAATATCCCTTCCTATCTATTGTTGGTGCTACATGCATGTCTCAATGTTTAAACTTGAAGTACAACATTAAGGAATCAAAACCAACAAAAACATACAGAAATCTAAACCAAATAAGATAGACTACCAATGGAAAGGTAATTCCCTTTTAATTGTTACCATGAATGAAAAGGTTAAAACAACTTTGAAATATTCTGTGGGACATTAGACAACCATTTCAACAGATTGTTTTAGGTACGAAATGCTTACTAATATATAGAAAATATGGATGATAGAATAACATAGACTATAAAAGTTCCATTTTACAAGCAATAAATGTATACCTTCATTTTCAAATAGTACAGAAAAGAAATAAATACATGACATAAGTTGTGGATAGGTTATAAGACAAAATAAATAATGAATTTCAAAGAAACACAACCTGCATAATGCAACTCTAAATATTACGTGAGTTGTGCTACTTATTTAAATGAGAAACAATTACAACAAGTAGTGGCCCTACAAGTACTGCACATGCTAAAATGTCAATGTATTCCTCCCGTGAAAGCTTTACGGAGTAGGGTGCAATGCACATAGACATATCATAGAGGTGGTAATTTTCTGCCACAACTTGATCTACCCTCCAAAAAATATAATAAAATGAGAGTGATTCCTTTTCAATATCATTCATTCTCCTTTGAAATGAATTTCTGGATACTCTTTGTCCTTCACAATCTCTCCTCTCATCATCTAATATGTGTGAGCTTCGTCTTGCATCCCTAGACCTTCTCACCTTCTCTCTTCACATTTCCTTCCACACTTCTATTTCAATAATCATATCATCTATAAACCTTCCTTGATTAGCTTTCGTAGACCTGAAAATTCTAGTGCTAGAGCTTGAACTCAACTCCTTTATGTTTTCCTCCTCAGCTGTTCTTTCTTGTAAAATTTTACTCCTAGAATTTGTCCCACAACTATGGATGTTTATGAAACCATTTTCATACTGTAAGGCACCAAGATTACCATTTTAATATTTTCCTTTCTAGACATTCATTTATCAACCTCAGCGTTAATCCCACCTTTCCCAATGAGACTTGATTGAAAAGGAGATGTCACTGAATTTTGGCCACATCTAAAGCCTACAAAAATAGAACTTTGGGACTTCTGATTTGGGCATGAAATTAATGGAGAATCTTCCGATGATCTGGGGTAAGTGGGTTCATTTTCTATTTCAAGTAAATGTCTTTTCCTTTCATAGGCATCAATTCCTTTACCCAATTTTTCTTCTATTTTTGTGAGGCTTTCCAAACTGCTAGAAGATTCATCCAATGATATGAGAGAACCAATTTTAATTTTCCTACTACTATCTATTAGTCTTGAGCTCTCAGTTTTAGCTCCTCTCTTAAAAGGGTGTCTTCTTGCAATATCTAATTTTCCATCCCTGTAAATATCATGAAACCTTGGAATTCTATGCCTGAATTGATCCTATCTATCTTCCTCATTCTCTCCCAACAAACCACATCTGTAACCATTACCTGCATTTTCCACATGGAAGCAGTTCCTTTGGATACTGCATCTTTCAGTGTTTTTTAATTTTGAAAGGTGGCTAACAATCTTAGTTCTTGAAAAGCTATGATTGTCATCCATTGCTTGAGAATTGACACAGTCCCATCTTCCAACACTTGTAGTTCTACTTTTAATGCATATTTTTTCCAACAACTTTTCACACATTTTCAACCCATGCAATCATTCTGAACTGTGTGATATTTTATGAGAATCACTCCATCGATTTTTAGAGGTGCCACTAGTTTGGAAATAACTATGCTCGGGAACAGATAATGACTCGTAGTTATGGCATAGCCCGTCTGCATCACAAAGGAAAAAATCGTATTGGCATGGGGGAAACTCAGCCTTTGGATAAGCTTTCTCCTCAATGAACTCACTAGTCCCATCATGGTGCCCATAGGAGAGCCTTTGAGAGTTTTCATGGCTATACCCTGAACATTCTCCTCCTGATTGTGAGCAAGACAAGTCATCCTTCTCTACATGAATATGATAACTTTCCTTGGTCATTCCTAAGTTATAGAGCATTTGAGAGCCTTCATGGCTATATGTTGAACCTACTCCCTCTGATTTTGAGGAAGACACATCATCCTGATCTACCTAAATATGATAACCTTCCTTGGTCTTCCCTGAGTTACTAATATTTTCATGTTCAGACTTGACATAAAAGGATTCTATGTTTCCCGTCCCATAATTAGTGATTTTGGGAAATTCTTCAAGCAAGCCTTGGCCCTTTTCCCTTTCTGGTCCTCTTCTCCAGATTATCTTCAACTTACAATTTTTCCCCTAGATCAAGATCTTTAGATATATTATGTCTTTCACTTGCATGCAAATTAAATGGACTTATCCCACAATCTAGCTCATTCTTTGGGGTACAACTAGTTTCCCTACTCAATATGCCTTCATTTTTATCTGAATTGGACATTTCTTTATTATATAAAGAAGACATGAAACCATTCTCTGGAGACTCCGACTTCAGGAGATGTGTCTGTGCATTCTCATAGCTCTTTTTTGAAATTTTATGAGATGGAAATTCAAAATTGATATTATTTTCACTTACAACATATCTCCCTCACAATTGTCGCATTCATGTCCTGCAGATATGAAGAACATATTTCATCTAGATGATGTTGTCTTAAGTGGATCGTAACACTCTCTAACAAATCGACCAACAAAAACCTATTTTGTTTTGGAAAATTGACAATGAAAGAGGGAATAACATCCCTGAACTCATTCAGTCCCTGGAGTATCATAAAGTGAATGAATGAAAGCATACATCTCATGACATAATTACTAGGTGCGATTACTTTTCTGAGGCTGAAATCTGACAGGTGTCTGATTCTTGGGCAACCTTCAAAGTGAAGTCTGTTTTGTAAGAAGAGACTCCATATAATTCCAGGATTCATTAAAAACTTTTGAGATTCTCTGCATAGTCTACTTTCACTCCAATGACAAGAATCAATATCTTTTGTTCCGTTGGAGTTTCCCCAAGTAGATATTGAGGCATTGGATGTTTCACCCCATTGATTCTCACTCTCCCCTTCTGTTCCATCTAGAAATTCTCTACTCTTTAAAATGGCATTATCAAAATCTGGCCCATACTCTGAATGAGTAAGAGCATTGTCCAATTCAGAGAAATCTCCATATTTAGTAGCCATGAACATGAATTTCTCCACAAAAGCACCAATCTCTGCATAACTCATGCAGCAGGCCCATGAAGCTGGCACACCCTTCGGTCGTCCCACCCTTACAACAAGTGTTTGTAGCTCTTGAAACTCTTTCACCATTGAGTATATCTTTTTTAGTTTCTCTTCATAGCTAGAATAATTATCAATACAGACTATAAAAAAAGAAGATATGCATGTTGCATGTCTGAAAAAAGCCCTAGGAGACATCCATGCATCGTATTAGAGATTTACAATCGCATATGGTGCCAAATATAATTTGAATAACATCTTCAAGAAGGAGATCAAACAAATCTGGTTCTGTGTCTTCCATCTTCACTGTACTTCTAGAAGACATTTAATAAAATATAAGTGAGATCATCAATCAACTCTTACAAAAAAACCTTAAAAATATCCATTCTGAATTGTTTAAGTTGAATGTCAAAATACCACTTTAAAATATTAGGCAAAGATACAAACATACATGATGCTATAAAATATAAATAGGGAAAAAATAGGTAAGATTTGAAAGGCTATAAAAGTATTGGTGCACCCTCTTGTATACTCTACTGCCACGACCTCATCCACAGACCATCATGCTAGACATAAATCAATGTTGTACAGATCTATTAATATTGCCACATGTATGTAAGGACCTACAGTATTACTTGTTATACCTTATACTGTACACTTGTTCAAAGAATTTCTATACCAAGGTTATGAATTTTGGATGTCCCAAAGCTAATAAGGTTTTTCTATTATGAGTCAACTATTGATCACATCAGGATATGAAAGCAATTCCCATAAACTATTCCCTAACAATCTATGTAAAAAATATGATTTCCATCTAACAAACCTGGTAAAATTTCTTGGAGAATATTCCATTCCTGTTGAACTTTCTTCATCCATTAACGCTTATTAATATTTTGTGAAAAAACATTTAAAAACTTCAATCATACACCATAAAAATGGAAACTAACATTTCTTTTGGCAACAAAAATCACGAAATGGGATGAGAAGAGCATGCCCTTTAATAAATGTATACTTGGTTTATTTCTTGGTGGTATATGTGATCCATAGGGTGCTTTACACTGTAAAACTGTTTGAAGTGACCTAGGTCATGGCAACTACTACTGGGAAATCTATGCAGTGAAATTTCCTCCCTTTTCCATTACATATGCACTGTATCTTCCTCTATTTTCTGTTCCATATCAATTTTACTGAATATCAACTTAACTAAATCTAAGCCAATAACTTTCTAACATTCAAAACCATATTAATCATATTCTTCAGCATTATTGCAAACCAATGCATCATCTTCATCTCTACGAACCACAAATATTTGTTGAGGTCCAACCTGCATAACAAACATTAAAAATTAACCTTTGGGAACAAAAGTAAATTCATACTATTTATTCTATGATAGCCTGTTTATAATGTGACAATGATACCAACGAAGAAATGGTAAGAGGTTACCATGGTTTAATTTAATATTATAATAGTTGGCATTGCTATAGCTAGTAAGTTATAATTTAAATAGAATGGTAGGTAAGTATTTTAAAGGCTATAATAAGGGTAAGTGTAGCCTTGGGAAGAGAATTCAAAGGGGGGGAATACCAATTATGTATAATAAAGGATGAACTTCTTGAACAGGAAGTTGGTTGTTGGCAAGGTGCTTGGTCTACATAGGATTCCTAATATCTTAATAGTCCAAACTCTAGTTTGTATTAAAGGATCATTTTTTAGATCATCTGGAAGGCATGGGACAATTCAAAAGCTTTAGATTTAGATTTGGAAGGCATGGGACATGGAAAGACTAAAATGTTGACTATGGAAGTGAAGCTTGTGGCTTCATCCTTAACGAAAATGTTGGGGATGCAGTTGACATTGTGAATCACCCATCACTTGTTCAATCATCTATCAGTCATATTCAAGGTGATGCATTTACAAGTAAATCATGAAATGATAAAAAAAATAATGTAATTGCATTAATTTCTCCCTTCATGACTTTATCAAACTACCTTTTTAGCATAATTTTGATTTGATAGCATAACTTCTTGTGTAAAATATTGAAAGGAATAACAACATTGGAAGTATGTGCAACAGAATTCCAACTTGTTGGTAGATGCCTACATCCACTATATAACTAAACTCACCTAGAAATGTAGACTCTCTGACCAAAATCCTACATGATCTCCTTCGGTCTCAGTTTTCATCGTCTCAATATTATTGTTAGTCTGAAAAGTAGAAACAAAAGTTAATATAAAAACTTGTGAAAATAAATATAATAAACATAATAAATATGATTAGTGAAAAGTATCGATACCTGTGTCACGATTGGAACCTGAGAAGGAATAATATCTTCAGGCATCCCTTGATGTGTAGCAAATACCTGAAAATTCAATAATTTTAAGAGCCACACCATATAAAATTATGTTCATGTTAAATTCACTTTCAATTCAATGTGAAAATATATACAGATAATACCTGTGAGACCACTGGAACATATGAAGGTATCATGTCTTCACGAAGCCCTTCATGTGTAGCGCTAACCTGAAAAATTCTATAATGTTAAGACTCATACCATATAAAATTATGTGACATAAATTCATTTTCAATTTGACGTACAAAAATATAGATAGATATTAATGATTGTGGCACCTTTACATGATCATGTCCATGATATACATGATGAGGATCAGGGGAAAAGCAATTTTGTTCTAAGAATGTTGTAAACTGCATAAGTTAAATAAATATATTAGCATAAGTTTTCAGAGACTAAATGTATATACACAAAAAAAACATGTTACATGCACTCTAACTCATCTTATAAATGGGTATTTTAAAATAGATCAAAACATGCTTATACATACTTCATCCATGGTGTGAATTTGTTGTCTAATGTCTCGCTCATAATGGTATCTAGAGGATGATGCATACTCCAGAAGCTCATCTCACTCCATCTCCCTCAACACATCATCTAGAATACTCAGAAATGAACGAACTCCTGCACTAGATGAAGGTTGGATTTTCCCTAAGATGACTTCCACACCTCCTAAAGAATTTGCAATATGTTCTTGTATCTTCTCTCTCATCTGAGATGCAACACTAGAGATAAGGGCTAACTCCTCTATAAGTGTAACTACCCTAGGTGGTCGAGGTCCTAAACAAGGTGTTGGAACTCTAAACCCAACATCTCGCATAGCATCAGGTCATTCATATGTATGACCTTTTCCAGCTCCATAGAATTTGGACCCCGTATCTGTATAGTTAGGGTTCATGTGCTCTCGAAATTGAGCATACAACATCCTAACAAAATATTGTGGAACTTGATCATTATTTTGGAACTTCCCATTTGCATATAGGAAATTCTCATAAATATAAGGTGAAATATTGGGACCATTGAATCTTGTAATCTTCAGACGTTTTTGTCTTCAGGCCGCAAGTCAAATAGTGAAAAGGCCATTTCTTTAGTGACCCAACCTTTAACTTCATTATATGAGTGGATACCAATCACTGACACTCTTCTCCTATGCATTATGTCAAAAAAACTTTGGTTGATGGTCCAACCCCATGATAAGTATCTATCAAACTCTCCAAATCATGCAAAACAATTTGGAGACAATCTCGACAAGGGGAAAAGAGATTGCAACTTTGAAATTCTTTGCGCAATCTTGTGGAATGCACCATCATCCCATCAGTAGGAAGTAAGGAGATGGTGTCTTCCCAAGGCATATTCTCAGGAATATCATGGGGATGGGTGTAAAGGGGCTCATAGCTCAGATTTCGAGAAAAATCATCAACCCTACGACCTCTCCCCCTAGGAGGGAAATGACCACTACCCATAACATGTTAAATTATTGCACATATTAAAAATTAAATAATCTATAAGGAAAATTTGTGTTTAAAAAACTTGTTTGGTCATTTGAAAATACCTCATGGAAAAAATATCTCATCCTCTTCACTCATTGAATTAGGATTGTTCCCTTTCGAGGAATGAAGGTCTCTACTAGCCACTGTACAAAACATTAAATTGTTTTATCGCACAAGTACATGAGATACACAATAAGTTTCACATTAAACATACATCAAACAGTAAATTTTTCTTTAGATTTTACCTGAACGAGATCTATCTATGTGTGGGATGGATGCCACGGGCTGAGACATTGTTCTCCTTTTTCCCTCGCCAGCAATAGGGCCAACCCCAAATCCTACATTTTCACCTGTGGAGCATAAATTTTTCACATTAAACACATGTCATTTGAAAAAAAAAAATTCACCCATTCAACATTGAATATAACGTAAACTTGAACATTTTAACTATAAATCTAATGTGTACCTATATCGTGTATAATATACCCCTCAGAATGAGATATAAGAAATTTAGGATGAATGGGAATAGTCTATGGGGCTCCTCTTGTTCAATTTGGTGTCTGGGCGCACGAGTATTATGAGTGCGTCCACCTGTGCAGGACAACGAAATTTCACATTAATCAAATTTTCACAATGAACAATAAATATAACCTACTTGAAAACATGACATAACTAAATGTCCAATGTACCTGATAATCATCTTCTCATGGAGAGGTCTCTGGAGGGATCGCCTAATGCCATTGTTTCTATAGTATCAAATCAAATTTCTGCTCCACATAAACAAATTAGAAATTTTTTTATCATTTGACAGTCATGTCATCAACCAATGGATAACAGTTATTATAGCTCCTTCATATACAAGGGCTCGACAATAGTACATGGCATAATATCTCATGGCACTAACTAAGGTGGGTCAATCGTTACTCTAGCTGTACAACTTGACTACCGAAGTATTAGTGAGTGGTCTCCTCGAGTGTTGTTCTATGTATTTTGGAGAAATAGGACAGTTGGTTAGCCTATCGAAAGAGGGGTTTAGGTATACCTAGGGGAATTCCTATATTCCTAAATTTACATGGAGGTGATATTTTGTTTACAAGTATTGTCTTATGTCGTAGTACTGCAAGAAATACTAAAAAGTGTTACAAGTGTTTCACACAATATGATTCCACTTTATTTCCTACATTTATTGTTCCTCTATTGTAGAATTACCCAGTTATGGATTGACCATCGTGTTATTAGAGGGAATTAGAACACAATCCAAAAATAAAGTTTAAATATATACGATCTTGCTAACCAAAGGAAACGTACCCTAAAATAGAAAGAAAATAACTTGTACAAGGTATGTTTTGAGGCTAAAATTGCAAAATCTTCACAACTTCTACTATACTTCTTTGATTGGCTATTATGACCCCAATCATGAAATGCTACAAGATCATTAGATCTATTTTCACTGGATTGGAAAACGTTTTTGTAATCTTTCAAAACATATCCAATCAGTTCAATTTTCTCTTTCCAAGAAAAAGTCTAAAATATGTTGAGTTTACATAAATGATATCTCCAATTATTGTACTTCGTTTTGGACAATTATTTTCTTCTAGGATAGGGTATTTTTCAAGAGGAGTTTAATTTTGAAATTGCATTCTCCAAGTTCTGCATAGAAATTTTCAAACTACTTAAATGCTGATATACTCTCTTTTCCAAAACAAACCAACAAAGATATATTTTTTTCTTTTTTTATTTTGTGCCCAAAACCTTTCTCACTACATGCCCAAGAAATAACATTGACAATTTTTTTTTTTTAATCAACTCCAAAACTTTGGAAAATCGCTAAATGTAGTGCAAAATCTAGGAATACAAGAGAAAGAGAGTAAAAAAATAACAAATATCCCTTTGATTATAATATATATAGAGCTATGTTAATTTTATTATTCAAGGGTGTACCTTGCAAGAACTGTGCTCCAAATAAAATCAAGGTCGTTGACAATACATTGCATAACCTTCCATACAATATATAACTATCGATAGAGAGCCTAAACTACCCAAGGTCGTACTTATAATGAGAGCACACTAACTAATTTCGACCCTCTTGAATGAAGGTTTCCTCGTACATTAATAAGTTATATAAATAAGGGGTTTAGGCTATGACCTTCACATGCCCTCTCCATTGGAAAGAAACTTTGTCTTTAAGGGTCAAGGTGAGGAAATAGTTTTATATTCCAATGTGGATCTTCTAGTTGCATATATTTCTAGTAGATCAATACTTCTCTAATTATATGTCTACATAGTTGATGCTTTGTGGTATCCAATAGTGTTTGTAGTGTCGACATATTTTGTTATTGATTTCAAAGGGTTTATAGGCTTGCATTCGTTTGATGATTTGCCTACACAAATCAAGTGAATTTGGGTACAAGGACTATCATCCCTCAATATGTTGGAAATTCAAGGTATTGCCTTATAAACCATTTTTTTTTCCAATTTAAAATATTCAAAAGAAGAAAAAAATACTATGGGAAAAAAAAATTACACAGCTTGGCAGGTTTAAGCAATCTAAGGGACAAAATCCTTCATGTTATAGTCGAGCAACAGGTTTGTTAATAAGGAAATTGCCCATTTTGGTCTATATCGATGAATAAATGAAGCAAATTATGAGGATGAGATGCAGATATGAGGAAAAATTCATTTATACTATCTGTAATCTGACTAATCCAAATCACATAAAATCCATGAGTCAGTGTCCTATGCTTGATCACTCCATCTGGTTGCGTTCATTTTTATATTCTTTGATTGAGAACATAGCTCGCAGAATACTTAACCTCACATAAAAAGCACAAGGATAACCTCATAAAACATCATTTCCAATTTTCCAAATCAAACTATTAGCACAGGAGTGAATTTACAGAGAAGACTTGTAACATACCCTAACAACCTCGCCAGAAAAATGCATGGAGTTAGGACTTTTTTTCAACATTTACGAATGTTTAACTTTATAGATTACTTTATATATTTCCACATTAACCATTTAAATACCCATCATCATCACTTAGAGAAACATTTAGTAAAAATCATAG
This sequence comes from Pinus albicaulis, assembly GCA_034641835.2. Taxonomy (NCBI): domain Eukaryota; kingdom Viridiplantae; phylum Streptophyta; class Pinopsida; order Pinales; family Pinaceae; genus Pinus; species Pinus albicaulis. Next base: position 598,367,892 of record CM076581.1, on the reverse strand, counting down.
TGATTTACACAACCATTAATTGTCCTTGTTGTAGCATATTAACTTAAATTTCCTGTTATAACTATGTATCGATCCCATCATCATTTTAATTCAATTAGTAAATCACCTAATTGATAATATAAACTTCACATCATGAATGAAATTAACATTATGAAAATGACACAATGAACAATCACATAAATAGACACCGCTATACCTTGGAAAACTCGTAGGGTGAAAACCAGCAAACGTTTATTTTTATTATTAAACGCTCATGAGGGTTGTCACCCCTCGCTCAATGGTTATAAGGGAGTCCATCCCTTGAAAATTGTCATAAAAATTACATAGAAAAATAATCTTGAATGAAACATAACTAGCTATAAGCTATTACAATCATCATGATACTATTTACCCGCGAATCGTCAATCTCTGTCTTTGTAGTCATATTGTTTCCTTCAGTGGGTCATCGTGCAATTGGAACTACTAAACCTGCATGGACTAAAAACTCTTTATCTTCCACAATGTTAAACTTGAAAATTCCTTTTCTCAAGTCATCCTTCTTTCCTGCCATTGCAATCATCAGCACACTTGATATCATGATTAGATAAAATATTAATAAACCAATAATCAATCTCTATTTGTGAAACTTCAACAAATATTTGTATGCATGTATAAAACATAACCACATTGACATTAGTTTCCTTATTTAACATAATTTCACATGAATTAGTAACAAATAAATCACTATCAAGCATCCTCTTTCTAACAAACACTAACAAAATCTTGCATGCACTTTCATATTATTTCCAAAAGAAAGCTAACATACTATATAATAATATTGTGCACGCAAATGCATAACAAGATTTCAAGATAACTATCCCAACAAGCAATTTCTCTTTTTGCCTACTCCTGTGTTTTCTTTTCAAAATGGATTAATGTATTTAATGTAATAGATACACATTTATGCATGTACAACTTCTTTTCCAAAAACAGTTTGCCCAAAGATCTATTCATAATGGTTATTATGTATAACAATGCCAACTCTATTTCAAACAAAGTTAACATACAAGTTATAGTGTTGTGCATGCAATAACATATCTTGTTCTTCCTGCATTTAAAACATATATTTCTTTCCAAAAGAAAAAAAATAAATATTTCATGGAAAAATAAACACCTTTCTTTTCCAAGGGTCAAACGCATACCACTTATTATTTCATGAATGAAAAGTGACATTTCCCTCTCATCCAAAGATATAACCAATCAATATGCATAATATTCTCCCAAGATAAAGCTAATACATAGCTAATCCCTTTAGTTTTGGAAAATACATATTATTTTTCCCAAAAGAGGGCTAACACAATAAATATTATGTGATTTCATCTTCGTTTTCTCTAGAAATCTAATACTCCAAACTATATTTTTCCCATGCATACAAGCATATATGTTTCTCTAAATAATCTTATATAATAAAACATGTGATTACCCTTTTTCCTCTCCAATAATATAATCCAATAATTCATACAAGGATATATTTTTCTCTTCTATTCATTTTGAAGAGTTTTAACACAATAATTATTTCCTTGCATACAATTATGTAATGTTCCAAATGGGAAAAAATAGGCTCGGTAGGGAATATCTTAAGATATTCCACTATGGAATCACATCAATATGGAATTACACCAATAGATCTAAACCAGAGATAGACTGGTAGGAAATTTACTAGATGCATCACCTTCAAAAGGAAGGGTGAAATCCAAAGGTTTCCTGGCCCGTTCTAGACTTTGTCTATAGAAGAATGGTGAAACACAGGAAGTGTGGGAATGACACACTCCTATTAGATTTTTCTGCTCTTAGGAACCTTATATCTATAGATCTAAACAATGGATCCAAAAGAGAAGCAAAAACCAACGAAGGAAGAAGCGGGAAATTCCACTCTCAGGAAAATCTGCAATAGGCTCAAGGAGGACGATGTATAAGCAAGCCAGTGTGAAAATAATGTAGAACAGTGCTGGGTTCCCTTATATTAGGCTATGTGGGACCTCCAAGTAGAGTTTCAACAAAAAGAAATGAGTTTAGAGGGTTTAAATAGATCTCCCACAATCAACACTAGCTGAAAATCAGCTAAAGGAGAGAGCTGGTAAATAGAGAAACCCTCCTTCAGGAATTGCACAGTTTCTACTAGAAGACACTGGAAATCAGCCATTAGAATCATGTTATAGTATGGCATCAAGAAATCAGATCTATAATCATGTTCCTTTGTATAAGCATTGGATTTACTTGAAGCGAGAGCAAGAATCCTTCATAAATAATAGCAGAAACAAATGGAAAAGATGCAAAAAGACTTGACAAAATTTTATATGAGGAGCTTCAGTTTCTGTAGGTTAATATTTAGATCTACAATTGATATATGGCTGAAACATCATATCCATACCAGATTTGGAACTACTCAGCCTTCTTAACAAGATCCCCTTAGGGTTTTATCAAAATAATGCATAAATAAGTCTAGATCTAGCTTTTAATACATTGAAATTTTTATTGCAAATAAATTCAATCATTATAGAATCATGGCCCGTATGCAAACAATTTTTTTTTCAAATAATATGGTTACTTATCTCTTTATGCATGCTTGGAATACTCTCTTCCTCTTCCTTGGCTCCATTCTCCATGTATTCTCCCCTTCCCCTCTTCTATTTCCCTCAGAGTCTTATAATAAATAGAATTAATAGAATGGAATAGATTTTAGAAATCATAAAAGAATTCCAAATTTTTTATAAATCATAAAATAATTCCATCTTTTCTGAATCATAAAATAATTCCAGCTTTTCTAACTCACAAAAGCAATCCATAAATCTCTCATGCTTTTAAGCTATATTTGTTTTTTCTTTGTGAGAAGAATATCACTTATCCATACTTTTTCCAAATATATTACTCATTATTTCTAAAACCAAACTATTACTCATTATTTCTAAAACTCATAAAATATACCAACTTGGAAATATAATTTATTTCCATAGAAGAATATAAGTTCTTATAAATAAAATAATTAAGAAACAATTCTTCCAATATTCTTATAATCATCAATTACAAGAATATTCTTCATGTAATATCAATATAATAATAAATAATATCTAATTATTTAAGAAACCTTACTTTATGAGAGTTTTTATGGTGGCTTAAGTCAGGGATATTACAAACTCCCCCCCTTAAAGAGAACATCGTCCTCGATGTTCTTCTCTTATTGGAAAGTTAAACTTTAATTTTCATTACCAATTATTTTTTTAGGCAATGTAAAAGAATACTTAAATTATAATAATTCCACCAAAAACTCAAGGTGAACCTAGCCCTTTAATCATCAAAAGGATAATAAAAACTTTATCAAGTGCATGTTGTATTTTTTTTAGGAGTTATACTAGTCTTTCTTTCCCACTAACGTTTTTGCAAATTACTGTCTTTCTCTCCCACATTAATTTCAATCAAATTCAAAGTCATGGTATTTATCTCCAACCATTTCATTTGCAAATTATTGTCTTTCTCTCCCACAGTAATTTCATTCAAATTCAAACTCATGGCATTAATCTCCAGCCATTTTCCGATAGCGTGTTAGGAATTTAAAGTTCAATAACTCATTATTTTATCTAACATGAGTTATTTCAATTGCATATATATTTCAATTTATTTCCTCTATGCATGGATATAGATAAGTCATTTATGACATGTTCATTTGCTTATAAAAATAAAACCCATTTCATCGAAATTGTTGCTAAGATAATTTAATATATCATCCATGCAAAACTATAAAATATGAAACAACTTTGAGTCATGCAATTTACAGTCTATTCTAACATCCAACCTATTTAGACAATTTTAAAATTAGTAACAAAAGATAGACATAATTTCATATAATCGTACTTAATTTCTAGGAGTTATTGAGGAACCGAGCATATTCCACCCAACCGTGAACTATCTCCAATAGTTACCCACCGACCTAAGATCTACTTGCCACTAGAATCAACAACCTCATTGATTCCTTGGTGATTTATTCCCAGTAGATTTTTAGCAGCGTCCTGCTTTAAGGTCTGCCAACCTTTTTGCCTAGGCCTTTTTGTTTTATATTTTTCGAAAAAGATACTCTTCTTTTTCTTTAAAGCATGTCTTTCTCTCCCGCTATGCTTTATTTTACCCCACTTAGTATTTATCTCCAACTAAGTCATTAACATAATCTTTCTCTCCCATTATGTTAATATTTCCTCTTTATTATTTTCTCCTAGGGATTTTTAGGAGACTTTTAGGGAAGGTCCATGTTGAACTTAACCACCAATAGATTTTCATAAGCTGGCAAGAAGTCTTCTAAAACTCTAGAGTTATTTCCTGAATACCCCAACCAAAGTATTCATTAACTCAATAATAAAATAAAATATTACCTCATTACATCAATCCCATCATAGCTTCCATAGCCATTGAATCCAATAAAAATTCAATGTCTAAAAATAGTCAATGTCTACAAATCCACTGTAATTTACATAATTTTCCATTTTCATATTATCATTAAGGCAAAGGAAATTTTATGTACACCATGCATCTATACTTGACGCTCAACGTGGGTCCCACAATTTTTCTAAGTACATTGACAAAAATTCATCACATGTAATATAGGTGGTATACATTCCAAATTTCCACATAATAATAACCATGTAACTTAGAAAAAATAAATTAACATATCTTGCATACCATAGCATTATACTTTATTTAAGTTCTCACCTTAGCAACCATCAATGTTGTAGAGAACTAACAGTCCCATTGAACACTAGGACACAAAATGTGATTTTTTCTTTCCTTACCATTAGCGTGGAGCCATGTAAGCAACAACCATTGAGGAATTTTGGGAAAATAATTTGCAATCATGTAATCTACAACCGCTGCATACTTTTATCAAATAGTGTGCAAGCATGCAATCTACGACCAATTCGACAGTCCAACAAACAGTTTGCAAGCATGCAATCTACATCCATCTTGGAATTATAAAAATAATTTGCAAGCATGCAATCTATGGTCAATGAGACATTCTACCAAATAGTTGGCAAGCATACAGTCTACTGCCATTGGAGGACTAGTTAGCGTTCGTGAAATAAATTTCCATAAATATGTTTAAACTATCATAGAGATAGTAAAACTAGAATTTATAGAATAGCATGAATCATATTCATATCATCAATGGTAAAATTATTTCCAACAACACAACCAACAATCCCTACAGAAGTGTCTAATCAGAAAAATCGACCAAATTATGGATCCATGTCTAAAAATAACTTTTTCTTAGAATCAACATGAGGGTTTCATGACCTCAAGGTCTAAATACCCATTGATGTTAAGATGAATCATATGCAATTATTTAAAACAAAAAAAATGTGGATCTCAATTACCACGTTTTGTCGAACGAATGGAATGAAAACTTTCCTCTACAACTCTAAATGAAGAAAGAGAACCCACAATTATGCTACTATGATTTTTTCATTGACTTTAAGTTCACTATGTGAGTTCTACTTCACTCATTGCTTATTTTTAACAACTAAAGATTTTTGTTCAAATATATATATATATATATATATATATATATATATATTGTTTTCAACATTCCATTGTCCTCTTCAAGGTCAACCCCAACTTTTGAATTATATAGTTATCACACCAACCATACATGTATTCATTATTTATAGCTAGTGCATGGTAACTTTAGCCATGTTTTTCCACTTTTTTTTCTTATGCACCATAATCATTTTTCTAATATTATGCATGCAAAGGTTGGTAATTAATCTGCAATATAAACAATGAGTGATCAAGATGGTTAATATGTACAGTAGAGGTTTTATTGTCTTTTATCCTCATTCATATTCAAATTTAATGAGCACAAATTTTAAAGAAACATTGTAACTTTCTACTTTTTCATGTGGCCATTAATCAGACATCATGCATCTGATGCTAATTGTAGTATACTACAAGTTTAATTAAAATCATACCTGAGATGATGCCCACTGGAATCATACCCCTACTAACTTTTTTTGCATAACGATTCCCAAAATGCGCTAGTGTTGCAACTTTTTTCTCTGATACGATTTGTAACATACCCCGATAACCTCGCAGGAAAAATGCATGCAGTTAGGATGTTTTTTCAACATTTACGAATGTGTAACGTTATAAATTACTTTATATATTTCTGCATTAATGATTTAAATACCCATCATCATCACTTAGAGAAACATTTAGTAAAAATCATAATGAGTTACACAACCATTAATTGTCCTTGTTGTAGCATATTAACTTAAATTTCATATTATAACTATGTATCAATCACATGATCATTTTAATTCAATTAGTACATCGCCTAATTGATAATATAAACATCACATCATGAAAGAAATTAACATCGTAAAAATGACACAATTAACAATCACATAAATAGACACCGATATACCCTGGAAACCCGGTAGGGTGAAAACCAACAAATGCTTAATTTTTTTGTTAAATGCTCGTGAGGGTTGTCACCCCTCACTCAATGGTTATAAGGGAGTATATTCCTTGACCATTGTCATAAAAATTACATAGAAAAATAATCTTGAATGAAACATAACTAGCTATAAGCTATTACAATCATCATGATACCATTTACCCACGAATCCTCAATCTCTGTCTTTGTAGTCAGATTGTTTCCTTCAGTGGGTCATCATGCAATTGCAACTACTAAACCTGCATGGACTAAAAACTCTTTATCTTCCACAATGTTAAACTTGAAAATTCCTTTTCTCAAGTCATCCTTCTTTCCTGCCATTGTTGTCGTCAGCACACTTGATATCATGATTAGATAAAATATTAATAAACCAATAATCAATTTCTATTTTTGACACTTCAACAAATATTTGTATGCATGTATAAAACATAACCACATTGACATTAGTTTCCTTATTTAACATCATTTCACATGCATTAGTAACAAATAAATCACTATCAAGCATCCTCTTTCTAACAAACACTAACAAAATCTTACATGCACTTTCATATTATTTCCAAAAGAAAGCTAACATACTATATAATAATATTGTGCATGCAAATGCATAACAAGATTTCAAGATAACTATACCAATAAACAATTTCTCTTTTTTCCTACTCTTATGTTTTCTTTTCAAAATGGATTAATGCAATAGATGTTATACCTATGCATGTGAATACATGTTCTTTTCCAAAAACATATTTTCCACCCAATACCTATTCATAATGGTTATTATGTATAACAATGCCAACTCTATTTCAAACAAAGTTAACATACAAGTTATAGTGTTGTGCATGCAATAACATATCTTGTTCTTCCTGCATTTAAAACATATATTTCTTTCCAAAAGAAAAAAAATAAATATTTCATGGAAAAATAAACACCTTTCTTTTCCAAGGGTCAAATGCATACCACTTATTATTTCATGCATGCAAAGTGACATTTCCCTCTCATCCAAAGATATAACCAATAACTATGCATAATATTCTCCCAAGATAAAGCTAATACCATAGCTAATCCCTTTAGGTTTGTAAAATTCATATTATTTGTGCAAAAGAGGGCTAACACAATAAATATTATTTTATTTCATCTTCGTTTTCTCTAGAAATCTAATACTCCAAACTATATTTTTTCCATGCAGACAAGCATATATGTTTCTCTAAATAATCTTATATAATAAAGCATGTGATTACCCTTTTTTCTCTCCAAGAATATAATCCAATAATGCATAGAAGGATATATTTTTCTCTTCTATTCATTTTGAAGAGTTTTAACACAATAATTATTTCCTTGCATACAATTATGTAATGTTCCAAATGGGAAAAAATAGGCTCAGTAGGGAATATATGAAGATATTCCACTATGGAATCATAGCAATATGGAATTACACCAATAGATCTAAACCAGAGATAGACTGGTAGGGAATTTACTGGATGCATCACCTTCACAAGGAAGGGTGAAATCTAGAGGCTTCCTAGCCTGTTCCAGACTCTGTCTATAGAAGAATGGTGAAACACAGCAAGTGTGGGAATGACACACTCCTCTTAGAGTTTTCTACTCTTAGGAACCTTAGATCTACAGATCTAAACAATGGATCCAAAAGAGAAGCAAAATCCAACCAAGGAAGAAGTGAGAAATTCCACTCTCAGGAAAATGTGTAATATGCTCAAGGAGGACGCTGTATAAGAAAGCCAGTGTGAAAATAACATAGACCAGGGCTGGGTTCCCTTATTTTAGGCTTTGTGGGAACTCCAAGTAGAGTTTCAGTAAAAAGAAATGAGTTTAGAGGGTTTAAACAGATCTCCCACAATCAACACTAGCTAAAAATTAGCTAAAGGAGAGAGCTGGTAAATAGAGAAACCCTCCTTCAGGAATTGTGTAGTTTCTGCTGGAAGAGACTAGAAGTCAGCCATTAGACTCATGTTACAATATGGCATCAATAAATCACATCTATAATCAATTTCCTTTGTAGAATAATTGGATTTACTTGAAGGAAGATCAAGAATCCTTCAGAAATAATAGTAGAAACAAATGGAAAAGCTGCGGAAAGACTTGATAGCATTTTATATGAGGAGCTTCAGCTGCTGTAGGTTAATATTCAGATCTACAACTGATATATGGCTGAAACATCATATCCATACCAGATCTGGAACTACTTAGCCTTCTTAACAAGATCCCCTTGGGGTTTTATCAAAATAATGCATAAATAAGTGTAGATCTAGCTATTAATACACTGAAATTTTTATTGAAAATAAATTCAATCATTATAGAATCATGGCCCATATGCAAAAAAAAATATTTTCAAATAATATGGTTACTTATCTCTTGATGCATGCTTGGAATACTCTCTTCCTCTTCCTTTGCTCCATTCTCCTCTTCCTCTTCCTTTGCTCCATTCTCCATGTATTCTCCCCTTCCCCTCTTCGATTCCCCTCTTATAGCATGTTTCTTCCTACAAAATATTTAGGTATTTATATTCATCATCATCACAAGTAGAATTATAACATTGAAAAAAGGATTATTGGAGGCTCGAAAGGTTATTATGAGTTTGAAAAAAATTGTAAGTTGGTTTATCTGTGGATTTGGAGTAAAAAAGGGTTCTCTTTATCGCTCTTGTACCCCATGTTATTTTATATGTATGTGAGGTTTGGGGTTATAGTATATCCATAGATTCATGGAGGAAGATTGAGATGACTCAAAAGTAGTATATAATCTACAACCTAAATATTAAAGGAAATATTTCCTATCCTATCCTCTTGGTCAAAGCCAACTTTTCCCCATTTAAAGCATGTCTATGTTTAGGTACTTATATAAATGAATAATTTTTCCATCATGGAAGCCAAGAGGTTTCCAAAAATTTCTTCCAACTCTAGCCAAAGCCCCCAGATCCTTCTTAAGAGTGGGTGGCATAACAATTCCCAGTCTTGGCTCAACCAATAGGGGATAAAGGAGGAGACCATATTTCCAGGGAATAAGGATAATATGAAAATACTATTACCTCCAAATATAAGGATAAATTTTTTGTTGATAAGGAGGTAGAGGGGAAAATTAAGCTAAAGTATTAGAAGGATGAGATCAGCCCCACCCTTGCTAACCCAAATTATCTCTATATCTTGGCTAGTACTAAGAAGATAATGAACACTGTAAATATTAGAACTAATTCTCATGAGCTTCATAGTTTCAACCGAATGTTGGAGTCTACTAAAAGCACCCTGATGTGGAAGAAACTTCCAAATTTTCCACACTAAGAGGGTTGAAGATAAAAGCACCCTGAGATGAAAGAAACTGCCAATTTTTTTATACTAAGAGGGTTGAAGATGAAAAAGGTATTCTCTTAGATTACCCAACTCTTACCTACATTCGTTACCCAACTCTTAACTACATCCGTTCTCATTTCCAAAACATTTCACACATCCAACCTCCCTGGCTTGTTAAGTGAACAAAAATATATTGATCTTGGAGTGTTTCTTTCCCTTCCTTTTGATCATATAAATAAAATATTAAAGAGTCACAATTAATCCCTTATTAAGTTCAGATAAACCGAATTGGTCTTAGTGGACATTAATCATCATCATCGTAATCATCATATTATTTTAATTATATATTTTATCATCATTTATTTACATATTTTAGTATTCTTCTATTATTCCATTTTGTTTAATCTTCCCCATAAATGTTTATTACCTTTGACGATTATTATATTTAATTAAAACATATTTTTATTTATTTATTTAGATACTACAGTTTATTAATATTTCTTTTTTATGTTAGAAATTATTGATATTGACAATAGTTTTTTTTATTTTTTTGGTCTTATCTCTTATTATTCATTTTCAATAAGTTTTGGAAAAATTCCTTCTTTATTATTTTAAATTCTATAAATTATTAGTAAATAATAATAATTATATATAGAGAGGGTGGAGATTTACATAATTATTCATATTTTTTTGAATATTTTAGAGATGAAATGTGTAGGAGCTTTTCCTAATAGAGACTAGGGACTAGAATTCCGATAGATAGTAAGAGAAAATGCCGATGAAATCTATAAATAATAAGTTTAGATAAACGATCACAGAGAATAATAAAATAATGTAATTAACTGCCAAATAATATAAGATGGATGAAGATCAAAAGTAAAAATATAATAAAAAGAAAAAAAACACTAAGCACCTTATTTATTTATACTAACCCTGATCATAGCTAATATCCCTTTCCATAATACTCGCACCATGAAAAAAAACCTTAAAATTTCAAAAAACATCTTAATATTTTCGATTGGAAAGATAGAGATAAAATTATACACTCCTCAAAACATATTATCCATCTCCTTTCTCCCTAATCCTCCCCATCCTTGCTCCCGTTTTCTCGATCTCTTATTTCCCGCAAGATTTGTTCTCCTCCTTTTATTTTTCCTTTCTTCTAACCTTAACCTCGTCTCCCTCCTCTCCTTCTTATATTTACCTTTTATCATATTAGGGATTTCCTTCCTTATTTGACATATTGTTATTAATTAGTATATTAGATATTTATATAATTATACATATATAATCATCTTTACTCTTTAATGACACATTTTAATTTATTTATAATTCAATTTTATTATAATATTATATATATTATTTATTTTTTATAGTACGGTATACACTATTTCTATTTTATATATACAACTTATTTAAACCTATTATATTACAATATAATATAAGTAAATAATAATTGAAAAATAATTTTACTAACAGCTTTTTTTTTTCTCTAAATAAAATTATTTATTCATATGTTTTTAAACCTTTTATATACTACAATCATAAATATACTACCTTTTATATTTATTTTAAAGTATAAATATTGTATACTTCTACAATCATTCATATATATATATATATATATATATATATATATATATATATATAACTTATTCCTTAAATAAATATCTTAAAATTTGAGTTTTTATTTATATATATACTTTCTTTTTTACCCTTTTTTAATCACATTTTTATTTTATTTTATTATATTTTCACTTATTATTTTTATTGATTAATTACTTTATTTTATTATTCATTTCTTTGTAAAAGTTTTCTATTCTCCAAGTTCTTATTATTTATAGGTATGTTCAACATTCTTTCTTACTACATATTGGCTTTCTAATTCTTGAAGATGAGTAGAGTGTCTGCCCAAAACCTTGCACACAAAAAATCCTACATAACTCATTTCCAAAATTTTAAAATAATTATATATATATATATATATATTCCTTAAGAATATTCTAATACTTTCTTCTTTTTTTAAAGTTATATATTTATGAAAGCTTTTAATAAAAATCACGTCATCATAATTTTGTTGAAGTTTTTCGAATGATTAGTGTGTTCATCTTGAGAACAAGATGAATAACCAGATCTTGATCTTGGCATCAAGTTAAATAGATGAAGAGAGAAAAAATTGTTAATATTGAATAAAGGAAATAAATAATTAAAAAGGAATTTTTATTTTTGGTAAGCTTGGTGGGACTACATCTTCATCATGTCTAATATATCACCTTGACTAGATGGGGAATTGAACCTTTGACTTCACAACAGTGGAATCCTTGAATTTACATCAAAGAGTGCCTTAACAAAACACCGATCACTATCTATAAAATATCCCATGAAAAAACCAAATTAATCTTTAGATCAAACCTAAATAATCAAAACAATAAAAAAATTAATAAAATCAAAACAATGATCACTAAAAAAAATTGAAAATAATTAAAAATAATAAATAATCAAAATTAAATATAAATATTTTAATCCACATTTTTTTAATCATATTTTCAATCATGTTTTTATGTTAACCACATATATATATATATATATATATATATATATATATATATATATATATATATATTCTCAATCAATGATATTACTTTTGAACATTATGATTATTAATATATTTAATTAAGCCATATATTTTATTTTTAAAATCAATATATGATTTTATTTGGAAATACGATATAAGATTTTTATTTTTGTTTAATCTATTGGTTTTTTCCATGATTTTTTATTTTCACATTCATTTTGTTTTATATGTGATTTTTATTATTTTGTTTTAACCCTTTTTTTTAACCTTGATTATATTTGATTTATTTTTATTAAGTCATTTATTAAAGATCAAACTTTCCATCTGAGTTGTTACTGGAATATTTTAAGTGAAAATATGGATTTTATATATATAGTTTAACATATATAATTAATATTAAAATATTTTAAAGTAAGATAAAAATTGAAATAAAATATTTTATTTATAGAAAATATGGTTTATATTAAAATATATTTTAGTTATTAATGTATTCTAAATACATGTAAATATAACTTAACTTTGTATATTGAAATATTTTATTTATAATACACATTGAATTATTTCATTATTATTAATATTTTTTAAACGCTACATATTACTTTATATATATATATATATATATATATATATATATATATATATATATATATATATATATAGATGAAGTTGACTTTAAAAAAATCTATGTTAACTTTGGATTTACTAAGCTCTAAGATGAATAATTTTCTTCCGATGCAAATTTCTTTTGGAGTGAAAAGAGATTTGATCCCTTTGAGTTTTTGGTAGATTCCAAATTAGGCTGTATCTAGGTTGATTTAATTTCTCATTTCTTTTGTCTATTTTCCACATGAATACTATGGGTCAATGCTATAGATTCTCAATAAATAAATATCATAAAGTTATTTTTGTTTAAACATTATTATTATTTTTTTGAGCAAGTTATTTCAAATTATTAATTTTATATTTTTATTTAATTTTAATTTTTATGTAATTTAACTGAGTTACAATATTTACAGGAGAGATCATTACAACATCTTTTCATAGACAGCCAAAAAGCCCTTTTTGATGCAATAAAAAAATAAAAATAAATATTTAAATAGTGAGTTATATATATATATATATATATATATTTGTTTGTTTGTTAAAAAGTCTAATGAAATTATAAAATACACAATTCAGATTATACAATGTAATTTAAATCTGTAATTTTATCATTTTAAAATATGGCAAAAAGAAAAAAAACAAACATAACACAGTTAGAATAAACTATAATAACCTTAAAAATTATAAGTAATTTTTTTTTGAATATTTCAAATTTACCCTATCATCAGATCTCTGGGTTTCAGGAAGAATAAGTAAACTTGTCACTTGATTTATTTTCTATTTTTCTCTAAAATCTGTGCAGTTTTTTCAAAACGTTTATCTGGCTATAATATAAATTTTTATGACCTTTTAATCAGACTTCTATATTCCCTGTAAGAAAAATGATTCTTTAATGTTTTAATCAGTTTCTGCTTGCAAATTTTTGTTTTAAGATGCCTGTGATCTCATGTCTTCGTCATTCTGGTATCTATTCATCCAATCAACGACCTGCTTATCTTCCTCTGTATAACATTCACGAGTATGTAAACATTATCCAATCTTGATGCGAACATTATGATAAACATTATCCTAATCTTTCTTGAAGATCAGATAAACGCATATCATTTTCAGCTTCATGTTATTGTAGGGTTCCTTCAAAATCTTTCACATGGATCTACGCTGGTTAAAGAAAAACAAATTCCAATTACAGAGAATTTAGATTGAGCATGTTATGTGAGAATCCATCACAACCATTTCTCAAATAATGTGTTGCAAAACGTAAAGCTACATCGCATATTTATTTTATTTAATTTTTGGTCAACCCATCCTATACATAGAGTATCATATACAATTAAGAAACATACAATATTCGAATAAATGATTGTTTTTGGCTCAGTTATATGGATATAACAACGTAAATATAAACTAATAACAATCTGCTGACCATGACTTAGCAGGCCTATTAGTGCGGTCTGAAAGTGCAGTGGGATCAAAATTAGATGACCAGTTGTATTCTCTCTCAAACATTTTTCTCTTAATAATTTGGGCAATCTTAACCCACCTAAATCTTTCGTCAGTTTCCCACTTTGGAGATGTCTATGATTTCGTTCCGTGAATGAAATTTTAAGCGGGAATTTCAACTTTTAAGTTTTAACAGTTAGATCTGAAGCACCAGCAACTCTTGTAATCCCAACCAGCCGGTGCGTTAACGCGCTAATCCCCACTGCATTAATCTCGTTAACTGGACACGAACCTCCTCCGCTGGGAGACCTATAGTTTTGACAATTAGAAGGGCCAGACGGAACTACGGGACCCCTATGGGATTCGAACCACCAGCTCTTCATCATAGAATTATTATTATTTTCCATTTGATCTCTTTGAAATATGAATTTCAAATGCAGTGGCCTGCAAGCCGAACTTTCACTAACCATCGTAACAACCATAAGCATGGCAATCAATGCTACCATAGTCTCATCCCCATCTCGTTCCAACCTATACACTTCTCTCTTCACAACCGCGGATGAAGTAATTGATCGCAACAATATGAATATGGAAATCGGAGTGTCACGCCCCCACACCACGGGTGTCTTTCAACCACGTCTTGTAGGCAGGTGCGGCACTGCCGTACTTTTTTTTCTTTCTAAATACTCAAGTACCCAGACTACGCCTATAGCAACATTCGTTAGTTATATTACAAATGTTCTTTCAATGTGCGGAAATAAACATAAACATCAATATCAAACCACATGTACGCCCATACATACAAGGGAGGGGCAACTCCCTTTTAAAATGAGTCCGCCCGGATATTATGTTTCATAAAAATATGATTACAATTTCCAATCCAGCAGAAGCCACTTCTGCTCCTTGGCACGGCTATTTGTCTCTTGGCCAAGCTCTAAGGCTTTCCAATCCTCAAACTAGCTTACAACATACTTTTACAACCATTTACAATCATCAAGTTCACCTTCGGAAGTGCTGCCCCAAAACTGCCCAAGTGCTGGTCACTCGGGTCACTCAGCCATTGCTCCAAATCAGTGTAGAGCATTTTCTGAGCTGACCATGTGTCCAAACCATCTCTCACCCATATGGTTGGATGCGTCTTGGAAATACGCACCTTCTGCAATTTACGGCACTTCAATCCGATACCCGACGCTCCCGGAATCGCGTTTTTAGTGTTGGGCCCCTGCCGTTACCCGGTGACCAGAAACGACCCGACCCAACCCGACCGTCGTGCAGCTGCGCCCGACCCGACCCGACCAGAACTGCGGTGCGGCCTGTGGTGCTCGACCCGACTCGACCAATGCCTGTTTGCTATCGTGCCTTCGTCGTTCCTCCACCAACGAGTTGTTGGCAACTCATGGTGCGACTTCCCTTGAGGTTGTTCATTGGTTGATCTTCGCTCTTCGCTTGATTCCTCCACTCTCCATCATGCCATCATATATATATGCACGTCCAAGTGAAGTGTGGTCACTCGTTTGCCACGAGCCAACCCGCCCAGTTATTCATCCGCCCACGAAGTGCTGCGTCGTGGGGTGTGGGGCGCTCGGCCGACCCGAGCTGACCCCCACGTTTGGTCGCTCGCCCACGAACTGTGGCATCGGTCGTGCCCAACGCGCTGGCTGACCCATCGACTTGCCCATCGGCTAGCTCGCCCAAGGGGCACCCGCTGTAGTATAAACGTTTCGCCAACGCCGTGTTGACTCGCCTCTCCACCAACTCGCCCGTATGACTCGCCGCTACACACACCCGCGCGCCCGTGACTCTCCAACGGTGCGACGCGCGCCCGTTACATCGCACGGCACCTGAACTCACCCAAACGAACAACCGACGCGCCTGTTCCACCGAACGGGCCCATGAAGTCTTGGGGCCTTATATCCTCCTCCACTTCAAGTATGACTATCGTCCCGATAGTGCTACCATCGTCACATCATATCGTCGCAAAGTATCATCGCAACTTTCGTCGCAAAGTCTCATCACACAATATCATTGCAACGCCGTTGCATAAACCAGCAAGGTTCATGTCCATGAGATATCTCCTCCAATCACCATCATGTCCATGTGAATCTCTGCATCAAGTGCTCCAACCAACTCAACACAACAAAACTGCTATGTATCCAGCATAACTCAGTGTACTGCATGCCCCCATAGCTCGAACTAGTTGAGTAGCTAATCCAACCATAACGTCCAAAACAATGAGAATACTCCTCCTCATGCCACCATTAGTTGTTCTTCCTGCAAACTGTCACATCCATCAACTCGATCAAGTCTGAATCTCATCCACGTGCCATGTTTGGGTCCATGTAGTGTATCCATCTCATCCACAACATGTTGTCCATGATGCTAATCCATGTGCTACTCGTATGCAAGTAGGCTCATCCTCCAAGCATCATCAAAAGTAAGAAGTGTGGCTAAGTCAAGTAGAGTCAAGCCCATGCCAAAGTGCGTGCCACCAAGGCATCTCCATCATGAACTCCCATGCCTCATCATATCCAAAGCATTTGGTAAGCCTACTTGTATTGGCCATGAGTGCCATCACAAGTTCTCACTCTGCAAGCATATGAATGTCTCATAGGCTGCTCATCCAACCAATGTCCAAGTTGCTCATGGTGAACAACGTCCCATCAGTCCATCTATAAAGATCTCCATGTAGTCCATGTCCATGACTTTCGCTACCCATGTGTTCATCTAAGTGAACTCAACTCAACTCTCATCATCATCATGTCTCAACATGTCGAAGTGAAGTGCCCTCGGTCACTCCTACCTCCATCATATATGTGAGTACTTCCTTCAAGTTCCTCCTCCACTAAAGGTCTGCCAAGAGGTCCATCTTGGTTGAAGCCATGAATAAGTCCAATCCAACAACGTGCCCTACCACCAAGGTAGTGTATGGGTCATGTCGGGCACTTTCCATTCTATGTGGCTAAGCATGACCCCTTCCATCACAAAGGTCATCACATTCCACCCTTGTCCCGAGCATTTGAACCATCAAGTGTAAGGTCACAAATTGCCTCAACAAGGTTTGTATCATCCCATGTCCCTTGTTCCATCAACGTGCAAGGTCTCATTGTAAGCATCCAAGGAGTAGTCATCAATGGTGTTGGCAAAGAAGTCATCTTCTTCCTCATCCCCATATGCAATCCATCTTTCTTATGCTTCCATGAAACACAAGTCATCTCCCCATGAAGACTCCTCAAGTGAGTGTCCTCCATCCTCATCAATGCCTTTGATGTGTTCGATCTTGGTACCACCTGCTCATCAAGTTCCTCCTCGATCATGGTCACATTTGCAACATCTCCATGTGGTTTGTCCACCAATGCTTGCAATGTGTCTTGTCTTGGTTCCAATTGTGTCACAAGTTCGTCCTTCATCTCTTCCATCGTCATAACATCCTCATGAGAATCATACAACAATGCGTGCAACGTGCTTGGTCTTGGCCCAACTTGGTTATCAAGTTCACCCTTGACATCTTCTAAATCTGCAACATCCTTTGTTTCTCCAAGTTCAGCAGTCTGCCCATGAAAGTCTTCCAAGGAAGTTCGCATCTTCACTATCTTGTCTTCAATGTGTTCCAAGTGTTCCTCCACTTGCACAAGAGCCCTGTAGTGTTCCTGCCTTCCTTCCTCCAATAACTCCGTCATGTTTATAAGCCTCTTTCGAGCCTCCAAAACTGCTTTCCTTGTAGCTTCAAGCTCCAATGTTTGTGGTGCCTTTGGTTTAGGTTCAACTTGTTGCAAAAGTTCTTCCTTTACCAAAACAACATCCATAACATTATGCTTCGGTTTTCCCATAGAAGGTTTTAATCTCTTCTTATGGTTCTTCTCTTCAAGTCTAACAAGCTCATCTCGGTGAGTTTGTAGCTCATAGCATAATGCCATCCATCCATCAAACTGGTCCATCTTGTCTCGAAGTCTATAAACTTCATCTTGGTTTGAGTCAGAGATCCCCTTCTCGCACAAGGCCATAAGAGAAATCTTAGCCTCATTAACCTCTTCATGAATCTTCTTAGCCTTCTTCCAAGTTTCCACCAATTTTCTTTCCAAGACTCCAAGTTTGTTTCGAATCCTTGGGATTTCTTTGTTCAGCTGCCTTATCCATTGCAATGCTTCACAAGTCTTCTCTTCGAATTCTTCCCAACTCGACATGTCTCCTCTTCTAGCTTTAGCCCTGAAAAATGCCTTGCTTCAGCTAAGGTCTCAAGAGAAACCCCAAATATATAAGTCAGATTCAACACCAACTGCACCCCTGCAACTGTGTCCCTGTTTCAGCAAAAGCTCCCAGTGAAGGTAGCTCTGATACCAACTGTCACGCCCCTACACCACGGGTGTCTTCCAACCACGTCTTGTAGGCAGGTGCGGAACTGTCGTACTTTTTCTTTTTCTAAATAATCAAGTACTCAGACTACGCCTATAGCAACATTCGTTAGTTATATTACAAATGTTCTTTCAATGTGCGGAAATAAACATAAACATCAATATCAAACCACATGTACACCCATACATACAAGGGAGGGGCAACTCCCTTTTAAAATGAGTCCGCCCGGATATTATGTTTCATAAAAATATGATTACAATGTCCAATCCAGCAGAAGCCACTTCTGCTCCTTGGCACGGCTATTTTCCTCTTGGCCAAGCTCTAAGGCTTGCCAATCCTCAAACTAGCTTACAACAGACTTTTACAACCATTTAAAATCATCAAGTTCACCTTCGGCAGTGCTGCCCCAAAACTGCCCAAGTGCTGGTCACTCGGGTCACTCAGCTGTTGCTCCAAATCAGTGCAGAGTGTTTTCTGAGTTGACCGTGTGTCCAAACCGTCTCTCACCCATATGGTTGGATGCGTCTCGGAAATACGCACCTTCTGCAATTTACGGCACCTCAATCCGATACACGACGCTCCCGAAATCACATTTTTAGTGCCGGGCCCCTGCCGTTACCCGGCGCCCAGAAACGACCCGACCCGACCCGACCGTCGTGCAGCTGCGCCTGACCCGACCCGACCAGAACTGCGGTGCGGCGTGCATGAGCTTGACCCGACTCGACCAACGCCTGTTTGCTGTCGTGCCTTTGCCGTTCCTCCACCAACGAGTTGTTGGCAACTCGTGGTGTGACTTGCCTTGAGGTTGTTCGTTGGTTGATCTTCGCTCTTCGCTTGATTCCTCCACTCTCCATCACGCCATCATATATATACGCACGTCCAAGTGAAGTGTGTTCGCTCGTTTGCCACGAGCCGACCCGCCTGGTTATTCATCCGCGCACGAAGTGCCACATCGTGGGGTGTGGGGCGGTCGGCCGACCCGAGCCGACCCCCACGTTTGGTCGCTCGCCCACGAAGTGTGGCATTGGTCGCGCCCAACGCGCTGGCCGAACCACCGACTCGCCCGTCGGTTAGCTCACCCAAGGGGTGCCCGCTGTGGTATAAACGTTTCGCCAACGCCGTGTTGACTCGCCTCTCCACCAACTCACCCTTATGACTCGCTACGCACACCCGCACGCCCGTCACTCTCCAATGGTGTGACGCGCGCCCGTTACGTTGCACGGCGCCCGAACTCGCCCAAACGCCGAACCGACGCGCCCGTTCCACCGAACGCACCCATGAAGTCTTGGGGCGTTACACGAAGGAACATGAATAAGAGTAATATGAGTGTGTGTGTAGGGATGCCAGTATATATAGAAAGTAATTACGCGGAGAAGAGGAGGGCGGAGAACAGAGAAAACGCGGAAACGAGGTTTCACAGATTACTTTATAATCTTGTCTTTGGGAAATCGTTCCACAAATTCAATGGAATAAAACGGACACCTAAATGGAATCTTGATCTTTGTCCACAAGTCTTCCCCAAATCACTGCATTTAAAATTCCATGTCAAGTCAAATATCGAATTTCAAATTATTTATTTAACTTTCTTAATAAAATCTTTGACTCAATTTCGAGACTTGAATTTTGGAGAACACACTCATCAACTTAACCGCGCTTTCACGCATTCCCAACGTTGAACGTTTCATCTCTACATACTTTAGATTTTGTAACCCTAAAAACAATATTTCTCAAAATGAAATAAACCATTAATAAACTCGTGGCCTTTCTGTTTTACTGTGACAGAAATGGTTATAGGATGAGGAGTAGGTCGGGTCTGCTGGTATTTCAAACGTGCTAATCATTATGCTTTCCATACATAACACCGAACGATTTAGAACCTTCTCATGATATTAATCACGTTAACTCCGAAAGCTCGCCTTAAACCACCTCTCCACTCATAAGTTTATTATTCATGTTCCAATATTTTTTCCTACCATGATGATGAATTGAAAATAAGATTAGCCTAGATCCATTAACTATAGATCTATCAAGTGCCGAGAGACATCAAATATCTCGAGGTGCAAACCTCTTTTTTTAGTGTAAAACTTGAGGAAAGGTTTGCACCTCGATAGATTTGATCCCTCTAGGGGCTTCACTGGTTTCAATGGTGTGGTGTCAAGGAAAATCTATAGAATATATGATTAGTTTTATCAACAATATGTAAATATATCAAATATTAATATAATAATTTTAAATATGTTAAATATTTATGAGATTAACTTGGTCATTTTAATTTTAAATTTTCTTAGTTATCTCAGTTTGTTGAGATGATAAATATTGTTAATAACCTTAATGATGAAAAGTGATGAAATAATTTTTTTGAATGCAAAATAACAATAATAATGTTGAAAGATAGAAAATGTGAATAATAAGAATGTAATCATGTTACAAATAATCTTCATTGTGATCAATCTCAAACTATTCTCAAGTATACTATTCTTATTGTCACCCTTAGTTTTGTCATATTTTCATATCGATTATATGAAAAAGAAAATTTAAAATATTTAGCTTCAGGTGTTGTAGTAAACATGATACTTGTCTCTCTTGCTCTTAAATCGTAAATAATTTAAATCTTTAGCTCGAGGTATTGTAGTAAACATGATTCTTGTCTCTCTTGCTCTTAAATCGTAAATAATTTAAATCTTTTGCTCGAGGTGTTGTAGTAAACATGATACTTCTCTCTCTTGCTCTCCAATTTAGTTTTGTCATATTTTCATATCGATTATATGAAAAGGAAAATTTAAATTGTAAATAATTTAAATCTTTAGCTTGAGGTGTTGTAGTAAACATGATACTTGTCTCTCTTGCTCTCCAATATAAATAGGTTAAATTGCTATAACACAAAACTCAATGTGCATTGTCAATACCGTTTTGTGCTTACACTAAAATCAAAGCATATTGTTAATCCAATCACTTTAAAATTAATGTACCATCATATATCCAACTACATCAAATCAGAAATCAACATCTACATTGAAATCAATGCATTTAATGCAAGCAATCAAATAAGATTAGAAAATAGCTTCTACACTGAAATCAATGCATTTAGTGCAAACAATCAAATAGGATTAGGAATCATCTACATTGAAATCAATGCAACTAGTGTAAGAAATCAAATATAATTATAAATCAACATCTACATTGAAATCAACACATCCAGTGCAAGCAATCAAACAGTATTATAAATCACCACCTACACTAAAATCAATGCATCTAGTGCAAGTAATCAAATATCATTAGAAAAAAATATCTACACTAAAATCAATGAATCTAGTGAAAACAATAAAATAGGATTAGAAATCACCATCTCCACTTAAATCAATCCATCTAGTGCAATTCATATTCTTCACTCTCTCCACTCTCCATCCATATCTATGTCCCCCTCCATCTCTTCTTTTTTGTCTCTCTATCTCACCCCCCTAAACACACATGCTCTCGCAATCCATATCTATCTATCTCTTTGTCTCCATCTCTCTCATCTTCCCTCTCTTCACCTTCCATCTATATCTCTATCTTCCCCTTCTCTCCCTCTTCCCTACTAATATCTCTCTTTCCTCCTTCTGTCCTCTTTCCCTCCCTCTCCATCTTCCTTATCACTCTCTCTCTTTCTCTCCACCTTTATCTCTCTATGTCTTTCTTCTTATCTCCCTCTCTCTCCCCCTCCAAGTCCATCTCTCTTTCCCTCCCTCTCTCTACTCTCTCACATCCTCTCTCTTCCTTCTGCTCTTTCCCTTTCTCTCCCATCTCTCTCTCTCTCTCTCGCTCTTCACCCACCAGCTATGTTACTATATCCCTCCCTCTCTCATTATCTCTCATTGTCCCCCCCCCCCCCCCGGCTTATCTCTACCTCTCCTTATTTGTCTCTTTATCTCACCCCTAAACATACACCCTCTCTCTTTGTCTCTCCCTTGTCACTCATTCTTTCTCTCTCCACTTCTCACTCTCTATATTTCCTATTTCCTACCTCTCTCCCCCTCCAACTCCATCTCTCTATCGATCCATCTCTCCTCCTATCTCTCAAGTCCTCTCTCTCATCCATCCTCTCTCTCCCTTTCTCTCCTCCCTCTCTCTCTCTCTCTATCTCTCTCTCTTTTCCCTCCAATACTCTCTCTTACCCCATCATTCTTCTCCTCTCTCTCAAGTCCTCTCTCTCATCCTTCCCCTCTCTCCCTTTCTCTCCTACCTGCCTCTCTCTCTCTCTTTCTGTCTCTCTCTCTCTCTCCGGCCCTCTCCCCCTACAATTACATTACTATATCCCTCCCTCACTCCTTCTCTCCCCCCTTCTCTCCATACATCCTACTTTGTATCTTTTCTCACCCCTAAACATACACACTCTCTCTCCATCTCTCCCTTGCCACTCCCTCTCTCTCTCTCCACTTATCTTTCTCTATATATTTCTTCTTCCCTCCCTCTCTACCCCTCCAACTTCTCTCTATCCCTCCCTCTCTCAAGTCCTTTCTCTGGTCCTTCCTATCTCTCCCTTTCTCTCTTACCTCCCTCTCTCTTCTGTCATCTCTCTCTCCCTTTATCTCTTACCCCCCACTCTCTTCCTCCATCCCTATCTCCTTTAATCCTATCACTATCTCCCTCCCCCTCTCCTTGTCTCTCTCCCTCCTCCATATTTGTTTCTCCCTCTCTCGCTCTTCATTCCTCCTCTCCCCTTTCCTTTAGTTCATCTCCATCTCTCCCTTTTCAATCCCCCTATATCTCCACCTCTATCACTCTATATCTTTGTTCTTACCTCCTATATATATCTAGAGATAATATATATCATGATACATTTATATATATTATAATATAATAAATTCAATATTGTATTAAATGAAAGTTATTAAATTTAATAATATTAATATTACAATATATTAATAAGAGTATGAGATTTAATAATAATAATAATATTTTAATATTATATTAGGGTTAATAATGTTTTTTTTGCATGGTATTAATAATAATTTAGCCCACCATATTTGGACCATAGACTTCACCTAAATGAAAGCTATTTTTTGAGTGTTCATAAATATAAAGCAGATTATGAAGTAAATATGAAAAAAGGTTTTATTTACTTACCATACATATGTTTTATTAATATTTTTATTTATTTACCATAACTCTTTTATTTACTATGGTATTTGGCCCATACGCTTGTTATATAATTAGATTTTTATTTATAATCATATTTGATATATTTGTATTTATTTACCTTACCTCTTTATACCTCTTTATATTTATTTATTTACAATACCTCTTTCTACCTATTTTATATTTATTTATTTATCATACCTCTTTATACCTTTTTGTATTTATTTATTTACCATACTTATTTTATAAATATGGTATTTGGCCCATGGTATGAATATTAATTTGTCAGATGGTATTCGTCCCATAGGCTTCATCTAAATAAAACCTAGCTTTTTGAGTTTTTTTAAATATAAAAGGGTTTATGGAGTAAATATAAAAATAAGTTTTTATTTATTTGCCATACATCTAGTTTATATATATTTTTATTTATTTACCATAACTCTGGAGTAAGTATAAAAATAGGTTTTATTTATTTACCATACTTTTGGTTGATTTAGATTTTTATTTATTTAAATTTTGAAATATTGCAATTTTGAGGGGAAATATTTATATATTTAAACATTTTAATTTATCCATACAACATGGGTTTTCTTTTTAAAGATTCATTTTACAAATATTTAATTAAAAGAAATATTAAAATATTTTGGTGTTTGATTGTTTGTGTTGAATTAATTCTTTTCCTTTGATTAAGGAAACGGTATTGACTTTAGTAAAGAGTAAAGATGTTTAAAATTTTACTTAATTTGGAAATTCAATATGGTATTTTTTTTGTTAAAGGTAAATTTATGATCCATTCAAATTCACGAATATAATAAAGTAATTATTAAATGGGCGACATAATTTACTGTCCATTCAAATTATATAAATAATACATAGTTGTATTTTAGTAATTAATC
Source organism: Pinus albicaulis (assembly GCA_034641835.2). Lineage (NCBI taxonomy): Eukaryota > Viridiplantae > Streptophyta > Pinopsida > Pinales > Pinaceae > Pinus > Pinus albicaulis. The sequence goes on along the minus strand of CM076581.1, from coordinate 598,343,133 downwards.
TCAGCCCATTAATAAGTTAAAAAAGTTATGTATAATCTAAATATTCAATTAAACATTAGGTTAATTTATTATTTTTTGAGGACGTGACATACTCGACATCAAAGTCATACTAGGCTATAGATTGCACCTCTCGACGTAGTTAAAAATTCGTTTTACGATGATTAATATTTTACTTAAATGCAAATAAGATGATGTTTTTATATGTACAATGTTATTATAAAGTAGCAAATAGTAATTTTATATTTACTTTCATATTAATATTCACAAGGGGCCCAACATCCAAAAAAATTGGCCATGAAAAAACATGATAACAAACGAAGAAGATGAACCTTTAATAGAAAAGAATACCAAGTAGCCGTCACGATTTAATTAAATAAGGTAACCATTAAAGTAGGAAAAGGAAATGGTACAAAGTCCAAAGATTAAATAAATTATTAAAATATATATATATATATATATCTATATATATATATATATTTGGTTTGTATTGGTGGTTCGGATTAGTTTGGAATGAGTCCAGTTACTTGTGAAAAAGGAATGTATGGAAGGGGAGTAGGTGATATCGTTTTCAGCCAACCAAATAAGATAGAACTTAAAAGAATTATATGTCGTATAATATGGGCATTTATATATTGGTGTGAATTAGAGAAGATATTGTATAATTAAAAATGTAGATTTACAATCTATATCGTTTATTATAACGTCTTCAAATCATTAATTTAATTAATGTTAATTAATTTATATTAAATTCTGAGATTATATTTAACTTATACTTGTAATCAAAGAAATAAATCTTAATGGTGACAATAATTATTTTGATAATTAAAAGCATAATTATAAATTTGTAGAATAAGATTCCATTTGAAAACAAATTTAATAAAAGTACAAGTTTTTTTACTTATTCCAAATATGGAATCAAAATGGTTCAACTTTTCAAATTAAAAAAGCAATGTATAATGGTGCAACAAATCATTTCTTTCTAAAATTTCAGTACCCTTAAACATGGGTTCTAGAGAACCTTAAACAGTTTTTCAAAATATGAAAGCACTAATAACAAGTTTGATATTCCCTCAATTAAAGTAGAAGAAACTAAAAGAAAATTGTAAACAATTGTAATAGTAAGGCTAAAAAGAGATCATCTTTAGGTAGGTGAAAATGACGACTAAGATTGATTGAAGGGATGCCGCCAAAAATAAATTATGAGAAGATTATCCAACTTAGGAAACTACTATGGGTGAATGTTGAATTGACATATTGCAACCTGAGCTTTTAGCATAGGTAGTATTTGATCTGTTTGTTCAAGACCTTGGTGCTTTGATACTCATTGAACAGATTAATGAGGAATTGCAAAATTTCCTCAAAGTTGATAGATGTCAATTGGTCAATTATTTTGATGAACTCATTTCTATTTTCATGTACTTCCACCCTTAATTTGTTAGCATTATGGAGAGAATAATTTATATATACAATTTAAATTTTAGTCTATTTCAGTGATTACACAGTCAATTGAATAGTTGAGTCTGAGAGCCTTTCTACATCTTGTATCATCTGTTTGAGAGTGTGCAACTAAGCTTTCCATGAGTGCATAACAACAAAATTTTGAATCTTGGTAATAATGGTTAGCCTGAAAGAATTCATTTTTGGATCATGTTGCCATTGCAACAACTCCTTAAGTTTATTCTTTGAATCTTCAAATAATTTTTTCATTTCATAAAAATCATTTATTAAAACATCAACTTGTTATCCATAACCTATAATTTTCCCAAGTGATCACACAATTGTACCTAGGCATGTTGAAGTGTTTAATTATTATTAAGAGCCTAGTTTTTGAATTTCACTAGGTTAATTACATTGGATTTTGTGTCTTGTATTTCTACAACAAGTGATTAGCATGAGCCTCATTCTTCTTCATCTCAACTTCTAACCAAAATTTCACCTGAACAACCTGATCATTTCATTGTACCCTCAATTTTGAACATTCTTGTTTCAATAGGACTATCTTCTCATCATTTTTCTTGATGGATTATTTTAATTTAGTTGCCTTATGTGTTGGGTATGTATTATATTCATTCCACGATTAGTCGCATGTGCGGGGGGGGCATAGCCCCCCTTGTACGTCATGTCGGGCGTAGTGGGGGGGCCACAGGGAGAGCGGTAAGCGGCTCAGGACAGTGTCCTGAGAATTGTTTTCCTTATTTTTCAGTGGGCGAACCCGAATATGGTTTTTTGCATGGGTTTCCACATAGTTTTTTTTTTTGGGCATGATGGTTTTCGACCCCTTGTATTTTGTAGATTTGATCAAGGGAACTATGATTATGTATACCTTTTAGTGTTACAACACCCACACATACACACACACAAATATATATATATATATATATATATTTGTGTGTGTGTATGTGTGGGTGTTGTAATACTAAAAGGAATATAATGAAAAAATCAAGCTAGTAGTCTCGATTTAGGATCTGAGGGAAAATTTCTATGTATATATGTTTTATGTTTTATGCTTTTATTATTATTTATGTTCTGTCTTTAAGAATTCATTTTCAGATAATTTTTGTATAGGTTTAAAACCTACATTAGGTATCATAGTTGTTTCACCTTCAAGGGGACACCTTTGCTGCTGAGGGGTTTTTTTCTCAGGCTTGTGGTAGACCCTATTCAGTTGAAGATCTGCGGGATCAATTTTTGTGGTGAAAGAAGATGGCGAGTACTAGAAAGATAGAAATAGAGAAATTCAATGGTCAAAGTCTTCATTTGTGGAAGCTAAATATGGAGAATTTGTTGGTGGATAAAGATCAATGGATTGCAGTAGATCCAGGTACTAAAGCAACGACAATGTCATATGAAGACTAGGTGAAGTTGGATCGAAAGGAAATGAGCACAATACCATTTTGTATCTTAGACTCGGTATTGTTGAACGTATATGGAAAATAGATGATGAAGAATTTGTTGGTCAAGTTAGGTACTTTGTACCAATCTAATTCTCTAGAGAAAAAATTATTCCCGCGGAAAAAGATGTATAACTTGAGGATGAAGGATGGAGACTCGGTGACAGAGAATCTAAATGCCTTCAATACTGTGGTAAGTAAGTTGTCATATGTTGATATTAAAATATCAGATGAAGATAATTTCATCAGTTTTTTTTGTTCTCTACCAAATTCATGGGACAGTCTGGGTATTGCAATATGTAGTAATGCAACTACATTGAATTTTGATGAAATAGTCTCAGCCTTGCTATCGGAGGAAATGAGACGGAGAAATATGGAGGGCCATAATGGAGATGCCTTATCTGTACGAGGAAGGTCCCAGAGAAAAAAAAATAATAGTTTTTTGAGTGGGAGATCTAAATCTCTAGCAAAGCATGTCAATGTCTGCTGGAAATACAGAAAGAAAGGACACTACAAAAAGGACTACAAATATAAAGCTCCTGAGAAAGGAAAGGGATATAATGATGCTCCTTCTGCAGAAGCAAAAACCACCTCAGATGAAGGTGGGGATGTGTATTTGGCTTCTTCTTCAAATACACATGTAGATCATGATGCATGTTTGATTAACTTAGTTGCATCATTTTACTTCACTCCCCATAAGGAGTGGTTCTGCGAGTATGAGAAGTATGGTGGTGGTGATTTCTTCTTAGGGGATGATAGGAAGGCTACAATCATCGGACGTGTAAAAATCAAGCTAAAGCTGCATGGTGGAAGGATTAGAACACTTCCTGGTATTCTCTGTATTCCTTCATTAGCTAGCAATATGATTTTTGTAAGAAAAATGGATGATGCAAGCGTCAAAATAGTGTTCGAGAAAGATACCTACAAGATGGTTCGCAGAGCACCAGTATTAATGTGGGGATTTTGGATTGTAACTTTGTACAAGCTTCAGGGTAGCTCTATTATTGATGGGTGCAACGATTTTGTGGTTCCTGAAATTAGAGCGGAAAGCCTAGCGGTCTCTCGAGAAAAGACTATGCTACCGCATTAAAGGCTTGGACATATTAAAGAGAAGGGCCTTCAGATACTACATGGTAATGGTATGGTAGAATGTATGACTAATTTCTCTCTGGATTTCGATTTTTGTGAACAGTGTGTATATGGGAAGTAGAATCACGTGAGTTTTCCTTCTGGTGCTAAGAGGACGAACAAGATATTAGAGCTTGTGCATAGTGATGTGTTTGGACCTGTATTGGTTCCATCATTGGGAAAGTCTATTTATTATGCTTCATTCATAGATGACTTATCAAGGAATACATGGATATATTTCTTAAGGAATAAATCTTAAGTTTTTGATAAATTTAAGGAATTTAAGGGTTTGGTGGAAAACCATACAGAGAATAAGATAGAGGTGTTAAGGATAGATAATGGTGGAGAATTCTGCAAGAAGGAATTTTAAGATTTCTGTAAGAAGTGTGGTATATCACGGCAAAAGACTACTCCATACACACATCAACAAAACGAAGTTGCAGAAAGAATGAACATAAAACTAATTGAAAAGGCATCAAGCATGCTTAGTGGTACCAGGTTAGGATAGGAATTTTAGGCATAGGTAGTGGAGACTGCATGTTACGTGGTTAACAGATCACCGTCATCAACATTGGAGGATAAGACTCCACATGAGGTATGGACTAGTAATAAAATCTCTCTTTCACATCTGAGGGTATTTTGATGTGATGCATATGTACATGTTCCAAAGGAAAAAAAGACCTAGTTGGATAATAAATATGAAACGTGCATATTTATTGGGTATAAGGATGGTTTAAAGGGTTACAAGATTTGGAACCCATAAACAAGGAAATTTGTGTAGAGCCAAGATTTTTGTTTAGAGAGGTGACTGATGTTGTTAAACATGAAGTCCTACCAAAGGAAACTCCGAAGATATAATTTGAGCTAAAGGAGGATGAATCAGAATCTACAATAGAAAAAGATTTAGAAGAGGAAGAGCCACAATCTCCAACTATGAGAAGATTAGTTTGGGAAAGATGGGACCCATAAAGGTATAGTCCATCTGATTTTTGTTCAAATTTTTCTTTAATTATATTTAATGACAATCCCAGAACTATCAGGGAGGCAGTGGATTTAGAGGATCAAAAACTCTGGAAGGAGGCCATGATTGATGAAATGTCATCTTTGCAAAAAAAACAAGGTATGGGATCTGGTGGATTTGTCAGCTGGAAGGAAACCAATCGAGAGAAAATGGGTGTTTAAGAAGAATATGAATGTAGAAGGAAAGGTGGAGAAATACAAAGCTCAGTTGGTAGCAAAAGTTTATTCCCACGTGATGGGAATCGATTTTGGTGATATTTTTTCTCTGTTGAAAAGGTTACTTCTATTAGATTAGTTTTATTTGTTGTTGCTGCATTTGATTTTGAGGTAGAACAGATGGATGTGAAGACAACATTTCTTCATGAGGATTTGGAAGAGGAGATATACATGAAGAAACCTCAAGGGTTTATGGTGAAGTGTAAGAAAGAACTAGTATGCAAGTTAACAAAGTCTCTGTATGGGTTAAAATAGTCATCAAGGATGTGGTATCAGAAGTTTGATACCTATATACAGGTACTTGGCTTCACCAAAAGCAAAGAGGATCATTGTTTCTATTTTAAATTATTTGGTAACTGTGTTATTTATTTGGTCTTCTATGTAGATAATATGTTGTTGATTGGAAATGACAACGAAATTATCCAGGATTTGAAGACCCAATTACTCTCCAAATTCGACATGAAGGTTCTTGGTGCTGCAAACTATATTTTGGGCATCGAAATTAAGAGAGATTGGGTAAAGATAATGGTCTGGTTAAACCAAAGGAAGTATGTCGAGACAAAATTCCAGAGGTTCAATATGTAGGATAGTAAACCAGTGAAGGTTCCTATTCCTGTAGGTGTAAATCTATATGTTGAACATTGTCCCAAGACACAAGAATTAGTGGAGGATATGTCCCACGTCTCATATGAAAGTGTAGTGGGTAGCCTAATGTAGGCAATGGTGTGTACTAGACCAGACATTGAACATGCAGTTGGAGTATTGAGAAAGTTTATATAAAAATGAGAGAAGGAGAATTGGACAACAATGAAGTGGGTTTTCAAATATTTGTGTGGCACTAGTGATTATGCTTTGTGCTAACAAGGAAGACCAGGATTGGACAGATTTTTTGAAATTCATGGTTTTTTTTTATGCAGATTGAGATGGATATCTGGGCCAAAGAAGATATACAAGTGGGTATGTGTTTAGCCTATTTTGAGGTGCATTTAGTTTCATGAGTAAAAGACAGTGTGTAGTGGATCTTTCAACTACAAAGGAAGAATACATGGCAGCCACTGATGCAAGCAAGGAAGCAGTTTGGTTGTAGAGATTTTTTTCAAGTATGGGGTTGGTGTAGTGAGCTATAAGGATAGAATGTGATAGCCAAAGTGAAATTTTCTTGGCTAAGAACCCTGCTTATCATTCAAATAAAAATCACATTGATGTTCAATATCACTTTGTGAGAGATATGGTTGAGGTAAAAAAGGTGTTGCTTGTAAAGGTGGACACTTTGAATAATGTTTAGATGCATTCACGAAGTCTGTGAGCTCTCAGAAGTTCTCTTGGTGTAGAGAAAAAATGGTTGTTGAAGGGCTGGAATAATGTCTAAGCTCTCTTGTGGCCCCCTGCAGAAATAAAACAAGAAGTGGGAGAATGTTAGGTATGTGTTATATACTTTCCACGATCATTTGCACGTGCAGGTGGGAGATAGCCACCCCTATACCTTCTTTCGGGCGCAACAGGGGCAGGCAGCGCCCTGAGAAAGTTTATTTTCCTTATTTTTCAGTGGGCAGAACTATCTATGGTTTTGTGCATGGGTTTGCACATGTTTTTTTTTAGGGAATGATGGTTTTCAGCCCCTGGTATTTTGTAGATTCGGTGAAGGGAACTATGTTTATGTTCTAATCCAGGGTTAATGGATTAAAGTTTATGAATGCTTCATCATGTATATATATGTGTTGTAACACTAAAAGGAATATAATGAAAAATCAAGCTAGTAGACCTGATTTGGGAACCAAGGGAAAATATCTATATATATCTGTTTTATGTTTTATGCTTTCATTATTGTTTATTTTATGTCTTTAAGAATTCAATTGCAGATAATTTTTGTATAGGGTTATAACCTACATTATGGATGTTTGCATCGGCATAAGCTCCAACATATTGTGCTAACTCTTCAAAGTATTCATCCAGGGTGGAAGAAGAAGTTTCCCAAATAGTTTCTAAAGTTTTTCATGAGACAAAGGTCACATGTGAAATTTCTATTTCTAAAAATTTTCTCTTCTTCCTACTCTTCCTTAAAAAAACTTATTGCACAAGGATGTAAAACACTTGAATTGGAGGTATTTCATGAATTGGAACTTCAAATTCATTACTTTGTTGAGATACCTATTATGGAATGGTAAAAATATTAATATGAGTTTAGATAATAACATCAAGATTAGACATATTATTTTTTGTCAAAACAAGAGTGTTCATTTATATCTATTATTTTTGAGCAACTTGCGTTGACAAAGAACTAAAAACTAGGCCATTTGTAGATTGAGTTTCAACCTGAGTAAAAGATGTTGACGTTATTTGATTATAAAATTTCCATTATTCGTCCATTCCAATATCAATAATGATTTCGAGAATATTTTCCCTATGAGGCACAATTTTCTCTAAAATATTCTCCTTTGAGAGAACAATTTCCCAAGGAGTCTTTTCTTTTATAGGTTCAACAATTATATCTTTAGACTTCTTAATCATAGATTTCATCTAGGGTGTAGCTGACTGACTAGTAACCTTATGAGTAGTAATCTATGTATGCTCACCCTTCATTAGGGTAATTTTGAGGTCTAAAATGGGCCTCCTAAGGAAATTGTAAAATACTAGTGGAAATAATAAAATAAGATTATTTTACATCATCAAATTTTCGAGAGAAAAAAGAAAAAACTAATTTTTCAACTCATATTTTCAACTCATCTCCCAAATTTTTTACTTAAAATTCGAATGGGAGTACTCATTGGATGAAAAAATTAATTCCTCATCCAAGGAGTACCCATGTTGCATACTTTCAATGGATTCTTCTACACCAAAAATGTGAAATACATGAAAAACGTGCTTGCAATCACGTTTTTTCATGTAATTCTCATTTTTCATATAGCAGGGTCTATCAAAAGTATGCAACATGGGTACTCCTTGGATGAGGAATTAAATTCTTCATCCAACGAGTACTCTAGCTTGCAATTTGAGTAAAAAAATTGGGAGATAAGTTGAAAATACGAGTTGAAAAAGTAGTTTGATTACTTTATTATTTTTTAATCTTTTTACCTTTTTACTTAAAAAATGGTGAATCATCCCCCATGGTTGACATCATCATCTTGAATCCTATTGGATCTTATAAAGTTTATTTTCGTTGTACATTTTTATAAGGACACCCATTTGAGACCTCAAAATTCCCCTGATGTTCAAAATAACTTCTTGGTGAGGAGGTTTTTGTTTAGTATCCTATAGTGTGGTGGAATTCGTAGTTGCACTTGATTGAATGGATGATCTAGGAGCTTGTATTGCAACTATTTCAGTGGCAGGTGATTATAGAATAAGATTCAATGTGGCTCTCTTATTGTTTGTGTAGATTATAAAATCATGTTGTAGGTTTGTGGTAATTCATTGATTATTCTAATCACTTATTCATAAGAGGCTTTCGATTTAAATAAATCATGAAATGAAGACTCTTCATGAATATACTTCTCAAGACCAAATGTTGCAGCGATATTTTTACCTTATTTCTGAGGGTCATGTTATTTAAGAGGAATTGTAGCTAACTTGACACCTTCAAAAGGAATAAGCTATTTTTCACCATGAGGATTGTTAATAATAAAGCGTAGGTCCACTCAAATAGGAAATTCATGCCAAACCATTTTGGACGCCTTTTTTAATTCATGACTAATTCCCATGCCAATCGTTTGATAAGTAACCTTCGTACATAGGAGTGTGTCAGGAACATATATAGGAAGAGCGTGGGGTGGAGAAAGGAAGCCGAAAATACTGATATAGGTAAAGTTCTCCTTACAGTACCAATATCCAATTTTTTAAAGACGATGAATGTTTAGCTGAGGAATCATCAAGTGTTTATTGTCAAATAAGACTTCATGAATAGGAATCAAGGCATTGTGACAATTGACATAAAAGTGTTGAGAGTAATTTTCCTCAAAAATATGATTCTGATAGATATGGATAGGGGTAGGATTGACAGGTATCCATTTCTAACCCATAGCTAGAAAGGTTGTGGACTCATAGATGACATCCATGATAAAAGAACACATATAGAATGGAGGATTAGAAATTGATTTTTTGTCCTCTTAAAGTGTCATGACATGTTTGGAAATGTTATTTGACAGTATTTCAGCCCTATTAAAACCATTACATCGACATCACTTTGAATATTAGTGACTGAATCAATAGGAAAATGATTAACGATTCTCCAACCAAATAAATGACATAACATGGAAGCAATATAACAAAAAGGAGAGGTAAGGGAAGAAATGGGATAATCGAGAGCATATTCTTTGTGATGTTTCTTGGGGAATCTTCTCCAATCTTTTGTTAAAGTGGGAAGGGTTCTATCAAGTTCTGTGAATTATTTTTGCATGAAACTAGTAATGAAAGGCTCATTGAAAGTTAAACCAAGGTTTGGCAGTTTGTACATACCATGAATATCATTTGGCATGAAAGGCCCAACCATTGTACCCTTTGGAGTGATAATCTAGTGCTTTAAAATATTCAAAAAGTCGACAACCCATCGAATGAAGTCTATATAAGGCATGAGTCTTGGACTAGCATCGATTTTATGTAACGTGTACCTCAATGCACTCACTAATATGTAATCCAATTAAATATTTCTCTTAGGTGCATCGTAAGGAACTCTTGCACCAATTTCTTCCTCTGAAGCATATTCCAATTCATCTTTTATTAACTTGAATTTCATCCCATGTTGATACTCAAATTTCTTGAGCAATCATTGCATCTAAATATGATCTAATTTCAAGAAATTTATCATAAAATTCTTCTATAGTTGGCCCTACATTTCTTGAAGGAGGTGACATTTTCCTTGGTCTACCCATTATTGATGATTTCATAGAATGAAATGAAGAATCCCTTTTTATAGGATTGATATCACTTGTAGAGATGACATGGTGCACATAAAGGTAAGAATTACTATGAATTCATGAAAAAAATTAAGTGTAACTAAGCCAAAGGATAGTAAAGGAAAATTAATTAGAAAATACATAGAAAACATAACCATGTGATTATTTCTAGATACAACATCAGCCATGTGAATATCCTAGATGGTATGTGCCAAATAGTGGGTTTGAAGTGACATGTGATTATGTGGCAATGTCGCCATCCCCAGAGAAATTAGCCAAGAAAGAACTCACGAAGTATTTCAGAAGAAAATATCCAGGGAACATTAGCCATGATGATCTAGACGACAAGGCCATCTAAGCTTCATGGACTAATGAATAGGAGAGGGAAAGGCCTATAAGGATTCCTCGACCAATAATTCCCTGGGATGAACTCATGAATGAAAGATATGTTTATTCTAGGATTGGTTATGTGTGGGATAGGTATCACCTAGGGAAAAGTTTAAATAATGAGAAAAAATGCATCTTGAAGGAAAAAAATGGGGCACACTCATACTTAAGTTTTGGGGAGACTTGTATTCATGGTTCCAAGCCTCATTTTTTATGGGATTAAGGAAACAATTACGTTTGGAAACGTATTCTAGGCTAGGAAATAATTAATTGAATTTAATAGTGTTTTCTTCTCAGATCTTCTTTATAAGGTAATTTTTACAATATATTCCTTTCATAGTTCTAAAGGGGGTAGAGAAATAATATAAAGATGATTTAGTCGAGTATATAACCTTAGTTATGTCTTCTACTATGATGGTTTTAGCCTTTGATTTTTTAGTAAATAAAATAAAACCTAAGATAGTTATAAGTATGAAAACATAAAATTAAAGGTATTAAATATTTTTCTAATGGGGTTCAAGTTTCAAAAATTTAAAGGGCCCCCTTTTTATTGTGACATATATACAAAAATGGGTGGTTTTTTTTTTACACACAGGCACAAATTTATCAATTTTCCGATGGCAGTTTGAATTCTGAGATGCATTGGGGAGATCCATGATGACAGATGAAAGTGGTACCCCCCCTTGTGTGTTAACACAGATGAGAGGGTGTAGCGCTATTGTATTTACACCATCTCATTATTGCAAATTTCATAGATTATTGATTTCTATATGGAACCTTCAGACGCAATAGTGAAAGCAGAAATCTCACCCCTATGAAGTCAGTGTTTGGCGGGGGGGTCATGATTTTTTTTAGAATTTTCATTCGAGCCCTTTTATCGAAGAACATAAGATGGTTTATACATCTCATGTTAGAGATAACTGGCCTTTTTCATTCTCCTATGGGCATAATTGACTTAATAGTTGCATACGATGGATCGGTACCACTAGAAGTTCAAAGTAGGCCAATCGCTAAAGAAAAATTGGCCATATTTTTTTCCCCTAGAAGTTTAGATGTTGTTTCTCTATGAATAAAAAAAATTATACTAAACACACACAATGCAAGCAAGTAGACGCATAAAAAAATCAAAAAGAAATTTTTATTAAGTATGCAATTTCTTTCCCCTGATGGGGGTTTTTTCATTGATGGAAATATGGAGAGGGAGGTGACGGCAGTGCCTGTCTAGCCTCCACGTGCACCCCCTACAACTGTTAATGAGAAATAATACAAAACGAAAATGACTTTTGTTGTCAAGGATGAAGGTAGTTATTATCTCTCGCTTGTAGTGTTTACTTGGTAGTGTTTCGATGTGGAGGGAAATGAGCTAGGTGTGTAGTGAGGAGAAGGAAATTGTGTTTCTGCATGCCCCTATGAGGTCTCAAACTTGTGGGAGAAGTAGTGAAAGGAACTTGGGTGGAGCAGATTGGTGGATGTTGTTGGCATTGGCCGACCCCTGGGACCCTCAGATGACTAATCACACTAGAAGAAACTACATTTGCATTGAGCCATTTAGAACCTATGGTGGAGCATAGTCAAGAGGAGAGGATACAATTGGGGTTAACCTCCACATTTCGAAGGTGAAGTGATTTATTCTCGTTTTCTAAGGGAGGATATTTCAATTGCATGTTTTGAGATGCTAGTTGACTACGGGATTGAGAAGAGAGTGGTGGGGAGGTGTGTTTTTGTCGGGCCTCACCAGGGTTTTGGTCGAAAGCTGGAGGCTCTCCTTCTGGCATCTAGATGGAGATGATTTTCCCATTTATGTTGTAGCACAGGGTGTTGGTCTGTCTTTTGCGTGGTATGTTTTCATCCTCCGTTCAGCCTCCAGGGTGGGAGACAAATCTTTCTTTCTTGTCGTTATTATGTTTGGGCATGTGTTTTGGAGTGGGGAAACTACTGAGATGCCTTGTCAAAGGGGCAGGCTACACCGAGGAGGAGGGAACCAAAGGAAGGATGAGAAAATAATGCGGGCACGTGATTGATGAGGATACTAGTGGTTGTCCCGGTCATGTGGTCCCCCCAGCTACATTATATTAAATTATTGACCAACTCTACAACATCCAAATAAACATCGATTTTCTCTGAGAACAGAGGTATGAAGACCATAATGAGATGGTTGCATACATTAATGACATTCATTTCAGTCAGAGTGAAATCATGGAGCATCTTGACAACCTAAGGCGTTAGCACAAGCACACCAATAATCACCTTCGCAGTCTGGAAGTGAGGGTGGATCTTATTAGTTATCATATGCATGAACATGTTGGTCAGTACATAGATCCCCTTATATTCCCCCCTAAGCCGCCTCCATAATATGTTGCAGTTTTATGAAATTTACTTTTTGTTTACTAGTATGTCTCAGACTCTATGTCATGCAATAATAATACATGTAGTCATTTGCTCATGTCTTCCTCCAGGCCCCAATTTCAAAAAGTATTATTGGAATGAGAAAAAGGGGCATCTTGAGATGAATTTTGCAATATGAATTTTGAATATAACATAATTTTTAAACCTTTATTGAAAAAAAAAGTATGAAAATTCTTTGGGAAGCAAGAAAAATATTCCAAATTCTAACGTGCAATTTTTTTTCAAGACCTCTTTCTCTAGTATATAGGTCTTCTCTAGAGTATTTCCAATCTTATTCTCCCATATACTGACAAGATTTTTGATAGAATATGTGTTGGAAAGAACTCTTAAATACAATATCTTATCTTGAGTTATAGCTTCATGCACTTCCTTGATGGTGAATGTTTCAATATCCTCATACTTCACAAAAAAAATTGGACATCCAATGTAGGATATATTAACAACTTCTCAAACAGTACATGATCAAATGTTATGTATAGAAGAGAAAATAGAACATTGCAAAAAACATTGGAATTTCTATCTCTAGATATCACACCTTTATCCCTTGGAGGGGTGGTAAGGCCCAACTTTCCCAAAACTGGAAAGGAAAATCACAGGAAAACAATTACTAGAGACAAATGTGTAAGGGATCCCTTGTGCCTCAATGACCTTGTGAATTTTTGATTTGGTGGGAAACATTGTTTTTATAAGATTTAATTCATGGGTTCTATTAATTTCATTTTGGAACTCAGATGGAAAAATCCTCTATATATATCATGACCAACAGTTGTGAAAAAAAAAAAAATTGGAATTTCTATTTACTTATAGCCCTATATATGAAAGTCTAAAATCTCATCTACAGTGTTATATACCTTTATGGTTCCAACCTCATTAATGGACTTTACAATATTCAATTGATCCATCATCAATGGTCCCTTTATAGGTAAGATAACTACATAAACTTTCTTGAACTACTCCACAAGACTTGCACAATGTTCTAGAGATATATGCAAATAGGTGATTCTATACCAAGTTATGCATTTAGGCACATTCATGAAAAAAAGGGCCTAAATGAACAAATACTCCTAGAATGCTTGGCCTAAAAATAGAGGACTCTCCAGAATACAGGATTCCAAGCAATAATTTTTCCAGATGGAAAACAAAAATGTATAAGAGAAACCATACATTATCAAATCCAAATACAAGATAAATAAATGTAGGGTCGAACTTCTCCATTAGGAGATAAAAACAATGTAAAATCTTTACTTCCATAATTGTTTGCAAAGAAAGGGAAAATTATGCATTTCAATAGAGAAAAAAAGTAGAAAACAAGTACGTACTTTTGAGTCCTCACAACCCACTTGGGAAAATGATCTATTGGGATACCCACAAGAAAAAAAAACCAATGAATCAATTAATTGGACTTAATAATTGGACAAGAGGTGGAAAATTTATTATGAATATTTTATTAAGCTTTAATTATGAGAAGTTAGTTTTTTTTATTCCTAAATTAAATAGGAATAAAAATGGAATTTTTTTTTCTCCCTGCGAGGAGATCAATTCAAGCAGATTAGATCAGTAAGATAGGATAGAATTAGGTTGTTAGAGTGGTTCAATGAAGAAATAATAAAATAAAAGAGAATCGCTTTCGGGTATATATAAGCGTGAATAGGAGAATGTGAAAAAGTGTGAGAGGTGTGGAATAGGTTTGAGTGAGGAGTGAACATAGAGAGTGAATAGAGTGGAGCAACAATGTAATAATCCAGCCATCAAGGGCAATACTTTGTGTATTTTCATTATCGTTAATTCCAAGTATGTTTGTATTTTTATTCGAATGTCTGTTTTAAACTGCCACTTTTTATTTCTTTGTTGGAGTATGGATATCGCATCGCGCACAATGGGGGTTCCATTTTATATGTTTATGTGAAATTATAGATTTGAGTCAATCTTGTGAATTTGCGATATAAACTTTCACAGCAATTTTGGCATTTCACATCCAGAGAAGGGTCGATTCGACGTGTAAGCAACAAATATATAGTGAGTACCGTTAGATCTGGGAATAGATCAACAGTGGAGATCATATCGCAAGATAATGTGGGAGATCCAAAGAAGAGCCACATGTTGACATAAAGATCCATCACATATCGCATAAGATAAAGATCGCACATCGCATGTGATATGGTATAACAGTTAATGGTGGAGTTAAAACTCGCAAAGTGCGATATGTTATAATCACCAATGTGAAAAATTATATATTTTCCAATTTTCGAAATGATATAAGTTGTGATCTGAAATTTACGTTATATCTACGATCTGTGAAGTTCTAAATTTGTGATAATTGTGATCAGAGTCATGCATAATGAAATCTAATTAAGTGTGGTGGCCCATAAACCACAAGTCCATGCATATTTTGAAAATTTGTAGCCTTGCTACATCATTTGGTATCAGAGCACAAACTGAGCTATGTTATCAAGGATTTTAGAAAATATGCCACCCTAGAGAGGAGCTAGCATAGGTCCGAGAAGACTTGTAGTGAATGAAGTTTTGCTAGAAGAGATTCAACACCTTTGTACAAGGATGGAGACAATGGAGACTTCTCAGAGAAGAGCACCTGAAGAGGGGAATCTCAGCATAACAGAGGAACCTTATGAGGAAGAAGAAGAGGAAGAAACGAAGGAAACTAAGGTTTTCAATATATTGCAAAGGCTAGTGGAAGACCAAAGGTGGAAATACCTTTGTATGATGGGTACCTTAATTTGGAAGAGTTGATGGACTGGATCAATTCATTAGAGAAGTATTTTGACTATGAGGAGGTCAATGATAAAAAGAAGGTGAAATTTGTAGCTACCACATTGAAGGGCCATGTAGCCATGTGGTGGGATGAGCTACAATTATCCAGAGAGAGAAAGGGAAAGCCCAAGATTAAGTAGTGGGATAAAATGGTGAGTAAATTGAAAGGTAAATTCATGCCAAAATATTATCAGTTAAATATTTTCAGATAATTACAAAACTTGAGGCAGAAAGGAATGATTAAATCATCAACATAAAGAACAATGATTAAAATCTTACCCCCCACCACAATTTGGTATAGTTTTGCATCTGATTCACTTTTGGTGAAGCCCAGTCAACTAAAATAGTTGTCTATCCGAGTGTAGCAAGAACGAGGTGCTTGCTTCAGACCATACAATGCTCTTTTGAGTCTCCACACATGCGACTTGGTTTTGAAGATCTCGAAACCTTCAGGTTGCCCTATGTACACATCTTCCTCAATGATCCCATTGAGAAACATAGTTTTCACATCCATTTGATGAATGCACCAACCCATATACGCTGAGAGAGCAAGGATGGATCTTATGGAAGAACACCTTGCGATAGGTGCAAAGGTCTATTCATAATCTATCCCCTCGATCTGTGAGGAGCCCCAGACCACAAATACGGCCTTGTATTTCTCCACACTCCCATCAACAACTTAATTTACCTTGTAGATCCATCTTGAACCTACCACTGATTTATCAACCGGCCTTGAAACAATTTCCCAAGCACTGTTTTTGACAATGGAGTCATACTCCTCCACAATTGCATCTACCCATGTGGGCTCCTACACTGCTCCTTGAAAGGAAGAAGGTTCAGTCACAATACATTTTCTCATGATATCCATGTATCCAGTAAATCGGTTAGGAGACTGTCTTTGTCTGTGCTATGAAGTAGGGGCTCCTCAATTCTATGTAGCATCAAGTCTCAGCCTATCAGCTTTTGTGGTATGCCTTCTTCCATTTCTAATGCATGGCTCTACATGAGTGGCTTCCTCCACTCCATGAACCTCCTCTTGTGGCTGATCCACATATAGATACTCATCTTTGGGAACCAGGAGTTCCTCCTCCGCATGCAAGTCCAGATCCCTCTTAAGCAACAAATGCATGGATTTCCCCTTATCAAATTTTATATCCCGTCACACAACAATCATTCTGTTGTTTGGAAAATACACACGATAATTTTGGAGTGTTTCTGTGTACCCCAAAAAAATCCTAACTTTAGTTGTTAGCTCTAGCTTCTTCCTAGTGTCCTTGGTCACATGCACATAAACAGATGAACCAAAAATATTAAAGTTTGAAACATCCAGTTTCTTACCAGTGAAAGCTTCTTTAGGTGTACTCATGCAAAGTACTCTATGAGGACAACGATTTTGCACATAAACCACACTGTTGCATGCTTCCACCCAAAAATGAATTTTTCGACCCTGGTCATGTAACATCACTCGTATTGCACCCACGATCGTTCTGTTCTTCCTCTCTGTGACCCCATTTTGCTGTGGGTTATGAGGCGCTATGAGTTCTCTTCAAATTCCTTCTTTGCTACAGAAGTTCTTGAATTCGTTAGAGATGTATTATCCACCATTATCGCTCCTAAGAGTCGTCAATTTCTTCCCCGACTCTTTCTCCACCAATTCCTTAAACCCACATAATTTTGAGAATGTTTGATATTTCTTCTGCATGATGAAGATCCAGTATTTGCGAGAAAATTCATCAAAAAATATTACATAGTACTTATGTTTTGCTGTTGAAACAATCAAGAACAATCCACACATGTCTATGTGAACTCTCTCAAGTATCCCTAAAGCACGATTTTAATTCTCATGAAAGGTGGACTTTACATACTTCCACATTCTGCAACCCTTGCACTTATCTAACTGATCAAGTGTTCCCATTGGAAGTTCAGTAGATATTTGTTGCATGAATTTCAAGGCTCCATGATGAAGATGGCCTAATCACCTATGCCATAATTTTCCCCCATCCCAGCTCACCACTTTTTCTATCTTTCCCATCATGGCAGCACAACCATCTAACTCCAGCTAATAGAGATTATTAACTCGAATCCCTATCCTCTTGACTTGACCGATTTTTTTTTGTCAGGGGAAAGCTTTTCCATCGCTAAAAACATTTTCATAGCCTTTGTCCTCCAACATTACTGAGACCAAATTTTTCTTTAGACCTAGAATATGCATAACATATTTCAATTGAAATGGTTTACCTAACTCCCTATGAAAGGTAATGGTACCAATCCCAATAGCATTGTACCATCCGTCGTCACCCATAGCTATATGCATCTGGAGATATTTTTCCTCCAAGTCACTGAAAAGTTCCTTATCTCCCATAATGTCAAAGGAAGTGCCATTATCCAAATACCACACCGATCCCAAGGCACTTGAAACCATGAATGCAATCAAGGAGAAGTCAAGCTTAAATTGCGAGGCAAGGGCCTCACCAGCTGCAACTCCAACAACCTTCTTGTTATTCTTCTTTTGTGGATAGTTAGTAGCAAGATTCCCATGTTCGTGACAATGAAAAAACTTCATCTTCGACATATCCAACTTCTTGCCTTTAGACTCAAATTTGGAATGGAATTTCTTCCCCTTCCCCTTCAACGTCTTGGTAGTCAAATAAAAATCCTCTTCATCATCATGCTTTGATGAAGATCCATCTCTGGTGTTTCTTCTGAACTCCTCCTGCACCAGATCCGACCACAGTCGTTCCCAATCTGGAAATTTTTCCCGTCCCTTGATAGAGTCTTCATAACTGTGCCAACTCTTAGGAAGTCCCAAGAGAGCCAAGCTCACCATATCATCATCAACAACATTTATTCCCACACTCCCTAGTTCATCCCGGCATTGGAAAAACTTCATGATATACTTTGGAATGGTGTCACCCTTTTCCATCTTGATCTTCCTCAGTTTATCTTTGAGAGCCAATTTCCTACGGTCGCTGCTACTTTGGAATGGATCCTTGAAAGCCTTCCACATAGCATATGTTGTGGCTTGCCCATGGAGGCTTTATAAAATGTGGTCTCGCACTCCCTCCAACATGATCCTCCTAGCCTTTTCCACTTTATTTTTCCATGCATCAAGATTGGCAGCATCTGACGAAGCAGGCTCAGGAACATCATTGTCAATAAATTCCTTCAAGCCATTTTCTTCAAGTACTGCCTCCATCCTGTCCTTCCAAGAAATGTAGTTCGAGCTGCCCTCAAGTGCATACTATAACCTCAAGCCATTGAAATCCATTTCGATATTGAATCAACTGTAGCACCGAGAAAGTATTTCTGCAAATTCGAATTCTTTCCACCAATGAACTCAAATCCTGCTCCACTACTGTAATTTCATGTGCTCTGATACCATGTAGAAATTATACAAAATACATGTATGTCATGTATTTTCTTGATATAACAATATGCTACTGTTAAATACAGAATCTCTTCTACCATTTTTGCGGAATTTAAAACACAATCGTCAATTCCAATATCAAGAATAAAGATCAATCACACACAACACAGTTTTCCCGGGGAAAGATTATAGCCAAAAACCCCACTATATTCTATTGTATATTATACCATGGATCATGAAACAATTACATACAAAGGTATAATTGTAACACCCCCAATTTGTGTGTTGAATTTTTAAAGTTAGACAATTGAACTTAATCCTAAGGGGGTGGACCCCAATGGATAAGTATGGTGTGAATGTACTTGCATATTTAAGTTGAGGAAATAAATGAAATGATTGTGCATTTTGACCAAGATGAGAATTAGAGATCACTTGCCAAATCCATGAGGATGGATAAGGCAACAAATCCCCACAATCTTTCAAAAATCCTTGAAAGAAATTAATTTAGATTTTGAGGAGGAATCTAAATTTCCCCAATGATGAAGAAAGTACTTGGGAAGAGGTAAGAAAAGCTGGAAAAGCTGAGGAAAAGCATAAAACAGCTTTAAAGATTCCCAAAATGGGAAGCCTAGGCTAAACAGGAAAGAAAGCATCCTGCTATTCTGGACGCAGAATTAGAAACATGCTTTGGGGAAATATGAGCTTAAATAAGTTGCTCCTAAGAAGATCAGAGGTTGGTCTGTTTTGGGAGGTGATCTTAGCTCAGGGGTGAGTCCTGGGAGACAAAGAGGACTCTATGGTTGGGAGGTTGGTCATTTGCAATTGTGGTATGTTCTGAATTTCTTGTTATTTTGTTTTATGATAGTATGAATGGGCTACATATAAAATTAAATTTTATGGTATGATTAATTTTAGTACTACATTTACCAGAGTCCATCCTAAGGCTTTCACCTTCCAGATTCTGGTTAGTTGTAGACCATAAATCCATAGAGTAGAAACCCCAGAAACTCTAAACCAAAGTCGGTTTAAATCTAAAGTTACTTAGTCTCCACAGATAATTAAATATTTTCTTGTTTCATGTAGATACAAGGTGATATTATATGCTCATAAGTATATTAGAAAAATATTGTAGCAGAACTGAGGTAAAGAAAGTAAAGACATTAGAATATGGAATTCGAAATTCTTCTAGATAAAGAAGTAATTCTACTCTATAGGAGTATTCCAGCATTTATATCATTTATGGGGTCTATTGCATTTTAAATTCACCTCTAAACATTGAAATAAATATTATGGCAATGTATTTAATCTATGCTAAATGTACACCACCAAATGAAACATCGAATACATGTATATGCATTGAAAAAAAATATATACATACATTAACAAGTATCAAGAACTACCACAATAGAACCTTTTACCATCGATTTCAAATGAGCTATATATATATATATGAACCGCATAGGTAAAAATGAAGTATAAATACGAATCATTATGATGAAACGAAATATATATACGAGCCCTATAGCTATTTGGGAAAATATATATATACGAACTACATTAACTCATGGTGGTAAATTAATTTACTAGGCATTGGGCCTATGTCAACAAATTCCTCTAACTATATGGATATTTATAACCCACGGCATTTGGAGGATCTTTTTAACGTTAGATGAAACGAATAGAGGTAAAAGATAAAACGCTACTACGCGACCGCGTGTAGATTATAACAGTTGTAACAATAATTATTACGAGATAGCGTGTAGTTTATAAGGGTCGACTATATGATTTCACCATATATATAAATCTCTATGCATAGTATTTGGATTCTTTGATATGCAGTAAGACATAATGTTAAAATACCACAGGCGACGCAATCTTACCTCCGTTCGTGAGGAACGCTACCAGCATTAACCATATCTGATTACAGAATTGAATTTACGTTAACGCACAGAGATTACCAAGGTGAGAGTCAAGACACTGGTCATTTTTGCCATAACTCGAAACGCAGTCACTTGAAACATATAGAATCTGACTGGCCATGACGCCTTTGACCATAGCCACGTGTGAGCCAGTTTAAAAAAACACAAAAAAAAAGCCATAATATAAGTTCGAACAGCTAGCGTCTGAACTCAAACGATATCAAATTTGAATGAAAGCACAAACCCACAAGTTTGATGCATCACTTCCGCCGCCGTATGGAAGAACGTAGGGTTTACCTGTGAATCGACATTTTCTTCCTACCCAAGCGTTGCATTGACGCTTACAACAGTAAAACCAAGAAAATCCATACGCTGTGTAAAGAGATTTGAACGCCTACTTATCTAACTCGAGATGCAAATAAATCTAAGCTGCTCCAAGACTTGAAATAAAAACAAGAGGATAGATTTCTTCACAGGGAACGCGTGCTGAAAGAGGCAGTGACAGACCGGGAATTAGCACTCAACCAATTAGGGTTTACACTAGAGCAGGTTAGAAAAATTATGACAATGAAAAAAAATCGGTGTGTACAAATCAAACAAGGGCACCGCCTGGAAAATAAAATGAAGCTTGAAAAACGCTAGAGAGCAGGCTATATCTCTAGCCTGAGATGCCGACACTCTGTCCGCTGTGCAAAAAACAATCCGAAGATGAGGAGATACGGTATTCTCTAACAACAAAAGAAATAAAAGAAGTCTCCGAACGTAAAGAGATATAAAAACAGTGGGAAACCTTACGCTGAATCTCTCCATTTGGCAGTAGTTCGACACCTTCGCGATGGCCTCGCGTCACTACACAGGAGGTATCCAGAAAATAATCGCAAGTAAGTGAAGAAACCCTGCATGGAGACAAACACAAAAACCAGAGAAGATAAACGGTAGCCGCAACCTGATCCGGCTTGACCAGCAAGCACAGGCGAAGGGAGTGGTGAAAGACAACGATTCTATATTACAGAAATGAATGGGAAGGGTCGAATGAACAAATCAGCCCCAGAGCCTCAATTAAAAGGAAGCCCCCGTAACCCTAATCACACTGCCCCAGAAATTCAGTAAATCCCTATGTTGATTGAGGAAACTCAGCCACGTCTATAGGCGGGTACCTGGTGATGTTAAGAAGCGCAGAGGAGGAGGGAGAAGCTACGCATCGCATGCACAGGAATAGAGTGCTAACCCTAAGATTAATAACTCTCCGCGGCAGCAAACGGCGCACCCAGTACTTGGGCCAGCCGAAAAGACAACTAGAAAAACCACCCGTCAAATTCTTGCTGGGTATGGGACGAGATACACAGGCAGCTGGTACTTTCCTCTCATGAGTGAGGCGCCGTCCCAACCTACAACACCATAGAACGCAACAAAACCACACTCCCACGTTAAACCAAGTCGAATACGGTGCGATGCGTATATTACAAACAAGAACTGGTACGCCTGTTGCGCCCTCCACGTATGAATCAACACGGGTATGCACTGGTTCGGAATCCCAGTAATAATAAACCGCCGAAAGTTGAAATAAGGTTGGAGTTGTTACGCAGACCTCAACATCATTACATTAGAGGCTATTGTATAATTATGAACAGATCGCAAAATGCTACGCCGCGAAAAATCCGGCAAGTAATTGGACGTAAGCAATGCCAAATGTTTACGATTAGGGTTAGAAAATATCTGTTATGATGGACTTACACCGTATATATATCCATGTATATATATCTGGAGTTAAGTGAAATGTGTGTTATATATTATATATATAGTCGCTACTCCGACGTATTGTCAAATTATATTCATACTATGCATTCAGGATGCTTGGGAGGATACGATAACATTATAAAACGGTGTATACATGTTTATATATCATATATATATATACCTATTACATGTTTATATGTGTGAGGACCCACGAATAATATCAAAGGGATATAATATATATGGGCTATGTATATGAGTGCGCATTCAATTAATATTTATATATGGCATATATATATATATATAGGTGTTATATATATATATCTATGTGCATTCAAGAAATATTATCAAGGATATATATATATAGATAGAAGTAACATATGTGTTATATATATAAGCGGTAGATGTATGTATGACTTATATGATGATATCGAAAGAGATGAATGAACCTAGGGTCTAAACTTATACTATATGGGTTTTAATGTGCACAAGAGGAATACAAATGAGGAATATTGAATATTATTAGGAAGGGGTAGTGGAAAAGAAATCTTGATTTTTAAATGAGATACTAGAGGGGTCGATGAAAATTTAAAAAGATGGAAATAAAAATCCAATTTCTGAATTTAATATTCAGACAACCAGGTAAATACAAAATGAAACCCCAGTATATAAGTGAAAAAAAAAAAAAAATTCCTTAAACTGGAGGTGTTACAATAATCTAATAGATCTCAGTAGATGAGCTAATTGTCTTACACTGTCTTACAAAAATGGGCAATTTCCTTAGCCAATTTAATGTCTCGAGACAACCTTCCTCCACTGGGCAATCCCTGCTGATAGCAATCCCTGAATGAGTGCAATATTGCCTATCTTGATTTTAAAATCCTCATGGGCACATCCAGTGTGTGTGTGGTTTCATGTGTGAAATCAGATAATGTCACAACTCATAGTTTACTTCCCTTTCACCTAGAACTCAATTGGGTCTCCATTGGATCTAACATGCATGCAGTTAATAATAGGAAATCTTCAGTTGCATGTGAGACCATTAATTCTGAATTAATTAATAATTAATTCACTTTATATCTCAGTAGTGTATCTTTAGTTACAACTAGCACAACTGAGTTTAACTCACTTAACTAAGTTAAACTACTTTAAAAATTGCACAACTACACTTCCAACTCCGTTACAACTTTGAATCACTCAGTTATAACTAAGTCAACCTACATGTCCCACCAACCAACCACTTAACTCGAAATTCCTTTAGCTAACAGATTTTCCACTTCAGTTAACTATTTCCAAGTGCTCATTGAGAATATAATATAGTTTATTGTACAAATAATATTAAGGGATAATAATAGTAGACACACATCTACAAATAGATATGAATTCTATAAATAGATTATGCACATACATCTATAAATAGACACACACCTAAAAATATCCTGAGGCTCCATCCTAGTGTAGGTGCTTAATTTTCACTAGGATCTTCTTGTTGAATCTCAACAATCCACGTTACGGTGGATTGTTTGAGCATTGATATGCTCTTGCTCTATTTCACTGTAACATACCCCGATAACCTTGCAGGAAAAATGCATGGAGTTAGGAGTTTTTCCAACATTTACGAATGTGTAACCTTATAAATTTCTTTATATATTTATGCATTAACCATTTAAATACCCATTATCATCACTTAGAGAAATATTTAGCAAAAATCATAATGAGTTACACAACCATTAATTTTTCTTGTTGTAGCATATTAACTTAGATTTCCTGCTATAACTATGCATCGATCCCATGATCATTTTAATTCAATTAGTAGATCACCTAATTGATAATATCAACGTCATATCATGAAAGAAATTAACATAAACGAAACACAATTAACAATCACATAAATAGACACCCATATACCTCCTGGAAACCCCGTAGGGTGAAAACCAAGAACGTTTAATTTTATTATTAAACTGTGAGGGTTGTCACCCCCTCACTCAATGGTTATAAGGGAGTCCATCCCTTGACCATTGTCATAAAAATTTACATATAAGCTTAATCTTTAAACGTAAAACAATTCTAGCTATAGTTATTACAATCATCATGATACCATTTACCTTACCTAATCATCAATCTCTGTCTTTGTATTCAGACTGTTTCCTTCAGGGGATCATTGTGCAATTGGAACTACTAAACCTGCATGGACTAACAACTCTTTATCTTCCATAATGTTAAACTTGAAATTTCCTTTTCTCAAGTCATCCTTCTTTCCTTCCATTTCTGTCATCAGCACACTTGATATCATGATTAGATAAAATATTAATAAACCAATAATCAATCTCTATTTGTGACACTTCAACAAATATTTGTATGCATTTATAAAACATAACCACATTGACATTAGTTTCCTTATTTAACATCATTTCACATGCATTAGTAACAAATAAATCAATATCAAGCATCCTCTTTCCACTAAACACTAATAAAATCTTGCATGCACTTTCCTATTATTTCCAAAAGAAAGCTAACATACTATATAATAATATTGTGCATGCAAATGCATAACAATATTTTCAAGATAACTATCCCAACAAGCAATTTCTCTTTTTGCCTACTCGTATGTTTTCTTTTCCATATGGATTAATGCAATAGATGTTATACTTACGCATGTGAATACATGTTCTTTTCCAAAAACATATTTTCCACCCAAGATCTATTCATAATGGTTACTATGTATAACAATGCCAACTCTATTTCAAAAAAAGTTAACATACAAGTTATATTTTTGTGCATGCAATAACATATCTTGTTCTTCCTGCATGTAAAACATATATTTCTTTCCAAAAGAAACCAAATAAATATTTCATGGAAAAATAAACACATTTCTTTTCCAAGGGTCAAACGCATACCACTTATCATTCCATGCATGCAAAGTGACATTTCCCTCTCATCCAAAAGATATAACCAATAAATATGCATAATATTCTCCCAAGATAAAGCTAATACCATAGCTAATCCCTTTAGGTTGGACAAATACATATTATTTTTCCCAAAAGAAGGCTAACACAATAAATATTATGTGATTGCATCTTCCTTTTCTCTAGAAATCTAATACTCAAAAATATATTTTTCCCATGCATGTAAGCATATATGCTTCTCTAATTAATCTTACATAATAAAGCATGTGATTACTCTTTTTCCTCTCTAAGAATCTAATCCAATAATGCATACAAGGATATATTTTATCTTCTATTCATTTCGAAGAGTTTTAACACAATAATTATTTCCTTCCATACAATTATGCAATGTTCCAAATGGGAAAATATAGGCTTAGTAGGGAATATCTTAAGATACTCCACTATGGAATCACAGCAATATGGAATTACACCAATAGATCTAAACCAGAGATAGACTGGCAGGGCATTTACTAGATGCATCACCTTCACAAGGAAGGGTGAAATCCAGAGGCTTCCTGGCCCGTTCCAGACTCTGTCTATAGAAGAATGGTGAAACACAGCAAGTGTGGGAATGACACACTCCTCTTATATTTTTCTGATCTTAGGAACCTTAGATCTATAGATCTAAACAATGGATCCAAAAGAGAAGTAAAAACCAACCAAGGAAGAAGCGCTAAATTCCACTCTCAGGAAAATCTGCAATAGGCTCAAGGAGGACATTGTATAAGCAAGCCAATGTGAAAATAATGTAGAACAGGGCTGGGTTCCCTTATTTTAGGCTGTGTCAGACCGCAAGAAAATTTTCAGCAAAAATAAATGAGTTTAGAGGTTTTAACAGATCTCCCACAATCAACACTAGTTGAAAATCAACTAAAGGAGAGAGTTGGTAAATAGAGAAACCGACCTTTAGAAATTGCACAGTTTCTGCTGGAAGACACTAGAAATCAGCCATTAGACTCATGTTATAGTATGGCATCAAGAAATCAGATCTATAATCAAGTTCCTTTGTAGAAGTATTTGATTTACTTGAAGCAAGAGCAAGAATCCTTCAAAAATAATAGCAGAAACAATTGGAAAAGCTGCAGAAAGACTTGACAACATTTTATATGAGGAGCTTCAGCTGATGTAGGTTAATATTCAGATCTAAAACTGATATATGGCTGAAACATCAGATCCATACCAGATCTGGAACTACTCAGCCTTCTAAACAAGATCCCCCTGGGGTTTTATCAAAATAATGCATAAATAAGTGTAGATCTAGCTTTTAATACACTGAAATTTTTATTGCAAATAAATTCAATCATTATATAATCAGGGTCCATATGAAAACAAAAATATTTTCAAATAATATGGTTACTCATCTCTTGATTCATGCTTGAAATACTCTCTTCCTCTTCCTTGGCTCCATTCTCCATGTATTCTCCCATTTCCCTCTTCTATTTCTCTCATGGGATTATAATAAAATAGAATTAATTAAAATGGAATAAATTTTATAAATCATAAAAGTATTCCAACTTTTTTCTAAATCATAAAATAATTCCATCTTTTCTAATTCATAAAAGCATTCCAGCTTTTCTAAATCCTAAAAGTATTCCAGCTTTTTTCTAAATCATAAAAGAATTCCATATTTTCTAAATCATAAAAGCATTCTAGTTTTTCTAAGTCACAAAAGCAATCCATAAATCTCTCATGCTTTTATTTTTAAAGGTAGATTTTCTTTTTCCTTATGAGAAAAATATCACTTATCCATACTTTTTCCAAATCTATTACTCATTATTTCTAAAACTCATAAAATATACCAACTTGGAAATATAATTTATTTCCATAGAAGAATTTAAATTATTCTAAATAAAATAATTAAGAAATAATTCTTCCAATATTCTTATAATTAAGAATTACAAGAATATTTGTTATGTAATATCAATATAATAATTAATAATATTTAATTATTTGATAACCCTCATTTTATGAGAGTTTTTTTTTTTTACGGTGGCTTATGCGAGGGATATTACAAACTCCCCCCCTTAAAGAGAACATCGTCCTCGATGTTCTTCTCTTGTTGGAACATTAACCTTTAATTTTCATTTCCAATTATTTAGGAAATGTAAAATAATACCTAAATCATAATACTTTCACAAAAGCTCAGGGAGCACTTAGCCCTTTAATCATCAAAATGATAAGAAAAACTCTATCAAGTGCACATTGCATTTTATTTAGGAGTTACACTAGTCATTCTCTCCCACTAGTGTTTTTGAAAATTACTGTCTTTCTCTCCCACAATAATTTCAATCTAATTCAAACTCATGGTATTTATCTCCAACCATTTCCTTTGCAAATTACTGTCTTTCTCTCCCACAGTAATTTCATTCAAATTCAAATTCATGTCATTAATCTCCAGCCATGTTCCTCTAATATGTCAGGAATTTAAAGTTCAATAAATCATTATTTTATCTAACATGATTTATTTCAGTCGCCTATATATTTCAATTAATTTCCTCTATGCATACATATAGATCAGCCATTTATGACATGTTCATTTTCTCATAAAAACACAACCTATTTCATCTAAATTGTTGCTAAGATAATTTAATATATCATGCATGCAAAAATATAGCACATGCAACAACTTTGAGACATGAAATTTACAGTCTATTGTAACATCCAACATCTTTAGATAATTTGAAAACTTGTAACATAACATAGACAAAATTTCATCTAACCTTAGTTAATTTTTGGGAATTATTGAGAACTCGGCATATTCCACCCATCCGTGAACTATCTCCAATAGTTACCCACCGAGCTAAGATTTACTTGCCACTAGAATCAATAACCTCATTGATTCCTTGGTGATTTCTTCCCAGCAGATTTTTAGCAGCGTCCTGCTTTAAGGTCTGCCAACCTTTTTGCCTAGGCCTTTTTGTTTTATATTTTTCGAAAAAGATACTCTTTTTTTTCTTTGAAGCATGCCTTTCTCTCCCGCTATGCTTTATTTTACCCCACTTAGTATTTATCTCCAACTAAGTCATTAACATAATCTTTCTCTCCCATTATGTTAATATTTCCTCTTTATTATTTTCTCCTAGGGAATTTTAGGAGACTTTTAGGGAAGGTCCATGTTGAACTTAACCACCAATAGCTTTCCATAAGCTGGCAAGAAGTCTTCTAAAACTCTAGAGTTATTTCCTGAATACCCCAACTAAAGTATTCATTAACTCAACAATAAAATTACCTCATTACATCAATCCCATCATAGCTTCCATAGCCATTGAATCCAATAAAAATTCAATGTCTAAAAATAGTCAATGTCTACAAATCCACTGTAATTTACATAATTTTCCATTGCATATTATAATTAAGGCAAAGGAATATTTATGTACACCATGCATCTGTACTTAACCCACAACATGGGATCCAAAATTTGTCAAAGCACATTGACAACAATTCATCGCATGTAATATAGGTGGTATACATTCAAAATTTCCACATAATAATAATAATCATGTAGCTTAGAAAAAAGACATTAACATATGTTGCATACCATAGCATGATACTTTATTTAAGGTCTCACCTTAGCAGCCATCAATATTGTAGAGAACTAACAGTCCCATTGAACACTAGGACACAAAATGTGATTCTTTTTTTTTTTTTTTTTCGCTTACCATTAGCTTGCAACCATATAAGCGACAACCATTGAGGAATTTTGTGAAAATAATTTGCAATCATGAAATCTACAATCATTGTAGACATTTTTTCAAATAGTATGCAAGCATGCAATCTACAACCAGTTCGACATTCCATCAAACAATTTTCAAGCATGCAATCTACATCCATTGAGGAATTTTAACAACAATTTGCAAGCATGCAATCTATGGTGGATAAGGCATTCTTCCAAATAGTTGGCAAGCATACAATCTACTGCCATTGAGGGACTAGTTAGCATAGATGAAATAAATTTCCATAAATATGTTTATACTATCATAGAGATAGTAAAACTAGAATTTCTAGAACATCATGAATCATATTAATATCATCAATGGTAAAATTTCTGCTAATAACAGAACCAACAATCCCTACAACAACGTCTAATCAGGAAATTTGACCAAATTATGGATCCATTTCTAAACATAACTTTTTCTTGGAATCACCATGGGGTTACATGATCTCAAGGTATGAAAACCCCTTGATATTAAAGATTAATCACATCCAAAACTTCCACGGATGAAATTATTTAAAATACAAAACCGTGGATCTCAATTACCACTTTTTGTCGAACACATGGAATGCAAACTTTCCTCTACAACTCTAAATGAAGAAAGAGAACCCACAATTATGCTACTATGATTTTTTCATTGAATTTAAGTTCACTATGTGAGTTATATTTCACTCGTTGCTTATTTTTAACAACTAAAGAGTTTCGTTCAAGTATATATATATTTTGTTTTCAACATTCCATTGTCCTCTTCAGGTTCAAACCCAACTTCTATATTATTTATTTATCACACCAACCATACATGTATTCATTATTTATAGGTAGTGCATGATAACTTTAGCCATGTTTTTCCATTTTTTTTTCTTATGCACCATAATAATTTTTCTCACATTATGCATGCAAAGGTTGGTAATTAATCTACAATATAAACAGTGAGTGCTCAAGATGGTTCATAGGTACAATAGAATTTTTATTGTATTTTATCCACATCCATATTCAAATTTCATGAGCACAACTTTTAAAGAAACATTATAACTGTCTACCCTTTCATGCAGTCATTAATCATGCAACATGCATCTCATGTTAATTGTAATATACTACAAGTTTAATTAAAGTCATACCTGAGATGATGCCCACTAGCATCATACCTCTACTTCTTCTTTTCATAATGATTCTCAAAAGGCGCCAGTGTTGCAACCTTTTGCTCTGATACCATTTGTAACATACCCCGATAACCTTGCAGGAAAAATGCATGGAGTTAGGAGTTTTTCCAACATTTACGAATGTGTAACCTTATAAATTTCTTTATATATTTCTGCATTAACCATTTAAATACCCATTATCATCACTTAGAGAAATATTTAGCAAAAATCATAATGAGTTACACAACCATTATTTTTTCTTGTTGTAGCATATTAACTTAGATTTCCTGCTATAACTATGCATCGATCCCATGATCATTTTAATTCAATTAGTAGATCACCTAATTGATAATATCAACGTCATATCATGAAAGAAATTAACATCATCAAAACGACACAATTAACAATCACATAAATAGACACTGATATACCCTGGAAACCCCGTAGGGTGAAAACCAGCAAACGTTTAATTTTTTTATTAAACGCTCGTGAGGGTTGTCACCCCTCACTCAATGGTTATAAGGGAGTCCATCCCTTGACCATTGTCATAAAATTTACATATAAAAATAATCTTAAACGAAACATAACTAGCTATAAGTTATTACAATCATCATGATACCATTTACCCACGAACCATCAATCTCTGTCTTTGTATTCAGACTGTTTCCTTCAGGGGATCATTGTGCAATTGGAACTACTAAACCTGCATGGACTAACAACTCTTTATCTTCCATAATGTTAAACTTGAAATTTCATTTTCTCAAGTCATCCTTCTTTCCTTCCATTTCTGTCGTCAGCACACTTGATATCATGATTAGATAAAATATTAATAAACCAATAATCAATCTCTATTTGTGACACTTCAACAAATATTTGTATGCATTTATAAAACATAACCACATTGACATTAGTTTCCTTATTTAACATCATTTCACATGCATTAGTAACAAATAAATCAATATCAAGCATCCTCTTTCCACCAAACACCAATAAAATCTTGCAAGCACTTTCCTATTATTTCCAAAAGAAAGCTAACATACTATATAACAATACTGTGCATGCAAATGCATAACAATATTTTCAAGATAACTATCCCAACAAGCAATTTCTCTTTTTGCCTACTCGTATGTTTTCTTTTCAATATGGATTAATGCAATAGATATTATACTTACGCATGTGAATACATGTTCTTTTCCAAAAACATATTTTCCACCCAAGATCTATTCATAATGGTTACTATGTATAACAATGCCAACTCTATTTCAAACAAAGTTACATACAAGTTATAGTTTTGTGCATGCAATAACATATCTTGTTCTTCTTGCATGTAAAACATATATTTCTTTCCAAAAGAAACCAAATAAATATTTCATGGAAAAATAACCACATTTCTTTTCCAAGGGTCAAACACATACCACTTATCATTTCATGCATGCAAAGTGACATTTCCTCTCATCCAAAAGATATAACCAATAACTATGCATAATATTCTCCCAAGATAAAGCTAATACCATAGCTAATCCCTTTAGGTTGGACAAATACATATTATTTTTCCCAAAAGAAGGCTAACACAATAAATATTATGTGATTGCATCTTCCTTTTCTCTAGAAATATAATACTCAAAAATTATTTCTCCCATGCATGCAAGCATATATGTTTCTCTAAATAATCTTACATAATAAAGCATGTGATTACTCTTTTTCCTCTCTAAGAATCTAATCCAATAATGCATACAAGAATATATTTTTATCTTCTATTCATTTTGAAGAGTTTTAACACAATAATTATTTCCTTGCATACAATTATGCAATGTTCCAAATGGGAAAATATAGGCTCAGTAGGGAATATCTTAAGATATTCCACTATGGAATCACAACAATATGGAATTACACCAATAGATCTAAACCATAGATAGACTGGCAGGGCATTTACTAGATGCATCACCTTCACAAGGAAGGGAGAAATCCAGAAGCTTCCTGGCCCATTCCAGACTCTGTCTATAGAAGAATGGTGGAACACAGCAAGTGTGGGAATGAAACACTCATCTTAGAGTTTTCTGCTCTTAGGAACCTTAGATCTATAGATCTAAAAAATGGATCCAAAAGAGAAGTAAAAACCAACCAAGGAAGAAGCGCTAAATTCCACTCTCAGGAAAATCTGCAATAGGCTCAAGGAGGAAATTGTATAAGCAAGCCAGTGTCAAAATAATGTAGAACAGGGCTGGGTTCCCTTATTTTAGGCTGTGTCAGACCTCAAGAAAAGTTTCAGCAAAAATAAATGAGTTTAGAGGTTTTAACAAATCTCCCACAATCAACACTAGCTGAAAATCAGCTAAAGGAGAGAGTTGGTAAATAGAGAAACCGTCCTTTAGAAATTGCGCAGTTTCTGCTAGAAGACACTAGAAATCAGCCATTAGACTCATGTTATAGTATGGCATCAAGAAATCAGATCTATAATCAAGTTCCTTTGTAGAAGCATTGATTTACTTGAAGCAAGAGTAAGAATCCTTCAAAAATAATAGCAGAAACAATTGGAAAAGCTGCATAAAGACTTGACAGCATTTTATATGAGGAGCTTCAGCTGCTGTAGGTTAATATTAAGATCTAAAACTGATATATGGCTGAAACATCAGATCCATACCAGATTTGGAACTACTCAGCCTTCTAAACAAGATCCCCCTGGGGTTTTATCAAAATAATGCATAAATAAGTGTAGATCTAGCTTTTAATACACTGAAATTTTTATTGCAAATAAATTCAATGATTATATAATCATGGTCCATATGCAAACAAATATATTTTCAAAGAATATGGTTACTCATCTCTTGATGCATGCTTGAAATACTCTCTTCCTCTTCCTTGGCTCCATTCTCCATGTATTCTCCCATTTCCTCTTCTATTTCTCTCATGGGATTATAATAAAAAATAGAATTAATTAAAATGGAATAGATTTTATAAATCATAAAAGTATTCCAACTTTTTTCTAAATCATAAAAGAATTCCATCTTTTCTAATTCATGAAAGCATTCCAGCTTTTCTAAATCCTAAAAGTATTCCAGCTTTTTTCTAAATCATAAAAGCATAAAAGCAATCCATAAAGCCTCCATAAATCTGATTTTTCCTAAATTAGAAAATCATTCCATAAATCCCTCATGCTTTTATTTTTAAAGGTAGATTTTCTTTTTCCTTATGAGAAAAATATCACTTATCCATAATTTTTCGAAATCTATTACTCATTATTTCTAAAACTCATAAAATATACCAACCTGGAAATATAATTTATTTCCATAGAAGAATTTAAATTATTCTAAATAAAATAATTAAGAAATAATTCTTCCAATATTCTTATAATTAAGAATTACAAGAATATTTGTTATGTAATATCAATATAATAATTAATAATATTTAATTATTTGATAACCCTCATTTTATGAGAGTTTTTTTTTTTTACGGTGGCTTATGCGAGGGATATTACATTCACATACAGAGGCTTCAACTTTCGTCTTTTCAATTGGGGACATGCAAAGAAAAGAAGAGAAACAGTAGACTTGCTTTGATACCACTGATCTGGATTTATGCAGGAATGCAATAAAATAAAAAAATAGACATAAGCACATAGATGCAGCAGAAATAATGCTTCATTTCATTAATTTCAAATAATAGAAATATGCTTACAGACATAATGGAAATCAAATAGCTAGGGCGTTGTTAGCTTATCGCTAAGAAGAGATGTGGCGGATACATGCCTCTGAACTATGTTACAATGAGGCTCGAGGGCCTATTTATTACTAAGAAATAGTGGAAAACTCTAAATATCCAAAAAAGTAACCCTAGGAGATGAAGCGCAAACTATGGGCCCTGTTTGGGTAAATTGGTGTTTCAACTTCCCATTGTCATAACTTTGGCATACTATTTGAGTTTAACACACATGATACATCGTTAGAAATATATATCTAAGGACTACAATTGTTGATTGAAATATTGATTCTAGTATATAATCAGAAGCGTGATGCCCGAAAAATGTCGTTTAGGTCCTCAAAACGGCTCTGGAAGTTCATGACCCAAAAAACTGCTAAAAATAGTAAGTTATGTTGAAACTGAAAAATTGAAAGGATTGATGCTAGCGTTTCAAATGGAATAGGAAGGTAGCTACCAATATCCACCTAGATCATTAGGGTCCCAAAATGACTCCGAGAGTGCAGGACCTAAATACCTGCTAAAAATAGTAAGTTGTTCTAAGAGTGAAAAGCTGCAAGAATTGATGGTGCATGTCCAAATGGAATAGGTGGGTGGCCACCAATATCCACTTGGATCATTGCTCCCTCCTTAGGAAGCAATGGTCCCCATTGCGTTGAGATCCTCCACGAGATGAGGCAAATTCTATTGAACTAGCTATTAGATTTGTCGACGATGTCAGGGACCTGTGGGCATACATGCTGGATGCGTTTAGTAAATTTCGTTTCTTTATTATCCTCAGAAAGTACATGTGTGGATTTTGTTTGTGTATTTGTATGAGGTATGGCAACATCAGGTGGGGGTGCATCAGGGGTCAGAGCAATGGTGTGCTTGTCCTGACAGTATAGAGGAACCTTTGTGAGTGAGGAGAAAATGTCCTCGTATTCCTCCATAAATTTTTCCATCAACTATAGCCATGCAGGGGAGCCCTATTTCGAGGTTGTGGCCATAATATTCTTCTTTCCCTGGGAGAGAGTTGTAAGGAAAATTTATTTCCTGGTTTCAGAAACAATCTTATTGTGTTGTTTTGGAGTATTCAAAGAGATGACAGGAGGCGGTACTACCTCCGGTATCCTGTACATGTTATTTCACAAAGTAACAATAACAACACGAGGCCTAGACTCATGCACAACATGTCACCTCCGTAAATATGGTTGGCCCAATAATACATCAGCTACATCAAGAGGAGCAACATCACACACTACCTCATCCGTGAATGGATTGATATTGTACGGAAGGAGGCATTGTTCGCGAACGCGTAGATCTCTCCCTAGGTGAAGCTGCCTGATGGTATATGGTTGTGGGTGTGCTATGGTTGGTACGTTGAGCCGCTTCACGACCTTCCTTGAAATGAGCTTCTTTTGGCTTTTGCTATTGACGAGGAATTTTAGTGGAGAACCCTTCACCCACATCTGCAAATCGAAGAGGCGATCCCCCTCCTATGGATCCTCAGGATCCTCCCTCTGGATCTTGGTGGTGGAAACAATGGCATTGGGATCTACATTAATGATCTGCTTCCCTTTTTCATTGCCTTTGTTTGGTTCTGACTCAGGATCAGGACATGCATCTGATTTGGGTGCCTTTAGCTTGGCCACCAACGACTGTTTGGCCCGACACTTGTTTGTGCTGTGAGTGCGGCTATTATGAAATTCACACCACTTCCCTATTTCCTTCTTTCGATTTATGGTGTTGTTTAGTTTCTCCCCACTTTGGCCTTGCCTCTTGTTCTACAGTTCGGGGGCGCCTTTCCTTCGCTTTGGATTCACGGATCCAAAGTCTTGCTTCTTTTGCTTAAATTTCTGCTTGATCTTGGTGGCATAACGATATGTTGTGCCAAGCGATGTAATGTTGAGGAACTCCATTTCCTCATGAATTTGTCTATGCAGATAGATGCAGTACTTGAGCACCAAATGTCTCTTCGAATCTTTAATACCCAACTTTTGTGCACAGTGTATGGAACAAATTAATCAGTTCATGCACATCTTGATCCCTTTGTTGCCCCAGCATGGTCCATTGGATATACTTGTCCTCATAGCTCCCCATGGGGTAATATTATTTCTTGATGCCATTTCATAATGAATTCGAAGTGGGTGTGGTCGAGAACAGAGAGGGTTTTGTCTCATTGTTTTTCTCAAGGTAGTTTTCCCACCAATATTTGACATGGGGGGCGGCTTTAAGGAGTGCAAAAATAATATTTTCTCGGTCAGAGAGATCATGGACCGAGAAATACCCTTCCAGCAAATTCAACCATCTATATACGACGTTTGCATCTATCTGGCCTTCAAATATAGGAATGTCAAAGTTTACCTGTACCTTGAAGGGAGTAGCACCTCTAGAGTGGTTGTTGGATGCAGATGCACTGTAGGTGGGAAACCATTGAAGGATCTGAGCAAAGTTATCCATCATCATGTTCCTTTGTTTCTCGAGGGCCTCCTCAAGCAATATTTTTATAGGATCTCATGCTCCATCATATTTATTTTCTTCCACCATGGGAGGTCATCGGGGTTTGCGAGTCCGGTCTTGTAAAGGTTCAACCAAATCAAATGCTAAATCATTATACCCTGACCATGTTGGGGACATGCAAACAAAAATAGAGAAAGAGCAAACCCGCTCTAATACCACTGATCCGAATTTATGCAGGAACACAAAAAAATACAGAAATAGACATAAACAAAGAGATGCAGTGGAAATAATGTTTCATTTCATTAATATCAGATAGCATAAATATGCTTACACACATAATGGAAATCAAATAGTTAGGGTTTTAGTAGGATATATATTAGAAGAGATGTGGTGGAAACATGATTATAAACTATGTTAAAATGAGGCTCGAGGGCCTATTTATTATTGAGAAACAATGGAAAACTCTAAACATCTAGAAACCTAACCCTAGGATATGAAGCTCCAACAATGGGCCCCATTTGGGTAAATTGGTGTTTGAAATCCCCAAGGTTGTAACTTTGGCATACTATCCCTGTTTGACACACATGATACCTTGTTAGAAAGATATATCCGAGGACTAAAACTATTGACCATGAATATCAATTTTGGATGGAATCATATATCAATTTCAGAACCGAATCATATTTTTTGAAGGCGTGACACCCAAAAAATGTCATTTAGGGCCTCAAAACGGCTCCAAAAGTTCAGGACCCGAAAAATTGCTAAAAATAGTAAGTTGTGATGAAAATGAAAAAATGTAAGGACTGATGGTGGCGAATGCAATGTGTAGGTGGCCACCAATATCCACCTGCATCATTAGGGTCCCAAAACGGCTCCGGGAGTGTAGGACCCGAAAACTTGGTAGAAATAGTAAGTTGTGTTGAAAGTGAAAAGCTGTAAAATTGATGGTACTGGTCCAAATGGAATATGTGGGTTGCAACTGATATCCAACTGGATCATGCATATTCTTCATCCATATGCATTCTTTCATAACGGGTTTCACCAAGCCCTATTGTCCTCCCAGAGTCTTCTTCATCTACTCTTAGATCTCCATCTGACATCTTTGCATGTGACATATCCTGCTGTTGTATGTCACTCTCCCTTGCACCAAATTATGCTTCCAGGATCTTCCATGATTCTTTGGAAGTTGTATATTTTGCTACCTTGCACATAACCATTTCATCCATTACATGCTGAATGAAACCCAAATCTAGGGAATCTTTGTCTTCTGCGAGACATCTCAGTTCCTCGGCTACGGCCTGAACCTCTTTAAACACGACAACAATTTTTGCCTCTTTTTTTTATATTTTTTCTTAGACTTCTTCAGTCGCGCTTTGCAACCCATAATTGATGTCATAGCTTCTTGAATGCTTGCATGTGTCTATCTTCCATATCGCACCCGAAAAGAAAGAATGATTTTTAATATGCATCCCCGTAAGCCACAATCTTCTCCAAAACACCTGTCATGCTTGAAAAAAACACCAAAAATTGTAGACTCGCGGACTTTTAAAAGCCCTAAAACTTTCTTTCCATTTCAATAAAACCCTTCAAAAAAACATTCTTTATACCATGCAAAATTTCAGAGCTTTAAATCTCTTAAACCCTTTCAAGGACACTTTAAGAAATCTGCACTTTTCCAAAATAAACCTTTAAATAAAGATTTATATTAAATATTTTCAAATTCACAACACATTTTTATAAAAAACATTAATGGAAAAACTTTAATAAACTCCATTCCTTTTTAAACTTTATGAACCCTTTATACTTTCATGCTTTATGAAATACCTTTTAAATAAATCAAACGTTAAAAAGAAAAAGATGATATGTATATGGATTTTAAGGAATAAGTGGTCCTTAACAATTGTTGAATTTTCTTTTAGCTCTAACACATTGTAAGGGTACTATGGTAGCGTGTAACACTCGTCACGGCACCTAGTCCCGCATTAGTGTATTAATGCTACCGAAACTAGAGGAAAATGCGTTTGGCAAGGTAACCACTCTTAACATGGCTGTTTGATGTGACCTTCATTGTTATAACACCATGTATGCCACTACAGGGAGTGTTATAGCTCGAATCAAGAGATAAAAATTTCTCTTTTTCTTACTCACGAATTGTTTCTAATCCACTCTTTCTCTTAACTTTTTTGTTTATGACCTTAGCTCTCCCTTAGATCTTTCAATCAGCCGTGATGCCATTCTGTTCAAAAGGTAGAGAGGAGGAACACAAATCAATTCACACACAAACCATATGAGTTGATGCTCTTCTCTATTGATCTTCAATCTCTGTCTATAATTAACTCGGTGAAGGGTATTTACCCTAACTCGCTTGACATGCACACACTTAACAAACTCAACTTGACCATCACTCACTTAATTGACTCTTTAACTAACTTACCAAATCTATCTATCACACAACTCGACTTGCTTACTTAATTGATTGTATAGCTCTTCATACTAGATTAATTACCTTACTTTAACACATCATTCTTCCTTGCACAATAATAGTGTTGTTTTACATAGCGTCATGGAACTCCCTGAATCTGTTTTAAGGGACTGCCCACCTCCAAGGCCCTCTCTAGATTCTCAAAATGAGTGTTAATGATTTACTAGCAATGAGAAAACTTAAATTCTACTTGAACGAATATGATTGAAGGAAAACAACATCCCTAACCAATATGATCCAGTGGGAGTATGAAAATTTAATTTAAGCTTGCAACACATACGAAAAAACGACAATAATAAAATTCATTTTTTTCTCTAATGGAGCTGTGTATGTCATTCTCGCATTAATATCCAACTCACTCCCTCAAAATTTGGGTAAAGGACTTCTTTCACCTCATTCCTTCTAAGAAAATCATAAGTAATTTGAATTTAAAATTAACTCCTTTTAGTTTTGTTGGTTGCGTTTTTTACATGAAATTGCAAGAGATTTGTAATTTTTTTTTAATTTAAAACATATTTTTAAATCTGTAAATAAATTCAAAATTACCGTAAATTATACAACTCAAAATATTTTAAAGTAAAATTAAATGAAAAACATTTTTGTTTTATATCCTTTGTTTGAAATTTCGGAATGCTCCGATAATATGTTCAAGAATTCACGAATGCAAAAAGCTCAAAAGAAACAGGGGAAATGCTTATTCCCTCAATACAAAGTTTACACAGAATGCGGAAATTAAATTAAACAAAGTCAACACAGTTATACAAATATTTACAGAGCCACACATAGAGAGAGATATTGAAAACAAGTCTGCTTCAGTTATTTGTCCTTGTCTTCAAATATTTTAAATTATATGAAAAACATATTTTAAATAAAAAATGTTGGAGCCTGGAAAATTTAATGCTAATTGAATGTTGGATTAGATAGGTAACAACAAAACATACTTCTAATTTGAAAAGCGATACTTCATAAAAACAACGCACAAAACTTTGTACATTAGACTTGAAATCCTTCAGGTTTTGACTTTGAAACTATATTAGATCTGCGCCCACATTGCATATCATACTTCAGTGGTGACAACATTTAACTTGGGTGCTATCCACTTGAGCTTGCGATGTGCGATATGCAATCGCATTAAAAACTTAAAAATTTAACCCCCGACAAATTTAACAGAAAACTTATAATCTTGTGATTGCGATGTGCAATGACAATATGGCATCACATCATTGAAAATTTTGGGATGGATCATAAAAGGTAAGCGCAAAGGTTTTTGAATCGCAAAGTGCGACGCGCTAAATCGTGGTTAATGCAACAAGGTGTAGGTAAAGGAAAACAAGAAATACAAAGGTTTGTTTGGGGAAATGGTAATTCATATAGGTTGGATGGGTCCCACTGATATTGCATCGGTGGAGATTTAGGATTCGGAAATGCATTAGGAGGAATGGATAAAAATTGAAAAATACATAGTGAGGTCAAAAGGTAGGTGATACAGAGGGAAATGAATTTAACGCAGAGTGTTGGCCAGACACTGGCTTCTGAACATTACAGAAAATTGTGTGAAGTAAGTAGCTTGCGAATTTTCCATCCCTAGAGTTTTTCCTTCCATGCAAAATACATTTAACTAATGGTATGGTTGTTGCCAGTTTATTCAATGAGGTGGTTGGAATTGATTTCCAACACTCCCCCTTAATCACAACTT
The DNA here is from genome assembly GCA_034641835.2 of Pinus albicaulis. Classification (NCBI taxonomy): domain Eukaryota; kingdom Viridiplantae; phylum Streptophyta; class Pinopsida; order Pinales; family Pinaceae; genus Pinus; species Pinus albicaulis. The sequence continues at coordinate 598,302,295 of CM076581.1, read as the reverse complement.
TCGCCATTGACCATTCCCAAACATTCTCTGAGATAAACAAATTTTTTCTATGCCAACGGCTTTGTGAAGATGTCTACAAATTGTTCCTCTGACCTGCAATGCTGTAACAAAATTTCACCATTGTTAACTAATTCTCTTTTGAAATGATATTTAGTATCAATATTCTTTGATTTCTTGTGGAAAACAAAGTTATTTGATAGTGCAATTGTTGAACTGTTATCACAGAAAATTATGGTTGCTTCGTCTTATTCATGACGTAAATATCACAACATCCTTCTCATCCAAATGGCTTGACATGCTACTATTGTTGCGGCGAAATACTCAGCTTCTGCTGTTGACAATGAAACTATCGACTCCTTCTTGGAAGTCCATGAAATGGCTCCTTAACCCAAATGAAACACATATTTTTATGTGCTCTTTCTGTCATCAATACTTCCAGCCCAATCACTGTTAGTGTAACCAATCAGCCTAAAATCATCAGCTGTGGAGTATAGAACACCATATTCCTTCCTCCCATTGACATACTTTAAAATTATTTTGGCTTCTTGTCAATGTGTCTCCTTGGGTGTCTTCATTAACCTTAACACCAAACTAATTGCATACATTATATCAGGCCTAGCTGCAGTCAAGTGCATTAGGCTACCCACAATGCTTTTGTATAATGTCAGATTGACATTGCTGCTACAATATCCCTTGCTCAAGTTCAGCCCCATGACAGTTGGAGTTGGTGATGGATTATTGTTCTTCATATTAAACCTCTTTAAAATTTCTGCAACATACTTTTGCTGAGAAATAAAGATTCCATTTTCTGTTTGCTTCACTTCTATTCCCAAGAAATATCTTAACAACCCCAAGTTATTCATTTCAAACTCACTTTTCATGACTGCTTTGAAATCAACGATGAGAGAATCATCACTTCCTGTAAAAATTAAATAATCTACATACAAAACAACAATAAAAATATTACCATCATTTTATTTGATGTAGAGAGTAGGTTCACCATCATAATTTTCGAACCCATTGTCTATCAGGTAAGCATCTATCGTGTTGTACCATGCACGTGGTGCTTGCTTCAACCCATAAAGAGACTTCCGCAATTTACACACCTTGTTTTCTTGGCCTTCTACCTCATACCCAGGAGGTTGTTCAACATACACCTCCTCTTTCAACAGTCCATTCAAGAATACAGAATTCACATCCATTCGATAAATTTTCCATTTTTGTTATGATTCTATTGACAACAATCTACGCATTGTCTCTATCCTTGTGATTGTCGCAAAAGTTTCTTCATAGTCTCTTCCATACTGTTGCTTGTATCCTTTGAAACTAGCCTTGCTTTGTGCCTTTCTATTTTTCCTTCAATGTTTCTCTTGGTCTTATAGAGCCATTTCACTCCAATGACTTCATTTCCTTGTGGAAGGTCCACTAACTCCCATGCGCCACTCCTTTCTATTGCTCCTATTTCTTCATTCAGTGCTTCAACCCATTTCTCTTCTTTGACTGCATCTTAAAACTATATTGGGTCATCTACATGACAAAATAATGCAAATAAAGAATTCAGACAAACACTATTATCAACTTCTTCTTTTTCATAAATTTAACTTAAATTTCTAAATTTTGGCCTTCTTATACTTGGTGAAGATGAGCTTGGTGTTGATCTTCAAGTAGATGGAGTTTTAGAGCCTTTTGGTGTGCTTGGAGAAACACTTACATGATTGTGCAATGTTGTCCTATTACTTGCTTGTGGTGTGCTTTTTTGATCTTGTGTTAGTGGAGGAGGAGCCACCGTTGGGGAATTACTTGCGGCAGTTAATTCCTCTTTGTCTTCATTTGAAATACATGTCTTCACATTGATTGTCTTCTCTAAACCTTATCCCATGCTTCCTCTTCTATGAACTGAACATCTTTGTTGATTATTACCTACTTGGTTAATGGATTGTACAACTTGTATGCCTTGGATTCATCAATGTATCCAAGAAATATGTATTTCTCCCCCTTGCTATCCAACTTCTTCCTCAATTCATTTGGGACATGTGCATATGCCACACTTCCAAACACTCTCATATGAGTGACAGATTGCTTTCTTCCATTCCATGCTTCTTAAGGAACTCTATTCATGACACTTTTGGTTGGACATATATTAATAATATACACTGCATAAGAGACAGATTCAACCCAATAATCATTTGGAAAATTCTTTGCCTTCAACATACTCCTCCCCTTTTCCATAATGGTCCTATTATTTCTTTTCGCAGCACCATTTTGCTGAGGTGTATACCTTGTTGTAAACTGCTTGTGAATTCCATGCTAGCTACAAAACCGTAGGAAGTAATTTGAAATATATTCGCCACCTCTATCAGTCCTCAACACTTTTATGTTGTGTCCACTTTGCTTCTCAACAAGAGCTTTCTAGTGGCAGAAGCGGTCAAACATTTCACTTTTATGTTCTAGAAAATAGACCCATGTATTCCTTGCATAGTTATCTATGAATGTCAAAATGTAGTGGCTGCCACCAAATGATGGTGTTTGCATTGGTGCACATAAATATGAGTGGAAAATCTCCAAAGGTGCTTTTTCCCTTATTGACTTTCCTACTGGAAATGATTCTCTATGTTTTTTTCCCAAGGTGCAACCTTCACATAGGCTGTTTGGTTTTTCTATGAGTGGCAATCCCTTCACCATACCTTTCCTATGCAACAAATTCAAACCTCCAAAGTTGAGATGGCCAAATCTCAAATGCCATATCCAATTCTCATATTCGACTTATTCTTGAAAGTTTTTTTGTGTGACAGCTGCTATAATACCTTCTTCCTTCAAGTCTGATCTCATCTTGAGAGGAAAAATTCTATTTTTTTTTCATATGAACTTTTGCAATGAGCTGTCTACTTGGAGGCTTATCCATGATTGTGCATGCATCATATTTAAAAAATACATTGTATCCCTTTTGTATGAGTTTTCCAATGCTTAGGAGGTTATGTTTCAAACCAAGAAGAAAATAAACGTTTGGCATGAACTTCTTCTCTCCCTTCTTTATGAGTATGTCTACTCTTCCTTTTCCCATAACGGATACCTTGCTATCAATCCCCAATGTTACTTCTGATTTCACACTTTCATCTACATTGGAAAACATTATTATGTTGCTAGTCATGTGGTTTCTACAACCTGAATCTAAGAAACATATATCTCCTTGTTTTTCTTGAGCTACATTACAAGCTAAAAACAAGCTATCATATTTCTGATTTTCTTTTGTGAAATTTACACATGGTTTTCTACCCATATCATATTGTTTCTTTCTACAGTCATTTCCATAATGACCATACTTCTTACAATAATGACATTGAACTTGAGATTTATCATACCTTTGACCTTGTGCTTGATTTTGTCTTGAGCCTTGACTTGGATTTTGATTATTGACCCTGCCACTTGAGCTTGGAGTGCTTCTTCTTCCACCTCTGTATGGGCTTCTTCCTCTTCTTCAGTAGTTTGATATTCCTCAACTTGTACCTTGACCAAAAGACACTTGTGTCTTGAATGACTGCTCCAATGAAGATTTTGTTTCTCTGTTCATTCTGTGCTCATGAGACATCAGTGATGCATGAAGCTCATCCACTAAAAACTGTGAGAGATCCTTTGTCTCTTCTATGGCCACAACTATGCCATCAAAGCTTGATGTAAGACTTCTTAAAACTTTCTCAACTATTCTTCTTTCCTCAAGGGTCTCACCATGAGACCTGATTTGGGCAACAAACCCAATCACATGTGTAAAAAATGAGTCTATATTCTCAGACTCTTTCATACATAATGTTTCAAAATCTCTTCTCAGCATTTGTAGTTTTGTTGTCTTAACCTTTGTTATGCCTTGGTAGGCTATCTGGAGTGTATACCATGCTTGCTTGGACTTCGTTGCTGCTACAACCCTTGGGAAGATACTTTCATGCACTACTTGGAAAATATAGAAGAGGGCTTTGGAGACCTTCTTCTTATTGTCCCTCAAAAAATCTCTTTCTGCTTGTGTCAAAGCATTGTATGCTATTGTATCTGTTGGTTCTTGGAAACCATTCTCCACTAGTTCCCAAATATCTTGTGAGGAGAATAGGGCTTTCATTTTAATAGCCCAATAATCATAATTATTCCCATTAAACTGTGGTTTTTGTGGATTATTCAAGCTTGTGCTTGCTACTACCATTTTCACTGTGTAAATAAATACCTTCTCACTACTCGAGAATCTGCTTCTCAAAACAAACTTTCAACTCTTCAGTAAAGAACACTTTCTTTCACTAAGAGTCTAAATCCACTCTGATACCATGTTTGAAATTTCACAATGCTCCAATACCATGTTGGAGAATTCACGAATACAAGGAGCTCAAAAGAAACAAGGAAATGCTTATTCCCTCAATACTCAGTTTACACAGAATGCGGAAATTAAACTAAACAAAGACAACGTAGTTATACAAAGATTTATAGATCCACACAAACAGAGAGATATTGAAAACAAGTATGCTTCTGCTATCTTTTTCTTGTCTTCAAATCTTTTACATTATATAAAAAAACATCTTTTAAATACAAAATGGCGAAGCCTAAAAATTTAATGCTAATTGAATGTTGGATCAAACAAGTAACGACAAAACGTCCTTCTGCCGTGAAAAGTTATACTTCATAAAAACATCGCACAAAACTTTGTACACTGGATTTGAAATCCTTCACATTTCGGCTTTGAAAGCATATCACATTCGCACCCACATCACATATCATACCTCGGCGGGGACAACATTTATCTTGGGCACTATCCACTTGAGCTTGCGACGTGCAATATGTGATCGCATCAATAACTTAAAACATTTAACCCGCAACAATTTTAACGGAAAACATATAACCTTGTGATTGCGATGTGCGATGACGATATCACATTGCACCATCACAAAGTTTGGGACAGAGCATAAAAGGTAAAAGCAAAAGTTTGCGAATCGCAAAGTGTGACGCGCTAAATTGTGGTTAATGTGAAAAGGCGTGGGTAAAGGAAAACAAGAAATACAAATGTTTGTTTGCGGAAATGGTCATGCATATAGGTTGGATAGGTCCCACCGATATCGCATCGGTGGAGATTTAAGATTCTGCAATGCATTAGGAAGAATGGCTAAACATTATCAAATGCACAGAGAGGTAAAAAGGTAGGTGATATGGGGGGAAAGTAATTTAAGGCAGGATTTTCCATGCATGGAGTTTGTCGTTCCCAGCAAAATACATTTAACTTATGGTATGGCTGCTGCCAGTTTATTCAATTTTATTCAATGCAGTGGCTGGAATTAATTTCCATCATTGTTCATTCTATCTTTAATAGTCAATGAATAATTTTCTTTTGCAGTGGTTGGAATTAATTTCCATCATTTTTTATTCTATCTTTAATAATCAATGAATAACTTTCTTTCACTAGCTCGGACCTCGTGAAAGACAAAGTCTGCCATTTTATCTCCTGTATTCTATCTTGAATAATCAATGAATAACTTTCTTTCAGCAGCTCTAACGTCGTGAAAAACAAAGTCTGTCATTGAATTATAATGAAAAAAGAAATGGAAAGAGCAGACACAGTCCAGGTTTGGTGACTCTAAAACAATGAAGGCCTCCTCCCTCTATTGGTTTGGATGATAAAATGTAACCCAGAAAACGAAAACGAAATTTCTCTTTTCGGAGGGTTATGCATTACTCAAAGATGCTCCAACATTACATCCTCACATTTGCGCTTAACACCGAGATTGGAGAAACAAGTAAGCTCTGTCTGACTCGACTGTGTTTTTCTCCCAAATCTATTTGGACTCTTCCATACTTTTAGCTTCCCAGTAAATTAATAATTCCACAATATTTTAATCAATTTTGGCTTGCAATTTTCTTGTTCTAGTATCTCTGTGTTTTCACGTGTTACTCGTTCTAGTATCTAGGTATCTGTTCAACCCAATGAACAATCTGCTCATCTTGATTTGTAAAAATTTCACAAATAAGTAACATACATTTCAATCAAACCATCCTACCTGCGTTGCCATCCTCAGCTAAAGCATAAATATGTTATTTCTCCAATAATTGTGGCAAAACATAAATCTTCTTGCGTATATTTATTTTAATTTATTTTTACTCAACTACCATATAACTGTATTAATAAACGTGTAATACAAAAATGACACGCAGGATTTAAATAAATGAATATTGTTTCGGTTATCTCAACAATCATAGTAACAACATAAATCTAAAAGAGGTATAATTTGCCGCCAATGACTTGGCGGGATTCTAAGTGTTTTCTGAACTTAAACTGGACCAAATTAGATGATCCGTGCATGTTCTAGTAAGGCTGCTGAATATTTCGTTGGTCGTTCTCTTTTTGATATATTTTTTATTTGTGACTGGAATTCAATGTCTAGGTATTGCTACTTTTAACAGTACCATCTGACCTATCAACAACTATTATAGTTGCAATCGATCAATTTGTTAACGCATTAAGACCTGCTGCATTAATCTCGTTAAGTGAACACGAAACTCCCCTGCTGGGAGATCTGTAGTTTTGACAATTAGTAGGGCTTGATGGAGTTACCGGAAACCTAAGGGATTCGAACCACTCATTCTTCATCATCTTAATATTATTATTATTTTCTACTTCATCTCCCTGAAATATGAATTTCAAATGCAGTGGCCTACAAGCCGAAGTTCCAATAGCCATGGTGACCACTAAAAGCATGGCAATCAATGCTACCGAACGTGCAGATGATAACCTCATCTCCATATCGTTCCAACCTATATTACACTTCTTCTATTCACCGCTGCAGATGAAGTACTTGATGGCAACAATATGAATATCGAAATCAGAAGAAGATGAATAAGAATAATACGACTGTGTATGTGTATATAGCAAATATAGATGCAACTATATATAGCAATTACGCGGAGAACAGAGAAAACGCGGAAATGAGGTTTTAAGAGATTACTATAATATGTGGCCTTTATGGAATGAACCGGCCTCCTAAGTGGAATCCTTATCTGTAAAAATCAGCATAAGTCTTCCCCAAATCGCTGCGTGTAAAATTCGAGCTGTAGTCAAAGAGTGACTTTGAAATTATGTATTTTACTTTCGTAATAACACCTTTGACTCAGTTTCGAGTCTCGAATTTCGTTGAACATGCCATCGACTGATACTCCCCGTCACAAAATCCAATCCACATGTTGAACGATTCAAAAAACCATTTAAAATAATGACGACGAATAAACTTCCGGCTTTCTCTTTCCTCATTCGTGTGAAGAAAACAAGGGTATCTAATCAAAGAACACGCCTATACGTGTTGCCGATGTTGACGAATAACATTTGTCGATTTAAAAGCCTAGGGCCTTTTAATAACAGCAACCCTATGGATTTAAAAATGCGTATCTAATCAGAGAACATGCCTATACGACTTGCTGATGTTGACAAATAACATGAATCGCCGATTTAAAAGCGTATGGCCTTTTGCATAAGGGCATTCCTATTTGCTGTATCATAATCCCCCGGCAAAGCATGGTCCCGAAGGTGGTTTTTTTGTTATTTGTTTTTCTAATTTTGAGTAGCCCGCACCTAAAGCATGGTTTTGTTTTTTTTTTTAAATATAATTTTTTAATTTTTAATTTTTTAAGGTTTATAATTATGAAATAAAATTATATAAATTAAATGTTTGGTAAATTATAATAATTATTTATTTTTAACAAATATATATCAAAATATTTATGATACATTTTATAACCTAAAAATTAGTTAAATTATAATTTGATTATTATTATTAATTATAAAAAAATTAAGATATATATATATGTGTGTGTGTGTTTTAAATTAATAGCTAATTTATTATAGCATTTTTAAATTGTAAATAAATTTTGTTACATTATTATGAGCTAATGTCATTGCCTATCAAATTTATAAATCTCAATCTTTGATTTGTGAATATTACTATTTATATTATAAAATATTCTTGGAATTTTAATCCCTACTATATATCTAATAATTATTAATAATTAAATTAAAAATCTAGAAAACCTATTCAAATATTTAGTTTTTATTTCTTTTATTTTAAGTTATGTATTTATTTTTATCATTTCTTTTTTCTATCTAAGCTTATATGCCTTTTATTCTATACTTTAAACTCTTTTATTCCTTAATAATTTTTTTCTTCTTAGAGTTATACTTTAGTTATTTTACTTTTTTGGTATTTTTCTCAATAACATGTTTTATTATAGAATTTGAATTTATAAATATCTTCTCTAATTATTTCATTTTTATTATTATATTTTAGCTATTATTTTATTAGAACATATTTATATTCATAATTTATTTAGATATTCATCTTTAGAAAAATAAAGAGAAGAGAGTCTCTATCATTATATTGAATCTTTAGAAAAATGAAGTGAGGAAAGCGAAAGACAATTTAAACTGGATTTGCCTACAATGCTTGACAAAACTACAAATCATTAGAAAATAAAATAATAGCACTTAAGACTAAATTTCAAGAAATGAAGAGTAGGATGCAAAAAATCAAACAAAATCAATAGTTGAAGAGAACAAGAAGTCTTTAGAGATGAGATAAAAAATATAAAAGAACAAATAAATGATAATTAAGCCACGGATTGCACAAAGACTAAATTAGATATCAAACTCATAAAAGAATAAATTGACTAACTAATTGAGCAAGACCATGATTGCCACAAAGGATCCTTGAACCTTATAATTGTTGGAATAGAACAACAAGAAAATGAGGATACATTAGATATAGTAAGAGAAAAATTGAGAACCAAATCCCAAATTTACATAACCTATCTCATAGAAGCAATTAGGGTGGAAATATATTAAAACATAGGCACATACTAATATGAGTTAAGGTAAGTTGTAAGGACTATAAATTAGATATTCTTAAAAATATCCAAGCTTAAAAGGTTCGGGAATCTTCATAAATGAATAGCTTATTCCAAAAGACCAAGATGAACTAATGAAATAGGTCCAAAAGGTGAAACAGGCAAGAAAGGAAAAGAAATGTGGAATCACTAGGAATAAGAAAGGTATTATTATAGTTCAAGGCCAATGTAAGAGTGACAAATAGGAATTAGGGTCACTCTCGATTCTCTTCTAGAACTTATATGGTTTTCCATGGGGTAAAGGTCCTATGCTAAGTTGTATCACAAGTGATATTGATCTTATTTTCTTAGTTGAAACTTGGGAACATGAGGAATATAGGGTCTTGCACATTGAGAGGTTCATTCCTTAGTAAACTTAGAACAAGAAATATTCCTACATGGGTGTTGGGATATAGATTTTTGTATAAAGAATACGGTTTCTTCTCACATTTGACTTCATAAAATCGATCCCCTAAATCAGTACATTTGGATTGAAATTTCTTATTCTAACACCAATAGGGTTTTCCTTGCAACATATTATTTCTCTCCTATATAATCTACCTCCTATAAGAAAAACAACTTGGATAAGAATTTCCCCTTCAATACCTTAGAACAAGCCATCCATAGCCCAGGGAATGAAGTTAATATCCTTTTACTTTGGGACTTCACTGCTAGAACCACTACTAACCAGGATACTATCCTAAGTAATAACCCTATCCTCGACCCCCTATGGCTAGACGAGGATGGTGACTTAGCTAATAGATTCAAAATAAATTCAAATGAAATTACTGAAAACCTATTTTCTACCGAGCTTCTCAACCTTTTTAGTTTCCATGACTTGATAATTTTTAATGGAACTAACAAGTGGCCTACGTCTAGCAAAATGACTTGTATTTATGATATGGGTAGTAGTATTGTATATTATGCGATAAATGACACCCATGCTTCTAACCGTATTCCAAACTTTGAACTCCCACTACAAGGAAAAGACCCTCTATCAGAGGTTATAAAGGAGGTTTTTAGTGTTATAAAACTGGCTAAAGTTGTCAAAAATTTTTTTGCTACAACATCCTTTTATGGTTACGGAGATTTTGGCGAAGCTTTTAATGGAAATTCAACACAACTAAAAAAAATGGTCGGCCGAAGGTTATTATGGATGTTTTTTTCATTGGTGCGCTAGTAAGGTTTCAACACACCGGTGCCTGTCATCTAGATGGTGGCCCTAGCACGGTCAAATGTTCCTGCACCAGGCCCTCAAGGTATAAAACCGCACCGGGCGCAGTGTTGGTGATACAACGCACAGGGTCGTACCAATTGGTCTTGGAATTTGTGTGGTGCCCATAGTTTGTTGTAATGCACTGATACGTAGTCATATAGAAACACATCGGTGTGTCGTATCAGACAAACACACCGATATTTATAATTGGTATTGGTATTTTTGCGGTGCCCATATGTCGTACAAATTCACCGATGCGTAGTCTCACATAAAAACATGTTTGCGTAGTATCGTACAAACGAACCAAGATTTTTAATTAGTTTTGGTATTTGTGTAGTGCCCATAGATCGTAGTAATGCACCAGTGCGCTGCAGAATACAAAAGCACTGGTGTATAGTAACTGACATGCTTCGGTCTTTATTTTGTATTTTTTAGAAACATCGACCTGTGACAATGCAATTATTGTGATTTTTCTAAATTCATTATTCATCAAAAATCAACACATCTTATAACAATATTCAATATTCATATTAATTAAATTTTTATTAATACATTTGAATGCAATGTTTGGATTAATTTGTGATATCATATCATAATTATTATGGTTTTTTAAAATTCATTATTCATCAAAAGTCAACATATATATATATCTTATAAAAATATTCATATGTATTAAATTTTTATTAGTGCATTTAAGAATGACAATGGAGAACGCAATAGAATAAATTAAAACTTATTTTATTATTATTATTATTATATATATATATATATATATATATATATATATATATATATATATATATAAGAAAGTATTTGTCATAAAAAATGGGACAATTGTTGGTATCCCTTTGTCTTTCAATTGGGACACTATGTCTATTACATTAAAAAAAATGTCTGATTTAACACACAAATATTTCAAAAAAAAACAATGCCTTGCTTTGATATCAAAACATAGTGATCATCATTCTTCGCTTTAACTGTTGTCACTGTAAGAGCTACTTCCATGACTTGGGTTATTTTCATGAATGTTTTGTTCACGGTGTTGATTGTTTTCTTCTTCTTCACCTTCCATGTACAAACATAAAAATAAAATGAAATGAGTGTATATACATTGGTGAGAATAATGAAAATTGAAATATTAAATAATATATATCAATGTAAATCGAAAAGAAAGATGACGTACCACAGCAACAATTGACTCATAAACTACACACATTCTTTCAAAACCATGTACCATGCCATCTTTCAAAATTTCATCTATTGGCGCAGTTCCATACTTTTTTTCCTGCAAGTTTTATACCCCATAACAAATCATATATTTAATATAAAATATTTCTTTGTTCTATTAATTATATATGGAGCTAAGTAAAACAAGATCAATAGATGGTTACAAATTCCACAATTAATTTCTAATATGCCAACATATACTCACAACCCATATTTAACCCAATTTCAATCAATTCGTCTGATGATTCTCCTGTGTATGTTAGCACGTGTTTGAAGACATTCAATGATGATTTTTGTAAAACAACTTAAAAAATACAAAAATGAAATCTAGTTAAGTTGTTCTAAGGAAGTAACAATTACTCACAAACTTAGATATCAACCCTTTTCTTCCTTGTCGTCCTATTTTATATGCTGAATGGGTTCCATTTTCTTTTCTTTTTTGCAAGAAAATGAGTGAAAATTAATATTTAATGCCAAATTGCTTATTTATTGTACCTAATGACTAAAAAATTCAATGATTACATATTACATTTGAAGCACGTTCTTATTGAGATGACTCTTCCTGCGATGCAATTTTGTCCATTTCTTTGACCATCTCCTTGTACACTTTTTGGACATTCCTACTAGCATATTTCTGATATTAGCTCGTTCATCTTTTGAGATTCTCAAAATCTTCATGAAAATGTAACATGACAATAAACTATTTAATTTTTATATTGATATATGAAAATTTAATATAACAAAAGTGGTATATATAAATAATTCTAGACAAACATTTAAAGGAATATTACTTTTTCATTCCTTCTTTTTTGTTGTAGTACATTTTTGCTATTAAAAGTGTGACATGTCTCATTGACCAATTCTATGGAATCTCTTCCTATAGTTTAGATAAAATTTGGTTCTTGGAATCATTAGATTCGTTTTTATATTGTAAGTGGAAAGAACGTCTATACATTCATTCCACTAGATCCCTCAAACTTTTGTAAAAGTTTTCCCCCCTTTCGTTAACCTCCAACACCACTCTAGATAAGCTAAGGAGAAATTCATTTTCGTTTGCATGTTCTATTTTTTTTCTTTTCTTAGAATAACATTCCTTTTCTAAGTTGTTGGTCACTGTAGAACATTAAACAAATGTGAATTAATAGACTATTTGACACATGTTATCTAATAATTTAAAGTATATTAATAATGAAAATTAAAAAAAGAAACTCATATTGGATCGATATCATTTTTTCATTCACTTGATTCATCCTTTTTCAAATTTTCCATCAAGATTTTACACTTCTCTAGTCCTAGATCAGAAATAATCTTCTCAAGCTTCGTCATTTTGTGGCTTTGCATGATACATAGTAAACAATACATATTAGTTAAACTTACATATAGTTCAAAAATAATATTTTTTGTAAAGAATTTACAAAGAACTTTCATTTTTTTCTTTTCTTGATGTGTTATCAGTGTTTTTTTTACTTGATCTCTTGTTAGTCATATATTTATCAATCCGAAACCTATACCATATCATTCATTAATATATTTATAAATAAATTGTCAACTTTTCAGGTAAAAACCAAATCTCAAGAAACCGATGCACCTTTCATGATGTATGCACCGACGTCGGTGCATTAGGGTATTAGAGACGCACCACACAAACAATATAATATACTGTACGGTGTGTGGGGTTATTATAAACGCACCGCACAATTAGTGTGATAGACCGTATGATGCTATCCTCGTAACATAGAGCACTGGTGCCCTATTTTAGATATGACGCACTGATTTAAAAAGAATGTTTCTAAATTTTTTATTACATAGTACTTGTGTAGTGCGTTGTATAATACAGTGAACCGATGCGCTCAGTTATGCAGGGTGCACCGATAGAAAACAATCCATTTTTTTCAAAAAATCACACAAGGGTCGAATGGATTGGGATCCAACTATACAAGTCGCCCTGTGGGTTGGATGTTAATCTAAAATGAAAAGCCCTAATTCTGAAATCATAGAAATAGGTAGAAGAAAGGGCGGAAATAAAAAAATGAAGGCTTTAGGGTAAAAATGGATAAAACTGCAGAAAGAGTAAAAAAAGTAATCAAATTTAATCATGAGATGGTTTGAAATTGTATGATACAAAGTTTAAATCACCAGAGGTTTTCTTTCTGATTGTTTGAATACTTTTGTTTGGACGTATTTTGCTACTCCACAATGCTCTCATGCTCTCTTGTTCCAGGTATGTCTCCTGCAAACCTTTGGCTAAAAATTTTAGCAAAAATAGTGAAATAATGAAAAGTGTTTAGTATTTAAAGAATTATTTTATAAAATTAGATTTTCGAAAATATTTTTCCGCCCATTTTTTCTATTTGCCATTTTTTTTCACTTAAATAAAATAGAGTTGTATTTTTTTTATTTGCGTTTATTCATCACCGGTAAGTCCATTTGTAACATTGCATTGGTGCGCAGTAACTAAAACACACCAGTGAGGTTATTTGTACAGTAGCATATATTTGCACTTAAAATTACATTTAGGTGTGTACACCTAAATTTAGTGAACTCCAACCATGGAAATTGAGAATTAGAATTTTGTTTATTCTTGAGAATTAGAATTAGAATTAGAATCGAGAATTAGAATTGGATAAATTCTTGATGGAAATAACTATTATTTCAATGCATTTTGTTTATTACACGAGGTCCTCACTGATTTTGTGGAGAGAATGCAATGTGGGGTGTGTGAAGATACAATACTATAGGGCCCAAGTGGGCAATTGTGGCATGTGAACCTGTGCTATGCTAAGACGTGGGCAGTTTTAACAAATGGTTGGGAAAGTTTTGTTTCTGAGCATTTTATTGAAGTTTGAGATATTTTAGTTTTTAGACATGTTGGAAATGTACATTTTCTATGAAAATATTTGGGCCATTTCTTTTCAAAACTACACCTCTTCTTCTTTCAGAAAAAGAAACATGAACCTAATTTCCATAACTTACAACAAGAAAAGGTTCCCTGTGATCTGCTTGCTGACCCATGATCTGCTTGCTCATTTGTAAGTTCCTCCTCCATCTTGGCATCCAATTTCCTCTTTTCTCCTTTGTGCTTTCTCTCTTGATCTTAACAAAATTTATACAATCTCTGTTTTACGAGAAGCTGACCTTGAATGTTCTGGGAGTAATGGCAACGAGTCCTTCATTCTGCATTTGTTAGCAGCAGAAGACCGATTTTTGACTAGACAATGCAATTATTGCATCTGGAGGAAAGGGTTTCCTGTAGAAATTGAGTATACGATTGATCAAAGGAAATACATTGAAAAATGGGCTATTACATTAGCTTTTCCAATGGGAAACCGATCTGCAGGTGGAAATATGGTAGCTGCAGGTATCTATGCTTTTCTTTCCACAGAAATGGTCACTGGATTTCCATTTATAATACAAGCATAATTTTTACTAGTTTCATCTAGAGGACCACAACTCAAACAAGTTAGAGATGCCATTCCGGTTCAATTGAAAGATGAAGATGTGATTTTATGCGATGCCATATTTGTCGGTAAAAGTTTATGTAAGGCAACTGAAGCTCGGACAATAGTCCCAGCTGCTTTTAAATGCATCCTGGAGAATTATTCCCTTCATGGGATCTATCAACCTAATCAACAACGTCAAATTATTTTTCTCTGTTGTCCTTAAGGGAATGAGAATCCTTCCCTTCATGGTGCCTCTTGGCTTTATCGACTGCCTGTATTGATATTTCTCTATTGTGCAATATTTCCCTGCCATCCTTCTAAGAATGAGAATTGTTGCCTTCATGTGAACTCTTAGCTCGTTCAAGAGATTCAATTGATCTCTCTCTAACATCCCTTAGCAAATAAGACTGCTTGCTTTCGAAGGACCGTTTCACCTTGCTAGTCGCCAGAGCATCGACATGTATTTCTCTACAATCAACTCTGCTCTCCCTTTCTCCATCATGGCACCTCTTAACCATATCTCCGACCTCAACTGAATTCTCTTTGCTGGTCTCAACATTTTCTAATTTTGTACTCTATGGAGCTCTGTAGCCGTCTACATCCTTGTAAGCGTCTTTTTTCGTCTTTTTGTTTGAATCGCTCATTTTCTCTGCTATAAACCTCTTAGCTGAAATTCGAACTCTCGTCTTTTCAAACCCTCATCTCCTCACAAAAATTCTTTCCTGCGATTCAAACCCTTCGTTGCTCTAATATTGCACTTTACATAATAACCTTGTTCCAGTGCGCGAGGTTTTATAGGCGCACCGGTGTGGTTTCGTAAGATCAAGGTTTATGTTTTGGCACAGTGTTTTATGAGGCACCAGTGCAAAAGAGTTGTGAAGCACCGGTGTGCCTTAGTACTAAGACACACCGATGCGTGTTAGGATGATAAGCGCACCAGACGAAAAACCAGGAATCTCCACTAGAAATGGCATACTGTATAAAGTTCTTTCTTTTGGTATGTAAGATCATAATAAAATAATAATAATTCTAAAGTACATGAATTTATTTGCATTGTTTTCTAAACTTTATTATGTTACAAAAATTCATATTATTCTAGATTTATTATTTTACAAATATTTACAAATTTAAAAATTTAAATATTCTAATAAAATCATTTCGCATTAATACAATCAAAATTTTACAAATATTTTACATACAGTTACAATTACAATTACAATTACAATTACAATTTTACAATTTCACATACAATTACAATTAGAATTAGAATTAGAATTTTAATTTTACATACAATTACATTTACAGTTAAAATTTTACAATTACAATCATTTCACAGTAATACAATTAAAATTTTACAAATATTTTACATATAATTCTAGAATTACAATTACAATTTTACAAATATTTTACATACAATTACAATTAAAATTACAATTACAATTTTAGAATTTTACATACAATTAGAATTACAACTACAATTTTACAATTTTTCGTATATACAATTACAATTAAAATTAAAATTATGATCATTTCACAATAAATTAAATATTACGAATTTGGTCTTGGAAATTACAATTTTACAAATATTTTACATACAATTACAATTAAAATTACAATTACAATTAAAATTTTACATTAAATATTTTGCATACAATTACAAAGACAAATACAATTTTACAATTTTACATACAATTAAAATTTCAATTTCAATTACAATCACGACATAATATTTAATAAATATCATGGACATTTAATATTAAAATAATTAATAAACATCACGATCATGATAACCATCATACAAACATCATATTTGACTATAAAACACATTCAAATTCGCTAACATCATCATGATCATGATCATCTAAAAAGCCACAATTAGCTTTGTATAACATCATCACAACACAAAAATCAAATATACATCTCATGTCAAATAGCTCATGCTATCACATACACATCTATCAGCTAAAATTTGCACATTAAATGAACATATCTAACATTACCTAACAATATACACATCATGATGATCACCAACATGTACATTAAGTACAACTGCAACATGAACATAAAATACATGGACAATATATATATATATATATATATATATATATATATATATATATATATATATATATATATATATATATATATATATATATATATATATATATATATATATATATATATATATATATATATAGCTGAATAATGTTAAAAATATACAATTGTAATATAAATGTCATGGATTAGCTGGTGGTACAACATCAATATCAGTACTAGTCGAGGCCTACTTAGTCAATGGTGCAGCCTCGACGGTCGATGATCCAACCTGATCATGATCATGAGTACTGATGGATGCTGCAGGCTGCTGACTGGACATGGATGATGGTTCAGACTCATCTCCATGATCACGGCTACTAGATGCTAGTGGAGGCTCATGCTCATTTGGCATGGCACGAGGTGAACGATCATGAGATGATGAGTCACTGCTCACAGAATTTCTATCACGTGTTGCGTCTCGACCATGCATATAATGTGCAACAGTCCTCCTCAGCCGTGTAGCAGCTGTCGTAGCTCCTACGACATGCCACATCAGGCTGTACATGTCATGCGGCATGCCTCTCCACATCTGTAATAGCCTATCATCAACATGTATGTCTTTGTAATGAGCAGGCCTGATGCCCACCTCAAAAATCAATGCACTAAGTTGGTTGCCCAACTCCATCTTGTATCTAGTATCAAGTCGACCACACCTAGAAAAAGGTGGTAGCGATGCACCAATAGAAGCATGTCTCTCTGCACCAGCCTCCTGATGATCCTAGGTATCTGGCATGCCCTCATCATCATCAGGATCCACACCTGGATGATGCGGTGGTGTCAGCATGTCCTCGCCATCAAAAGAGCCAATGTTTGCAAAATATATACAAGTACACAACAATAATTAGACAATTTTATTACATAATTTAATAAAAACAAGTTAAAGAACATGTTAGAATAAATTTAAATAAAACAATAATATTACCTCTATCATCTAGAGACTCATCATCTATGAAGAGGATGTTGGCACACCCTCGCCAATCCAATCCATCATAATGACAGGGGACCATAATAAATGGATGCAACTCGTCAAAACTGGCTAGTAACTCCAGTGCATTATGCGATATCCTGGCTGGAAACATAGTCTCGTCCATCTTGGGCATCATCTTCCCCCACATGTGCATCCATGCCTCCAACATCGGCTTACGAGGATGTTGAAAAAAAGTAGGCCTCATCTCTCTAAACCTCTCAAAAAATAAACAAAAAATCTCTAAAGAAAAAAGGAAGTTGACCCTCCCTTGTGCATGAGCACGACATCTATCTAAGGATGTACAAAACTGCAACAAAAAAATGGCAGACCATCTAACAATTTGTGGCTCCTATAATAAAGAATCAACATAATATTGAAGTGAGAAACTAATGCATTTCCCATCACTTGTGTTGTCTAAAATGGTCGAAATGAGAAGGGAGAGGCACTGTACCTCCTCACTACCAAATGCACCAATACATAACTGACCTCCAAGGACCTGAAAATCTGCAGAAGACAATACTGATGCTCCAATGTATCTTTGGGAGTAAACTAAATAACTCCTTGCTACACAACCAGCTAGAACCTCTAGGAACGAGGGAAAATCCACCCCTCTCCTCAATAGCCCTATAATGAAATATATATATTCCTCCTCAGTGGGTGTGTACCACTGGTTAGGACCAACCTAGAAAGCCTACAAGTGGGCATTCCACATGCAGATAAGATGTCTCAAAAACACACTATGGGCCTTTAGGGAAGTAGCCTCCTCATAGAACTTGAGGATGCCTACCTGTCGTAGGAGACCCTGGGTAGCTACTATAATAGGGCGAGGGTATGCATTTATCTCCCTCTCTCATGCCTCCCATAGGTGAACCATGCCATACTGCTCCGCCTGTTGTTTCTGTTGCTCCCCCTCTTCTCTCTGAATCATTTACATGTTAGATAATTTTTTTTATTATATGAGACATGTATTTAGGAATATACATATATAAATTTTTTTGGAAAAAAAAATAGACCAGTTGGTGCACTACAAAAAATAGTCACGCATCGGTTACGATGCATTGTTTGTTTGTCACACACCAGGGGCAGTGCCCCTGATGAAATTCAACATACCGTATGCAGTGCACCTAAAAGTTTTTAAAGCACCATTGACTAAATATGGTGTCAGAAGAGCGGTGCGCTGACTGAAATATACACCCCAACACGTATAGTTATGTCAGCACACCGACTTCCTAACTAATTACATAGTCAATGGTGCGGTATTTTATGAGGCCGCACCGTTGGCCCTGTCAGAATGTCGAATGCGGTGCGCTAACAAACATCGGGGCAGCTATTTCCATCAATGCACTACGTTGCTATTCCACATGGTCAACGGTGCGGCTGGCTAAATGATCGCATCACACTTTTTTTAAAATTTTAAAAGAACGTGGTGCACCTTTTAGTACCACCCCGGAAACGGTGCAGATACTGTCAACACCGGTTGCGGTGCGACTTGTAAATTTTATAGGCAGCACCGATTAACGGTGCGAGCTAAACGGCTCATGTGCACCACGCAACAAATTCTTTTTTATTTTCTTTTAAATGGTTAGTTTTAAGGTTATTTGAAATTCTAATCCGCTAAAAATCTTAATTATGGAAAAACAAGAAAAATACCTGTAGATTTTGCCGTCGAGGAGGAATATTGGTTGTAGAATTTGCAAAATAAAATTTGCCCACCGTTTTGAAAAATTCAAGCTAGAGATTGGTGGGAAATGCACAGCAACAGTCTGTGCAATGGATGAGATGGGACTACCGATGTCAGGGCGGCTCAGCCAAGGATAAATTGCACTGGTGCTTGACAGCTTTGGAGCACTGAGAAAAGTGAAAAATGCGGTTTCTTGGCCATAATTTTTTTTTTTTTTATTTAACCCGGTTCCGGTGTGCGAGGTTTTATACGCGCACCGATGTTGTTTCTTACGAACTTGCTGGTTGGTTTCTGTTTTGGTGCGGTGTTTTATGATGCACCGGTTTGGTTTCTTAAGACCGCACCGAGCAGTTTCTATTTTGGCACGGCATTTTATGATGCATCAGCGCGGATGAGTTGAGAAGCACCAGTGCACTACAGTAATACGGCACACTGGATGGGTGTGTACAGAGCGCATGGTCTCCGGTGTGCCAATGTTTTGTGTGCACCGGTGCTTTCTCTTGTTAAGCGCATCGGTGTGATTTTGGATGATAAGCGCACCGAGCGAAAAACATCTGCAAAACCCTCTGCTCACCAACCTCCTCTAGTAACCTCCACTAGAAATAGATGTATGGGGTATTTTTATAAGGGATTCCTGTAAAACATCCGCTAGAGGGTCTTTTAATTGTAGTGTGCTAAATGATCACGAACCTAAGTCTGACCAATTACCTATGTACCTAACTATCAATCTTGTTATGCATACCAACCACATGCAAAAGATCTGTGAGAGTCAAGTGAACACCTATTTTGATAGGATTAACATAGATATCTTCTTAAAGGATTTAGAGAGGTATTTTGGCTCCATAACATATAATCATATCATCGATAAAATATACTACAATATTAATACAACCCTTTCCACAACCATTAAAATTTTCTCTACCAAGGTTTCATATAAAAGGAATAGTAGAACTTCCAACCCTTGGTATGATAAGGACTATAAAATTGCTAGGAAATCAATTAGAGATGTTCCTAACAAAACTATTAAGATCATAAACATAAGTATATACAAAACTCTTACAAAAAATAATAAAATATCCTATATTACTAAGAGACAGGAGCATCTTCTTCACCTTTTTAAAGCTCAACCCATAAATTTTTGGCAAAATGTACTTACGAAGATCGATCACCTTAGAGAACTGGGATATGTATCTTATGAAGCTTTATGACTCTCCGGTCACCATGGACATTGATTTAAAAACTCCTATAAAGGTGGATATCTTTTCTTTGGAAGACGTCAAGTTCGGAATTAAGAAACTCACTAATGGGAAAGATAGGTACATTGAAGGATACCAAGCTAAAATGTTCAAAATGGGAAGGTGTATCCTCATCCCTCATATCCACAATCTTCTCAATTTGGTGGTAAAGCACGACTTTCTTAAGATCTGGATGCAAATACTTATTTTTCATGTCTTTAAAGGAGGTGAAAAATGTTCAATCTAACTATAAAACCATTGTGATTATCCATATTTTAGCTAAACTGTATGGTCTTAAATTGTATAAGAAGATTACGCTTGGCTTAAAATCCGTCATAAAATAGCTAAAGTTAAAGTTGATTCTAGGAGACATCACTCAACTATTGATCATGTTGTCACACTTAGGATCATTGCAGAGGAGTTTCAAAATAGTACAAATGATCTATTCTACTATTTTCTTGACTTTATAAAATATTTTGATATTGTTCCTTGGGATAAGGTATGGAAAATACTTGAAGAGATAGTGGTTCCTCCTAATTTAAGAATTGTTGTAATTCAAATCTACGAGAATGTTGGCTCCAAAATTGAAAAGCGATGGGTGGAATAAAGAAATTAAATGCAATATTGGGGTTAAGTAGGGGTGTGTCCTATGACCCACCTTTTGTTGGCATTTATACCGATAAGGTAGAAGAGTGCTTGGAAATTGCAAGCTGCAATGGCCCCGAGCTCACTAGTATGGTCATTAATCTTCTCCTTTATGTTGACGATGTCGCTCTTTTAGCCAAAATCTATGTTGATCTCAACCTGCAACTTGAGACCCTCCATGATTACTACAATCTAGGATAAGTATGACAGTTAATACTGAAAAGACTAATATCATTATAATTAAATCCAAAAATATCAACCATGGTAATTTCATCTATGAATAATTACTTAGATCACATTTCTTCCTACAAATATTTAGGTATGATATTCATCATCATCGCAGCTATAATTATAGCATTGAAAAAATTATTATTGGAGGCTGGAAAGGTTATTATGAGTTTGAAAAAAATTGTAAGTTGGATTATATATGTATTTGGAGTAAAAAGGGGATTCTATTTATCACTCTTGTGGCCCATGTTATTTTATATGTATGTGAGGTTTGGGGTTATAGTATATCCATATATTCATGGAGAAAGATTGAGATGACTCAAAAGTAATATATAATCTACATCCTAAAGATTAAAGGAAATATTGCCTATCCTATACTCCTGATCGAAGCCAACTTTCCTCCATTCAAAGCATGGCTATGTTTAGGTACTTGATATACAAGAATAATTTTTCCATCATGGAAACCAAGAGGTTTCCAAAAATTGCTTCCAACTCTAGCCATTTTCCCCCACATCTGTCTTAAGAGTGGGTGGCATAACAATGCCCAGGCTTGGCTCCACCAATATGGGATAAAGGAGGAGACCATATTTCCAGGGAATAAGGCTAGTATAAAAAATAATATTACCTGTAAATATAAGGATAAATTATGTGATGATAACGAGGTAGAGAGAAATATTAAACTAAAGTATTACAAGGATGAGATCAACCCCACCGTTGCTAACCCAAATTATCTCTATATCTTGGCTATTACTAAGAAGATAGTGAAGATTGCAAATATTAGAACTAATTCTCATGAGCTTCATAGTGAAACCGAGTGTTGGAGTCTCCCAAAACCACCCTGAGATGAAAGAAACTTCTAAATTTTCTATACTAATAGGGTTGATGTAACACACCTCTTATGTGAATTTAAATGATAAATATATTTTTACCTTAATTATTCAAATCAAGAAAATAAAGAATTAGTTCATGGGAAACAAATTCTGGAATCGGTTGAAAGTTAAACGACTTCTTCATAACGAACTCACACTATTAATATGAAAAGAATATTACAAGTTCAACAGTTGGTGGGGTTGCATGGAATTTCATTTATTGATGAATGTTAGATGAACCTTACTGTTCGCTCTGCTTTTCTGACCTCATTTTTGAAATCTCCATTATTTCGTTCCTCTATCTTTCATTGTCCCCTTGCTTACCTTTTCCAGTAAACTAACTTTATGTACTATACTGAGCTTTCAATTATTGCAGGTCATTGATTTCAGGATTTATGGAAATAGCATAATCGATCAATGCCTAGCTACTTCAGTTTATAAGAGACCGATGTAAAGGAAACTTTCAGTTCAAGAAAGCTTTCATTGGTGTTGTATTATCTTGCCATTTCCATGCAAAAAGACGGCGTACTGTGAAGGTTTTAGCAGAGAACAAAGATTCGTGTGAGATATCTAGAGGCCTCTGACCTCTTTCTCCTTTTAGTACTGTCAGCATTGGAGTCCATCTTTCATGTTAGGTGCAGAGTATTCGGGCAGTAAATTCCCCATGATTGCCTAGCCTCGAATTTATGATACAAACTAGACAGAGGAGTATTGGTCCATTGCTCAAATGGAAATTTGGACCAAGTTGTTAAACAGATTTAATCATTTCGTTTGAATGCAGAGAAATTTGGAATGAAGGTGAAGAGAGTCGACCGCCAAGATAAGTGTTTTGGCTTACTTTCTTTATTAAATAGTCTTTCTCTTTGTGAGTTAAAATATATAAGAAAATATTATATATAGATGGTTTTAATTCCTTTTCTTGATAAGAGTCGACTGTAATGAGAGTCGACTGCCAAGATAAGTGATCTTGGCTTACTTTCTTTATTATATAGTCTTTCTCTTTGTGAGTTAAAATATATAAGAAAAGATTATATATAGATGGCGTTAATTCCTTTTCTTAATAAGAGTCGACTGGAATGAGAGTCGACTGCCAAGATAAGTGATCTTGGCTTACTTTCTTTATTATATAGACTTTCTCTTTGTGAGTTAAAAGATATAAGAGAAGATTATATATATCATATTGTTTTTCTGCTAAAAGATTATTAGAAAATAGAAAATATACTAATGATCATTCTCATATTTCTTGAGATAAGAAAATGATAATTGCTATTTTCGTAAGAATGTATTTATCTTGGGAGTAGAAGATAAGTCCATTGCCTTAATTCCTTTGCAAGGGTTTGCAAAGGTTACATGTTAACTTTGTTATTATTTTAAAAGGTCTAACTAGCTCTTATGCCCAAATAAGGGTTAGTTATGTTACTTTATTTTTAAAAGAGATTTTCTTGATTAGATTAAAGAGGGTAATAAGCAAGAAAATAGAAGATGAGTGTTCCTATTTTAAAATATATTTTGTACTCATTTAAATTATGAAGTGATAACAAGTCCAAAATATTTTTCTTGAATAGATTAAAGAGAGTGACTCTTGAAATATCTTCTTGTACAATGAAGAAGAAAAGAGAAGTTTTCTTAGATTTATATTCATTAACCATGTTGTAAATAGTAATGAATTAATAAATCCATGGATAGTTTCATAAATCCATGAATAGTTTACCATGATAGTGGTAGAGATTAATGAATTAATAAATCCATGGGTAGTTTTTCCATGGTGTTGATGGAGATTAATTATTTCATAAAACCATGGGTAGATTACCATGGTGTTTGCAAATATTAGTTATTTAATAAATCCAGGAATAGATTACCATGGTGTTGGTAAAGTTAAGTTATTTAATAAATTCATGGTTAAAGGAACTAATCAGTTATATTCCTTTAGATGAACAAACTAAGTGATTACTTTTATATTATCATGATTATGATGTTAATTCCTTTTGGAGGAAGATCATGCATAAGCATGCAACATATGTATTAACTTAGTGTAATCTTTGGAAAATAAGACATGTATTTATATTCTTAATTGCATATTTTTACAAAAAGAAAACATATGTTTACATGCTCACTTGTGTTGAGATTTTCTTTGGGAGGACTCGTGAATGAGGTTATGTGCTTCGTTGTGTAAGCACACCTTTAGGGAGACTCTTTTGGAATCGATATGAATTTGCATGCATGGGAGCAAGATTTGTTATGTTAGCTTGCATTCCATGCACTAAAAGTAATAGCTTAAGGGTTAGCTATTTTGATTAAATTTATGTAAATCACATGCATAAATATCTTAACTGATGTATCAATTTATTCTAAAGAAAATCTTGGGAGATGTAGCCATTGTCTTGTAGGAATGTGTGCTTATGCGACGGAAACATTAGTTAATGTGATGACTTATAACCAGCACATATGAGGTATGTGTTTAAAGGGAGAATGTCAAGGTACTTTACTTGCATTTTATGAATATGCATGAGTAGATGGAGAAACTACTATAGTATAGTTATATGTAATGATTTATTATAATTTATGAATCTTGACATCAATGTGCGTTGAAGTTATTAGCAAGGTATGATGGTGATATGTATAAAGGAGATATTATGCTTAACCTAGTGGTAGGAAAATGATTATGGTTCATGCAGACGAGTACGAACTACCGGATGATCCAGTGTATGATGGACCATTGTAGGTACATTCATGCCATCAAGATATGAAGATATGAAAACCAGAGGGTAAATGGTATCATATTTATTGTAATGGCTTTCAGCTAGATATTTGTATATTTCCTTGTAAGATTTATAAACAATGGTTAAGGGATGGTCTCCCTTATAAGCCATTGAGTGAGGGCTTATCACCCTCACGAGCGTTTAATAATAAAATTAAACGTTTGCTGGTTTTCACCCTACGGGGTTTCCAAGGTATATTGGTGTTCAGTGATGTGATTGATTTTGTGTCAAGTTGATGATGTTGATTCTTTTCTTGTTATGAAGTTCATAATGGCAAGTATGTGATGACTATAAGAGTAATGAAATGAATGGAAGGTTACATCATAAAGTATTATGTTAATGTACTATAATGGAAGTTGTTAATGGTTAAGGAGCTTACTATTCTTATTCTAAAAGTTACACTAGGAACTAGTAAACATTCTATGTAATGATGAGTAAGGAATATTTAATGGTGAATGGTTAGTTACCCATGAGTAACTTGTATAAAAAAAATTATCTCCTTACATTTCCATGTGAAGTTAACGGTGTATGTTACAATGT